>JAHREE010000588.1:0-48627 GCA_033628505.1 Tringa tobata | reverse complement strand
GGCACCGGACAGACCCACGGGCATCCTGGCAGCCCTGGGGCAGTGAGGACAGCAGGACACAGAGAACCAGCCACCTCCAGGGGCCTCTTCCCTTCCCCACAGCAAGGAACAGCGAGCAGGCTGGTGGCTGGCCCCGTGCCGTAACCATGTGGGTACCTGCCTCCCCCCCCCCGCCTCGTCTCTCGCATCTGTTCCCAATCAAAGCATCATTTCAATCCATTCAGGAGAAGGTTTTTCTCCCTCTGCTACCAAATGCTATTGTTTTTCGGCGGCGCGGCAGCTCGGGAGCAGCAGCTCAGCACCTGCCCGTGCCAGCTCTGCTCAGACACGTGCGGGCGAGAGCCTCGAGCAAACCCCTGCTTGGCTCCCCCCGGCTAAGAGCGGAGCTGGTTTCATCCCCATGGGCTGCTGGGGGGGCAGATGGGGCTGGTACACCCCGAGGGAGGCAGCGGCTGGGGGCTTGGTCCCCTTTCCAAGGCTGAGAGATTGGTGTCGGCAACCCTTGGACATCCACGTGGGGCTGGCTGAGTGGGTGATGGAGGTCCATCACAACGCCCCAGAACATCCCCCATCACACAGGCTTCTTTGCCAGCTCCAGGATCCCAGCCTGGCATCACCCCAGGTGGGGTCAGACCCCTTCCTTCCACCCCCCATGCCACCCTGGATGTGCCAGGAGCAGCCAGGTCTGGCTCTCTCCCCTACAGGACTCACCCCCACACGTTGCCGCGGGGCCTCTGTTGCTTCCACGCAATTAATGAGCTTTAATTGCCTGTAAACACATCCCCGGCAGCAGCCAGCAGCGGAGGAGCTGCCATGGGAAGTCGCTGGAGTCGGGAAAAGGGAATGGGAAAAGGGAATCGTAGCAACTGTTGCTACGGCTGGACCGGCCATCCCCAAAATGTGGCCGTGGCCAAGTGGGGCTGGCACTGGCCACAGCCCTGGAGCCAGGAGCGCAGGGGACACAGGGTCCATGTCTCCTGCCCTTGGTGCCACCACCACCGCTGTGCCTGGGCACTGAATCCCGTGGGACAAGGGCATCCCACAGCCAGCCCACCCGCTGGGACGTGGCTGTGTTTGGGGACCCACGGAGGGGCTGGGGGAGTTGGGGAGGGGTCCCTGCTGTCCCCTTCTGCTCGCTCCCCCCCCCCCCCCGGGATGGCCATGCAGGCGTGTAGGTGGCACTAATGAAGTTTGCAAAGGTCAGGGCTCCGGGTGTCGGGAGGCGGTTTCCGTAAACGCTATTTTCTAGCTCAGTGCCCTGTAACTCTCCCTGACGGTCGGGCTTAAATAAAACAAACAGCGCCTTTTAATCACACCCTGCACGTCGCTCCCGGGGAACGGCTCCCTGCCCACCACGCACCCCCTCCCCGGCCCATTTCCATGGCACGGGATGGGATGGGCCACCCAGGGGTGTGCTGGGGACTGTCCCCGGGATGGCTCCGTGGTCTGGGGACCAATGTCACACCAGGGAGGGATGGGATGCACCTCTGTCCTGAGTGGGCATGGCATCAGTGGCGTAATGTGGGCTCGGTGCAGCATCCATCCCCCACACACTGCTCTGCCAGGGAGGGGAGAGGGTTGAGGTGCCCAAATGTGGCCACATGTGTGTGTATGCACACACAGGTGCGTGTCCATGTGTGTAGGAATACGCGTGTGCGTGGGTCTGTGCCTGTAAGTGGAGGTATGTGAGTGCACATGCAAGTGTGTAATCACATGTTTGTGAACACAGGGATGCATGTGCACATATATGTACATATATATACATGTGCACACATCTGCATGTGCGTGTGTGCATGTGCAGGAGTGTAGGTGTGCCTGTGTGTGTGTGCATGTGTGCACTCACGTGCAGAAGCGTCTGTGCCACCGATGCACAGGTGGATGCCCATGTGTATAAGACTGTGTGTGTTTGCTTGTGTGTGTGTGTGTGCATCGCACGCTGTATCTACCTATTGCGTCCAGCTCTGGAGTCCTCAGCACAGGAAGAACATGGATCTGTTGGAATGAGTCCTGAGGAGGCCATGGAGATGCTGGGGGGGCTGGAGCCCCTCTGCTGTGAGGACAGGCTGAGAGAGTTGAGGGGGTTCAGCCTGGAGAAAAGAAGGCTCCGGGGAGACCTTAGAGCCCCTTCCAGTCCCTCAAGGGGCTCCAGGAGAAATGGGTAGGGACTCTGGATCAGGGAGGGGAGCCATAGGAGGAGGGGGAATGGTTTTAAACTGAAAGAGGGGAGATTTAGATTAGACATCAGGGAAGAACTTCTTTGGTGTGAGGGTGGTGAGAGCCTGGCCCAGGTTGCCCAGAGAAGCTGTGGCTGCCCCATCCCTGGAGGGGTTCAAGGCCAGGCTGGATGGGGCTTGGAGCAACCTGGTCTTGTGGGAGGTGTCCCTGCCCAGGGCAAGGGGTGGCACTGGATGATCTTTCAGGTCCCTTCCAACTCAAACCATCCTATGATTCTATGATCTATGTGCTCAAGCACACACACAGGTGTGTGTGTGTGTGTGTGTGTGTTCACCACCTCCTCACACCATGCCTTTGCAGCTGGTTCCATGGCTGCGATTGCGGGGGAATTTCTACTCAAGCCCCGGCGCGGGAGCCGCCACAGCCGGAGCCACACGCGCCCGCGCCGGAGATAAGTTCCTGCCACGAAGTTTTTCTTCCCCCTGCTAATTTTCTGATTAGCCCCTGTCTGATGCGGCGGCGGCGCTGCTCCACGGAGCTTATTCAAAGGCGGCGTAATCTTTCTAAGCAGCAAACAGGGGGCAGGGACGCCGTTCAGCTCCCAGCAGACAGAGCCGCGCGTCGGGAGGTAATAACTCTTTGGGGACTCGCAGCCGAGCGGTGACAAGCCGCCGGGAGGGCTGTGGAAATCCTTTCCGCGGATGAGCCGAGAGGATTCTCCCGCTATCCCCCTAAAGCCTGCGTGTCACCTAGTCCAATAAAAGGCATTATCGGGAAGGTGGCATTTGTGTTCTTGGCGTATCTCGGGCCTCCAGCCCAGCCCCGGCTCTGCCGGCTTTGCATGAGAACGGGAGGCTTAGGGCACGGTGGGTGATGGGGGCTGCCTGACAGTGTTGCTGCTGGAACAGGGGGGGCTTCCCACTGTTCTCTGTGCCCACCCTCCCCCTTCCAACAGAGGAAGGGTTGGGGAGCACAGGGTGGCCTCTTTCCATCCTGTGTCTCCCCCCACGGCCACCCACCCTGCAGCACCCAACCCTGTGCCCACAGGCTGGGCATCTCCTGCCCTGGCGATGGCAGCAGCACCCGGAACCATGTGGGGTCTCAGCACACCCACTTGCTCTCCTCTCTGCCTTCAAGGAGGTGCCAGCTGGGGGGGCTGGGGAGTCTGGGGGGGCTCAGAAGGGTGGACCTGTCATCTTTGTTGTGTGAAGATGTCTCAACCCCACCCTGATCTATCCCTCAGCCAAGGGTGAGACTGGGTCTCCCTGGGGAGGTCCTGCCAGCCATGGGGGTGCCGGGCACCTGGTAACCCCAGCTCTGGCTCTGGGCACTGTCCCCAGGGCTGGGGAGAGAATCTGGGAGGGGGTACACCAAGGCTGTGCTGGGAGCACCATGCCACAGAGAGAAGGATGGACCTCATGGTGCAGGAGGTCACCTTGGGGTGGCCCTGGCTGTCCCACGTCGCCTGGATGACCACAGGAGCTGTCAGCCCGTGGCATTATCTGCTGCAGTCACCCCCCAAGTGGGGCAGGTTCTGGGGCACGACCACCAAGCGGTGCCCACGCCTGGAGGGGACAGCAGCCCTAACTACCAAGCTAGGGGGGTTCTTTCCCTGATGCCACCCACCCTGGCAGAGCCCCGAGGTGGGGGGGACTGGCTGTGCACAGCTTGGGCAACACTTGGGGGTCACCCATTCCTGCCCCGACGGGCTAATTTACGGCGCGGCTGTGCACCGCACTAGCCAATAACTTTGAAATGATGTGGAGATTTGCAGCCAAACCCTCTCATAAAGAGATTTAGGAGGGTGACGAAGATAATTAAACATCCTTCCCCCAGTATTGACTTGCAGCTGAAAGGGGGAAAAATAACTACATTTTTCACAGTCCTTTTAAATCATCCTGCTGCCCAGCTGGGGCACCGTGCAAACAAGCCCTGGTCTGGCAGCCGTGGGGCTGGAGGTCCCACAGCTCTGGCTACCAGGCTGGGAAAGGGGCACGGAGCAGATCCCGGGTTTGGGCAACCCAGGCTGGCAGTGGGTACCACAGGGAGGGAGGGAGGGATACTCCAAGGCAAACAAGGCAGGGGTGACACGAGGCTGGCTGCCACCCGAGCAGCTCTGAGCAGAAGGGTTAAGCTGAAACGACCAACATAAGGTGGTGAGAGAGCTGGGGAAGGGGGGACACAAGGCCACTCTACAGGGATGGTGGCAGGAGGCAAGTGTGGAGCAGGATGCACCAAGGAGGGTGGTGGAGATGGGAGTGGGGGGCTTAAAGTGAGGCCTTTGAGGAATATCAAGAGCATAGCAACATAGAATCATAGAATTGTGTGGTTTGGAAGGGACCTCTCAGATCATCGAGTCCAACCATCAACCCAACACTGACAAAACCACCACAAACATCTGCCCAGCCTTTAAATATCTCCGGGGATGGTGACTCCACCACTTCCCTGGGGAACCTCTTCCAAGGCTTGATAACCCTTTCAGTGTAAATATTTTTCCCAATATCCATCCTAAACCTCCCCTGGTGCAACTTGAGGCCATTTCGTCTTGTCCCATCGCCTGTTCCTTGGGAGAAGAGACCGACCCCCCCGGCTACACCCTCCTTTCAGGGAGTTGCAGAGAGCGAGAAGGTCTCCCCTCAGCCTCCTTTTCTCCAGGCTGAACACCCCCAGCTCCCTCAGCTGCTCCTCACAAGACTTGTTCTCCAGACCCCTCACCAGCTCCGTTGCCCTTCTCTGGACACGCTCCAGCCCCTCAATGTCTTTCCTGGATTGAGGGGCCCAAAATTGGACACAACTCTGGAGGTGGGGCCTCACCAGTGCCAAGTGGAGGGGGACCATCAGTGCCCCAGTCCTGCTGGCCACGCTGTTCCTGACACAGGCCAGGATGCTGTTGGCCTTCTTGTCCACCTGGGCACACTGCTGGCTCATATTCAACCCCTGCCGACCAACACCCCCAGTGCCTGCTGAAGCAGCTGAGTATGTCTGCACATGGGTAGAGCATGTTTGCAACACTCCATGTGTGCGTGCACATGTATGTGCTGCTTGGCTGGGCACATGTGGGTGGCTGACACACGTGTCCATACATGTCATTGCTGTGTGATCGCTCTCTAAGTGATGGTTACCATGCCACCGGTTGGGTGGAAGAGTCACAGGTTCCTGCTGGATGTCGATGGGTGCAGCAGGATCCCGTAGGCATGTCGCTGCATCCACGCCTGCACTTGCCCCAGGTGACTCTGTGTCACGCGTGCTGTGGGCAGCCATTTCTGTGCTGTGTGTCTCACAGAGGCGTGTCACTGTGCTGCGTACTGTGGAGATGCGTGGGATGCACACACCTGGGGGAGCATCTTGGGGCAGGACCCTGCCCTGGCACGACTCTGGTTGTAGGAGGACACTGAGGAGTGGCAGAGAGGTACACAGATACTCAGGAGATGTGTGGAGTTGCATCACCTAAGGGACCTTCTGACCCACCACCAATGGCGTGGAACTTCTGTGGGACCTGCCCCGACAGTCTCTGCACCCAGGGAGCCCACCACACAGATTGCCCTCCACTGGGTTTCTTGAGGGCAGAGTTGAGGCCAGAACTCATGGTGTGGATGAGGGGGTAACCCCCACCCCTCCATGCTCTCTTCACTGTGCCAGTTCCTGGGAATGTGCTCCCCACCACCCACCCGTGCTCCGCCTGATTTTACCAGCGTGGATGCTCTGGTACCCCCTGCCGTGCCTTTGCCTGAGGGAGACGGTGCTGCCCTCAGCCCAACGCCCTGTTAAATGGTGCCAGAGATGACACCGTGTCCCTACACCGGTGACAAGGAAGGGATCCAGAAGGGCTGGATACCCTGGATGTGCTGGGTCCCAGTCTCCAAGCAGGGCTGGGGGGAGACATTCACACACACACACACACACTTTTGCCTGATACCAGAAGCTCCCAAAGTGGCAGAAAAAGTTCTGCACTAAAGCACACAGAAGCTGGTGGTCCCCAGGTGCAGGGTGCCAATGATGTCCCTGCCCTGTCCCCCTCACTAGAAGGTCTCGGGGGGGCTGAGGAGACTACTGTGGGTGGCCTGGCTGTTCAGACCCTGCCAAGAGCGGGAAGGATGCAATGGCAGCACAGGGAGAAGAACAAAGTTTCTGGGGCTTCATCCCATCCTCAGCTTAATGGCAAAATTTTTAGGGGGAGGGCGGAGGGTGGTCCCCTCTCTGGGCTCCTTGGCACTGAGAGGAGCGTGCCCTCAGCACGCCCACTGTCCTGGGGACCTCTAGGTGGGTCCAATAATACTGAGTGTCCCGAGAAGCTGAAACTGAGGTGTAAATCACCCCAAAACCTTACCTTTGAGCTGGCAAGACTGGGCTGTTCCGGGGGTGCCACGACACAGCTCAGAGGAGCGGGGGGAACACTGACCACAAGGGTGGTGGGGTGAAGCCACCGCCAACGCCACCCCAAGAGGGCATGCCTGGCGCCGGGGTAGGGGGACCCAGATGAGAAACAGGCCCAGCCATCACCGTGGGTCATCAGCCATGGACGTGATCCTGGCATCGGCGTGGACACATCTCCTCTGAGGCTGATGGCTGTCCCCTCCATGGGCATCACCCTGCTCTTCTGTCTGTCCCTGGTCTGGTCCCTCTCCCTGGGCTCGCCCGGGTGCTGGCCATGTCCCTGTCGCTGTTGTCCATGGAGCACGCGTGACACCCAGTGGGCGACCACCAGACTGCACCANCCCCAAAACCTTACCTTTGAGCTGGCAAGACTGGGCTGTTCCGGGCGTGCCACAACATAGCTCAGAACAGCGGGGGGGGACACTGACCACAGGGGTGGTGGGGTGAAGCCACCCCAAGAGGGCATGCTGGGGGGCAGCTGGGGTGGGGCGACCCAGATGAGAAACAGGCCCAGCCATCACCGTGGGTCATCAGCCGTGGACGTGCTCCTGGCATCGGCGTGGACACATGTCCTCTGAGGCTGATGGCTGTCCCCTCCATGGGCATCACCCTGCTCCTCTGTCTGTCCCTGGTCTGGTCCCTCTCCCTGGGCTCGCCCGGGTGCTGGCCATGTCCCTGTTGCTGTTGACCATGGAGCACGCGTGACACCCAGTGGGCGACCACCAGACTGCACCACAAGCCGGGTGAACGCCAACAGCCCCGAAAAGGGGTCCCCGAGCACTCTGGCTGTTGCCCGGGGGATGTCACCGATGTTTTGGGGGACATTGTCCTCATGCGTGGGGGAAGTGACGTGGCACTGCCCGAGGGAGTCGCGGATGGGTTTTAATTGAGTTGGGTTGGATGGGGCACATGGTTGGGTGGGGGTTCCTGCAGCCCTGATGCTCTGGGGTGTCTCCAGGACCCCACCAGGTGTCTCTGCAGCCCCAGGACTCTGTGGTCTCACCAGGGTCCCTGTTTGTCCCTGGGGCAACCCTGGGGCTCTGGGCCCTCATGGGGGCTCTGGGGTCTCACCAAGACCCTGAGGTCCCTGCAGCTCTGGGGCTTTCAGGGTCTCCCTGAGGCCCCAGGGGTCTCTGCAGCCCCAGGACTCTGGGGTGTCACTCGGTCCCCTGTGGGTCCCTCCAACCCTGGCACTGTGGTGTAGTCTCTGAAGTCCTGGGACTCTGGGACCACACTTGGCATCCAGGGTTCCCTCCAGCCCTGGGGCTCTGGTTCTCACTGGGGCTCTGGTTCTCACTGGGGCTCTGGGGTCTTACCAGGACCCTGGTGTCCCTTTAGCTCTGGGGCTTTGGGGTCTCATCAGGACCCCAGGGCTCTGATGTCACTGGGACTCTGAGGTCTCCTTAGAGGCCCCAGGGGTCTCTGCAGCCCCAGGGCTCTGGGGTCTCACTCTGTCCCCTGTGAGTCCCTGCAGCCCCAGGATTCTGGGGTAGACCCTGAAGTCCTGGGACCACATTTAGTGTCCAGAGGTCCCTGCAGGCCTGGGGCTCTGGGGTCTCTCAAGGGTCTCTGCAGCCCAACGGTGTTTCATGCCTGTCCCACTCCTGGGTCAGCATCTCGCTTTTCCCCGGCTTTCCTGCTACTCACTGTGGCCCTCAGAGGGGAGGCAGCCTAACCAGAGCTGATGACCTCATGTCTTTCAGGGGTTTAACACCTTCCTACTCCCATCCTGGAGGATCTTCACCCCCCAGCCACCATCTCCTAATGCTGTGTGGTGGGCTATAACCCTTCCTAACTGCTCCAGCCGGGTTTCTCCAGGCCAGGAAACTCTCAGATGATCCCCATTTTTTCCTTCTCTCTTGCTCATGCCCCAGGAGATAAACCCTGGTGGAACGAGGATCTGGGGGGAGCCGACGCTGTGGTTCACATAAAGCCAAGGCACAACCATTTTCTGTAGGAAAAACATTTTTCATTTCCATTTGCAAAGCCTTTCAAAGCCAATTCTCAGAGGAGCAGGAGCGGTCGATGCAGAGGGGATTGGATGCTCTTCTCCAGCTCTGGAGAGGCTGGAGCTCATCCTGCTGAGGCACCCGAGCTTATTAAGGGAACTGTGAACACCCACACACAAAGCCCTGCAACCCCACTCCCAGCATTTAACTCCCACACTCTGGATCTGGAGTTTGCAAAGCCACTTGAAGAGTTTAGAAATTTGACCTGGAGACTGAAAAGGGAAGGAGGAAGGGACCAGAAAGTCCTTGTTCAGACACAGCTGGGATGGGGGCTGGATCTTCCTCGCTATACCCTCACCAGGGCCCCCTGCATGACCTGGTCCCACCAGGCTCTGGAGAGGACCCTGCTCACAAAGTGAGTGGTCATGGGCAGGTAGGGACCCCAGGGGCTGCTAGAGTAAGGGTCCCCCATGTCATAGAACCACAGAATCATAGAATTGTCTCAGTTTTAAGGGACTTTTAAGATCATTGAGTCCAACCATCAACTGACAAAAACCATCACTAAACCATGTCCCTCAGCACCATCTCTGTCTGGCTCTGTTGCCTTTCTCTGGACCCGCTCCAGCCCCTCAATGTCTTTCCTGTTGTGAGGGGCCCAAAATTGGGCACAGCCCTTGAGGTGGGGCCTCACCAGTGACCATTACAGGGGGATGTTCACTGCCCGAGTCCTGCTGGCGACACTGTTCCTGATACAGGCCAGGATCCTGTTGGCCTCCTTGGCCACTGGGCACACTGCTGGCTCATGTTCAGCCACTGCTGACCAAGACCCCCAATGCCGTTTCCGCACAGCAGCTCCAGCCACTCTTCCCCAAGCCCGGAGCGTTCATGGGGTTGGTGCGACCCAAGTGCAGGACCTGACACTTGACCTTGTTGAACCTCACACCGTTGGCCTCGTCCCATCCAGCTTCATCCCCCCAGGTGTCATGCCCCACTATTCATGCACAATGACAAAATGTGGTCAAGAGCAGGACCCTGCATACGGACCCATCTCAGCAGTACCCTGGAAGAGCAGCCCAGAGATGTGAGAACCTAGTCAAGGACAATACTGTCACCTGATGCTGCATTTCTGATTTGGGAAGACACAGACATGGAGCACAGCTATACTGACAGCCCAAGGAGTGTAACTCCATGCCAGCCATGGGGCCACCAGGAGGTGCGCAAGTCCCATGGTTAATGAAAGCTAGTATCCAACTAAACCATGTATGCCAAGCTGCCACCAGCAGCTGGATGCAGCGGGACAGGGGGGGTTACACCACTAAGCCCAGGGTGCAGATTTACCCAGCCCCAACAACAGGTCCTGGAAGGCACCATGCAATCAGGACACACACAGATCCACCCAGCTCTGTGCTGACAGATACTCCTGCAAAATGATCCCATAAAGCCCATATTCCTCAGGCTCAGGTCTTGCTAGGGTGGCAGCTCTAATACCTCCAGAGAAGCATCCCTTATTTCAGCACAGGAAGGACATGTACCTGTTGGACCTCTGTGTGTGTGCATCGCACGCCTTATCTACCTATTGCGTCCAGCTCTGGAGTCCTCAGCACAGGAAAGACATGGATCTGTTGGAACAAATCCAGAGGAGGCCACGAAGATGCTGGGAGGGCTGGAGCCCCTCTGCTGTGAGGACAGGCTGAGAGTTGGGGGGGTTCAGCCTGGAGAAGAGAAGGCTCCGGGGAGACCTTAGAGCCCCTTCCAGTCCCTCAAGGGGCTCCAGGAAACTGGGGAGGGGCTTTTTACAAGTGTGTGTAGTTGTAGGACAAAGGGTAATGGCTTCAAAATGAGAAGGGAGATTGAGCTGAGATGTGGGGAAAAACTTCCTTGGTGTGAGGGTGGTGAGAGCCTGGCCCAGGTTGCCCAGAGAAGCTGTGGCTGCCCCATCCCTGGAGGGGTTCAAGACCAGGCTGGATGGGGCTTTGAGCAACCTGGTGTGGTGGGAGGTGTCCCTGCCCAGGGCAGGGGGTGGGACTGGATGATCTTTAAGGTCTCTTCCAATCCGAATAATTCTGTGATTCTATTATTTCCTCCCTCCCCGAGCTCCTGCTGCTTCCTCTGTGGAGGATGGGAGGGATGGGGCTGTCATTCCTTAGGGACACCCCACAAGATGGTGTCACATTGCTCCTGATATAGCCACAGCTTGGCTGGAAACTCAAGGCGACTCCAGCCATACGATGTTTGATATTTGATGCTCACAAAGAGAAGTGAAACAAGATGTGACAGAGGCAAAGTTGCAGAAACATGTGGCTCTATATTTGCTACAGTTGCCTTCATCTCTCTCCCTTGGGGCACATAGGTTCCCAGAAGCATCACCCAGATCCAGACCTTGGGTCCAAAAGAGCCAAGGACAGTGGTAAATGGAGTTGGTTTGAGCCCTGAGTGCAAATGGGTCATGGAAACCTACCTCAGCTCAGCTGGTGGCCTGCAGGGGTCATGTGATGGTGACCAGCAAGCTTTTGGGTGGCTGCATTGTTGTCCAGCTTCAGAAAAGAAGAAAGTACTTTCTGTTCAAGATTCCAGCCCAACCCTCTGGGAAGAGAAATGCTCCTGTCCCTCAGGTTCAGACAAATGTGGCCAGGCAGGGCTGGTTCCTGCTTCAACGATGCTGGGCAGGCTGTCTGCTCATTCCCACACAGCTGGTCCAAGCTCCTTCACCCCCAGGACTACCATGTCCTCCCTTCCTTCACCCCATGGACACTCTTTGGAGCCACAAAGCCCCTAGGCTCAGGTCCCACCTTCCCCCATGCACCCACACGTGGGCTCTCCAGGCTGTGTCTAGTTCTTGCAGGGGCTGGGGTGATCGCACACACTTACATGGGGACACACAGGTGTGCACATGCTCACACACAGACTCCTGTGCACCCCAAGGGTCACTACAGCAATGGCATTAGACAGCTCTAGACCATAAATTCGTCCCGCTTCGCTTGCTCCCTGCTCTGGGGCCTCAAGGCCACCCCAAGGTCTTTCCTCTGCATTGTCCCCAACTCAGGACCTGCCATTCCCTGCCCACTGCGGCAGTTCTTTAACCAAGCATGGAGCTTGGCAGCTCTGCCTCACCAGTAGACGGCCACGGCACCCAGAGCACACCTCCACAAGCCATGCTGCATGGACAAGTGGTTGCTCAGCCCACCATGCTGCAGCGTTGGCAACTGCAGGCAGCTGCAGGCAGCATTCCTCCCCAGGCAAGACTTCACAAGTGCTGCAGCTCTCCGACTTTGTCCCTGCTCCCCCTTCTATGAGTTTCAGCCCATGCAAAAACTGGCAGCTGGTCTCAAGTGGGGTGCCCCAGAGTCAATACTGGGGCCATGTTCCCCATCCCCATCAGAGGGTTGGATGAGAAGACAAGTGCACCCTTGCCTTGCAGGTCAGGCTAAAATAAGGGAAATGGGTGTGCAACAACTGGCAGAGCCTCAGTTCAGGTAGACCCCAAGAAACTCAACATTCAAGTCAACAGAAACCTTGAGGACATCAACAAGACGGGCCAGATAACCCCAGGTTTCACCCAGCCTGGGGACTCAGGGGGCTAAGCAGGGTCCCAGTGAAAAGGACATGGGATAAGGTTCAAGACAAGGTCCTGGACAAGAGCCTGAACAAATTATGGTATCATAGAATCATAGAATGGTTCGTGTTGGAAGGGATCTTAAAGATCATTGAGTTCCACCCCTCCTGCCATGGGCAGGGACACCTCCCACTAGACCAGGTGGCTCAAAGCCCCATCCAGCCTGGTCTTGAACACCTCCAGGGTAAACAGCATCCCGGGTGACATGAGGTGGAGTGTGGCCAGCAGCCTGAGAGAAGGGGTTGAACAACACCAGGGAACCCCCAGCTGGATGCTGTGCCCAGACTGGCCCCCCAAGTTCAGAGAGAGGTAGAGAAGCAGATGTTGCTGGAAAGGCTGGGGCCTGGGGCTGGATGGATTGGAAGGGTGGATTGAGATCGACTAGCATCGTGCAGCTACCTGGAGGGCAGATGCAAAGATGACAGAGTCACGTTGCCTCAGTAGGGCATGAGACGTAACAAAGGACAACAGACATTAATTGCAGCTTCAGGTTGGACAGTAGGAAATCTTATTTTTTGTCCTAGGGAGGTGGTGGCACAGGCCACCAGGGAGTTGCAGCGAGTCCATCCTTCAAGACACAGCTGGGTAAAACCATGACTGACCTTACCCTGGTCTGGTGGTGTTTCTGCTCCAAGTGGGAGAATGGCCTGGAGACCCCCAGGGGTCCCTTCCCACCAGCATCACCAGGATCCTGGAAAAAAGATTCAGATTGAATATAAGGAAGAAATATTTTACTATGAGGGTGGTGAGACACTGGAACAGGTTGCCCAGCGAAGTTGTAGATGCCCCATCCCTGGAAGTGTTCAAGGCCAGGCTGGATGGGGCCTTGAGCAACCTGCTCTAGTGGGAGGTGTTCCTGCCCATGGCAGGGGGGTTGGAACTCGATGATCCTTGAGGTCCCTTCCAACCCAAACCATTCTATGATTCTATTCTATGATTCTATCATCCTGCAAGCCCAGTGAGGGGCAACCTCCCCACCTGCAATTTCTTTCCCTTCCCCACATCAGCAGCTCACCCCACAGACCCAGGACACCTTGACAACCAAGGTCCTGAGCACCGGACCGTGGCCCAGTCCCAGGCATTTCAGGCCCCGTGCTGGCCCGCATCCTGACGATGCTGAAGCCCATGGCTTCTGCCGTGCTGCCGGGAGGCCCCGCTGCTGGCTCCTGGCAGGTGATCAGCTGATCCCGCCAGCAAGCTGGCGCTGCAAAGTCAGGCACAGAGATTGTTGGTGGTGGCAGCGAGGGGACAGCAGGGCCGGAGGGCTGGGGGGCTCAGGGAGCCAGGGGCAGCTCTACCCTGAAAGCCGAGCCACCTGCGGGCTGCTACCTGCTGAATAATAGAGGAGCTGCCAGCCAGCCGGAGAGAAATGCGATCCTGGTTAGCCAGCCGGAGAAGACATCCGAGCTCCCAGCAGCCGCGATAGCAACTGCAGGGAAGGAGCCTTCCTCCCCGCTGCTCTGTGCGGCGCAGCGTGGCCGGAGGTCTCTGCCCATCCCGGTGTGCCTTGGGCGGCCGGTGGTCTGCTCCGGGGGCACGGGCTAGGGGCTGGGAGGATGATGTGAGCTGCAGCAGGCACCCAGCGAGGCAGAGCTCAAGGGCAGAGCCGGGTTTCCCGGGAGGTGAGGCAGAAGGAGCCCGCCTGCCTGCAGCCGGTGCCCCCACCCTGGGTCCGGCAGCTCGGCCCCATGTCCAGAGGAGGGGAGATGGTTTATATCCCAGATGACTCCGACTTCAGCTCCTTCAGGGACCAGTGCGAGAGCCTGGAGGGCTGGCACTGTCGGTACAACAAGGCTGGCGTGACAGTGTGGAGTCAGGGCCAGGAGGAAAGCTGCACTGTGCAGAAAATCAAGGTAAGCAGGCGCCGGCGGCTGCAGGACCCCTAGCCCTTCCCTCCCCCAGCTGCCCCCGGGGGTCCCTGGGGTGCTGGCCCATCCTGGGGGTGCACAGAACACTGGGGGTGTTTCTGCCCCAAATGCTGGGGCTGCTGGGGTTGGTTCCCCGGAGGTGGTTCCCCAGCTGGCAAGCTGCTCTGCAGGCTCGCATTGCCTGCCCCGTGGCTTTAGCCTCCTGACCTGCCGGGGTGCCCGCTGCAGTGTCCTGCCATGCATGCACGCATGTGGGCTCACATTGCGGCTGCCCTTGAGACAGACACAGGCAGGAAAGACCCTGGGATCGATTACGCCGTGGAGATGGCCTCACCGGGAGCCCCCGGGCATGAGACAGGCTGGAGGGATGGCTCCCTGGTGCCTCTCACCCCACTCACACCATCCTGATCCTGGGGGCACATGCTCTCCTATCCCATGCTGGATGAGCACCCCGGAGAGTTTAAGCCCACCACCACCCCCTGCCCCTGCCATATGCTGTCTCGAGTGGTTTGTTGCTTGCCAGGGACCAGATCTGGGATGCTGGAGAGGTTCAACCATCCCTCGGGTCGTTACGCTTTGTTGCTCATCCCCGTGGCACCAGTGATACTGCCAGGTGACTCATCAAGAGTGGTTACAGGGTGCTGGGGGCAAGGGGAGTGGGAGCCTCATTATGGGACTCTGTGTGGGACCATCCTCCGGTCAATGCTTGGCTCCACGGCTGGTGTCACAGAGGGCTTTGGCACGCAGGGCTTTAGCTTTTCTGACAACCAAGGACCAGGACTGCTGGAGAGGGATGGGATCCACCTAAGAAAGTAGGGCCAGAGCAACTTGCCTAGAGGACAGCCATCCTTTCATCCAGGACTAGGGTCAGGGAAGGGTTACTGCGACCTGAAGAGCAGGGAAGGCAGGGGGAGGTGGTGAGGAGTCGATTGGGGTACCAAACGCTGGAGGAGGCTCTTGCACCGCTCTCCTGAACACAGAGCAAGCAGCAGCCCATCTTGCATGCCTGCACACCAGGAAACATGAAGAGGAGCTGGGCACACGATGATTTCAATGCTGCCATGGATAGAGGCCCTTCAGGGCCAAGGTGAGGAGGAAAAGCCTCTCTGCTGAGATGTAGCTGCAATAGATGCCACCTTGCCATCATGAGCTGTGGAAGAGCTTCTGGGCTAGGATCAGGGAGCACTTAAGCTAGCTGGGCTTGCACAAGCCCACAGGACCGGGCAGGATGTACCAGGGGGTGCTGAGTGGTATGGCCCTCGTCTCTTCAAAAAGTCCTGGTGATTGCAGGAGGTCCCTGATAAGTAGGGAGAGGCAAACATCCCACCCATCTTCCAAAAATGTAAGAAGGATGCTCCAGGGCACTGTAGGCTGCTGTGTCACCTCCATTCCTGGGAAGGTGATGGAGAACATCCTCCTGGAAGCTGCGTCCTGAAGGACAAGGGCAATGGCAATGGCAGCAGCGATCTCCCAAGGGCAAATCATGCTTGACCAGATGAGAGGACAGGCTGTCCTCTCATCCTGTGGGTATGTGGAGAACGGTGAAAGTCCGGTACCTTGACTTTAATAAAGCCTTTGACAGGGTTTCCCATAGTGTCTTTGTCACCACATTCATGAGATCTGGACTGGAGAAGTGGATGATGAGGTGAGTGGAAAACCAGCTCACCACCAGACTCACGGTATGGTGGTCAGCAGTGCAGAGTCCAGATGGTGGCCAGTTGCTGGGTCACACCCTGCTACTGGGATGATGGGATCAAGCACCATCTCAGTAGGCAGCACTATGGAGAGCATCTGAAGTGCTGAGGATGAACCTGCTGCTCGGCATGACCTCGACAAGCTGGAGAGATGGGCTGGCAGGAACCTCACAAAGTCCAGCCAAGTTCAAACATGTGCTACCCAGCAGGAGGGATGCAGTTATATCCCCCTTTGCCACCACCAAGCCCCACAGAGAGTGAACCCCAGGCAGGTTCAGGGGGGTCTGAGCACCATCGCCCAGCCTGGCTCGTTGCAAGTAATACCTCCTTGATATGGTTTTTCCCTGTTCTGGAGAGGACCTGAGCATGGTGCAGGGGTTAACGTTGGCCAGGGACCCTTCCCAAAACATGGGATGAAGGATCTCACCCAGTTTGTGAGGGAGAGCTGAGCTGCACAGGCTGGGGTTGGGGGTCAGAAAAGCCCTAGTCTTTCCATTAATGTGGGTATAACCTGGAGAGCCCCTGAAAAGTTGGAGCTCTGGATTTTTTTTCCATCTGAATTCACTATGGATGGTGTGGTTCAGGGCTCTGTGCTTTCCCTGTCCCAGCTGACCACCTGGTGAGGCTGTTGCACAGCCTCTATCCATCCATGGCTGGAGAGGTGTGGTGGAGGGGTTTTAGTGGAGGATTTGAGGATTGCAAGGCTACAATGGTCCCGCTGTGATGACCAGAGCTTCCAGAAGCCCAGGAGGACCATGAGCTCCACCTCCAGCTGGAGGCATCCTTCACCCTGCTGCAGCAGCACCTCCAGAGCCAGCGGGGAGGGGGTGGCTGGAGAGGGGGAGCAGGAGGAGGGGGGCTGGGTGCTCCCACACTCTCCTCCACAGTGGCCTGGGGAGTGCAGCACATCTCCAAGCCTGTCCTGGGCATGAGTCCAGCACGCCGGGCAGAAACCATCACCCAGGCCATCGGGGAAAGCTTGCCCGAGATTGATGGGACCTGCCATGTTCAGAGGGCCATCTCCGATTACACAGCACTGCTGAGCACCTCATCAAAGATGCAAGGCTTCTAACGAGGAGCATATGACATCTCCTTCCTCCCGGCATCGAGAGGAGCAGGGCGGTCGGCTTCATCAATAATGCATTTGCCGGCACAGTCGGGCAGTTCCACGGCTCCAGTTACAGCCGGGGCCCCACCAGCCATCCCGGACCAGACCCCGTGCCCGAGACCATCGTGCCAGGGCAGGAACATCCCTTTGATTGCTCTGCAGGAACATGGGGTGAGGGGACAGGGATGGGCTCAGGGTACCCCAGCACCAGAACCTGGACCACCAGGTGGCTCCGTTTGAGGGCAGAGGGTCCTTCTATCCCCACTGCCCCCCTGCCTTTGCACTGGTGCATGCTGGCAGTGGGGCTGGTGGCTCTGCCTGGCCCGTCCTGAAGGACATGCAGGCCATCCTCCATGACACATGTGCACGTGGCTTTATAGCAGCACAGGGCCACACCACCACACACACAGGAACCACCTAAAGTCCTCGTTCCCCAGCAGGCACTGCTCTGAGCTCCAAGGGTGGGTGCTGCCCCCCTGCCTAATTGCCCATGTCCCCACAGACTCGTATCTCCTGCAAGGACGTCCCTGCTGAGACGCTCTATGACGTGCTGCACGACACCCGCTACCGCAAGAAATGGGACTCGAACATGATCGAGACTTATGACATTGGGCGTCTGACCGTCAACGCTGATGTGGGATACTACTCCTGTGAGCAGCCCCCAACCCCTGGAGAACCCCAGGGCCCCCCTCGCTGACTCCACAGCCCCATGCGTGGGTCTGGGGCCATGGGGACAATGCGGGGGTGGGGTATAACAAGGTCTTTCCACAGGGAAATGCCCAAGCCCCCTGAAGAACCGGGATTTTGTCACCCTGCGTTCCTGGCTGCCCCTGGGCAATGACTACATGATCATCAACTACAGCGTCAAGCACCCGGTGAGCTCCCCGACTGGCCAGGGGTGCTGGCTCCATGGACCCCAAAGGCCAGCAGGCACAGGCAGGGCTGGGCAGCGACTCAGGCAGGCTCTGAGGGGCATGACATCTCTCTGCAGAAATACCCACCCCGGAAGGATTTTGTGAGGGCCGTGTCCCTGCAGACAGGTTACCTGATCAAGGCTAATGGTGACGGTGCCTGCGTCCTCTATTATCTCACCCAGGTGGATCCTCGTGGTGAGTAACAGCGGGAGGGGAGGGTACAGCATGCCTCCTCAGGGGTGGGTCCCATTATACCTCCAGAACTGCCCCACCATGGCTCTCCATCACCTGGAGAGTGATGGGGAGTGGGGACAACCCAGGGAAGAAGGAGGTCCCCTCCCAGGGCACAGTGCCATCAGCCCTGGGGGGGACCAGTCTGGCACAGGGCACCACAGGCTCATGGTGCTCCCTCTGGGGCTGGCCCAGATTGGCTGAGTGACGGGGCTTTGGGCTCTTGCAGGGTCGCTGCCAAAGTGGGTGGTGAACCGCGTCTCCCAGTTTGTGGCACCAAAGGTAAGCAGGGTGCGTGGCCGGTGGTGGGATGTGCAGGCACAAGCATGAGCTGTCCCCTAGGAAGGGGCAGGATGGGTGCTGGGTGACCCGGGGCTCACAGGACACACACCAGGCATGCTGCTGGGGCTGTGTGGTCTGAGTCAGACCTCCGTCCCCTCCCCAGCACCCCCAAAAAAACACCAATGGGGGAGCTGGAAGCTATGCCCAAAGGGTGGCTCCATCCCCAATGGGGACTTGGGGCACCATGACGAGCTGGATCCATTCTGCCCACAGGCGATGAAGAAGATCTACAAGGCTGGGCTGAAGTACCCGGAGTGGAAACGCAAACATGACCCCGGGTACAAGCCCTGGGTCTACCCAGAGCAGAACACGTTGCCCAGTGTCAGCCTGGCCGAGCTCTCAGTGCAACACGCTGACTCGTTGGAGAACATCGACGAGACAGGACTGACCGAGGACCACCTGAGCACCAGTGACCACGAAGCCTGAGCCCTCACCACAGCCCTCTCCTGGGGTGACCCCCTCATGACTGGGGCTTGGCATCTTGAGGGGTTTGGGTGGGAATTTTGCCCCCTGTACCTCAATAATCATGTCTGCTCTCCAATTCCTTCATCATAGACCCCCCTACTCAGGCAGCAGGGAATCCTAGGCTCTGAGGTCCCATGGGAACCTGCAGCATGGGTTCTGCAAAGAGGGAGGACAGGAACCCTGGTTCCCCCTGCACTTGTGGTGGCCCATGGAAATATCCCCACGGAGGAAGTAGAGCGAGCAGTGGGAGTGGGTGCCCCAACAAGATGCTGGGCAGGGCAAGAGAGGGGGGACCCTTCTTGGGGTGGGTAGGATCTTGCCCAGCACCAGTCTATCCCTTTGCCATTGTAAGACTTCCTAGGGGCGTCCCTCAAAGGTTCAGAATTGGGGGGGTCTATAGGGGGTCCTGCCCAGGCTTTTCAGCAGCACAGGGCTTGGGCTGACCCTCTCTGGCCCAAGGTCTTGGACTGCCAGCCCCACAATCAGACTGGACCCACTCCAGCCCACCAAGCTCCCCCCAGGCTCTGTGTGACTCTCTAACCCCATCCCAGGGAGCCCCCCCAGGTCCTTTCCTGGGCATTAGGTTCATCTCTGAAGGCTGGCTATAGTCCAGCTGGCTCTGGGGACTCCTTCCCCAGGTGGTGTTTGGGGGGATGTTCCCGGCAGTGGGGTCTTGGGCAGCTTCTGTCCCCACTCTCTCGGTATTTGCTGCTGCTGTTGTTTCTGGCACAACAATAAAGGGGTTGGTGTGTGTGCGAGAGCTTTAGGCTGTCACAGGATGGTGAGGAAACTGGCACTGAGCCCACCCCGAGGCTGTCCAGGCACTAGGTCCGGGGTGGGACAGGAGGGCCAGTCCAGCCGGGTGGTTCCAGCACCCACGGGTGACCCTAAGCAGAAAGCGAGGTGCCTTGTGGTGGGGCAGGAGAGGCAGATGCTGGGCTCCACACACCCACACGCGTGTGGGAGAATGTGCGTGAGCATGGGGCAGCTTCCACCGGATAACAGGAAGTTAGTCTAGACAGACACCACTGGGGGAATACGCTGACAAATGCTGGATTTTCCATCCCAGCATTTGCCCCCACCCTCTGAGGCTGCCTAAAGCTGCGGGGCTCCTGCCCTAGTTTTAGGCTGATCCGTGCAAGGCCAAAGCAAACAGAGCCATCGCCGCTGACGGTGCTGGGATGCTCAGCTCCAGACCTGTCCCAGCAAGGCAAAGACTAGGGGACATGGCCAGGATGTGATAGCCACTCTCACAACCAGAGCTCTGCCTTGGCAGTGATGATTCCAGCATCACTGGTGCAGGGACACCCCCCTGGCAGCACCCAGGGCTTGCAGCCGGCCCAGAGCCACTTGTCACTGTGGCTTTTGGGTCCCTTCTGACCCTCCCAACATCATGCCCCCTGGTCACCCTCATCCCCTGCAGTCCCACCCCGAGCTGCGGGTGCTGCTGCCCTGTGCTTGCTTCCCCCACACCTTGTGCTTCTCCTCCCTGGTTCATCCGGATGCCAACCCCAGCATCCCAGGCACAGATGCTCACTGTCCCCTAAGGTCACTTATAGCTGCCCTCTTAGGTCATGTATGTCCCTTGTGCTGCTCCAGGAGGACATCACACACATGTCTCACTGCAGAGAGTGCTGGGGAGGGGTGAGGAGGTCCTGGCCGTTGGGGTAGCCGGCTCCCACGGTTTGCAGCTGGGCTGGCTGCACAAGCAGAGCAGGGGCGAGAAGCTGCCTCTGCAGAGAAAATGCAGAAAACCCAAGGGCAGGAGATGAGCAGGTTCCCCACTCATGGGGACTGACGGCGAAGGGAGCAGTACCTCTCTGCCCTGTGCTGCTCTCACCATCTCGGCAGACGGAGGGCACCTGCAGCAGGGAGAATTTTACCTCTGAAAAGACACGTCCCAGCCTCAAATCACCCCAATAACACTTTGCAACAATCACGGTAGAGCTAGGCAGGGAAATGTGGGGGGAGCAAGGGGGAGAAACACCCCTGGGTGCTGCCCTGATGGGGTGAAGTCCACCCCTCCGTGGCCTCAGTGCTGCAGGAAGCAGCCTCATCTCTTCTTGTTGCCGGGACGTCACTCTGCAGCAGCCAGGCTGCGGCTCTGCCACGGGGCTATTTTGAGCCAGCCCTAGGTAGGTGTATGGAGCTGCTGAGTGAGCACCAAGAGGCCAGCAGGGAGTCCCTGCTCCCCAGCCAGCCTGTGCCAGGGTGGGTGATGGCTGAGGATGCTGCCAAAAAAAGCCAGGGCGGCGCTGACATCAAGCATGTGGGGAGGACAAGGGCCACTAGGGGGGCAGGGACACCGGTCCACATCCAGCACCGGGCTGTAGCAGAGCTCCTGGCCCCCAGGATCACCCCAGCCAGGGGTAGGGCTGGGGAGGGGGGATGCCTCAGACCCTGGGACCCCCCCACTGCAGTGATTTCTTACTGAATGGTGTGTCACTGCGGGGTTTCCTGTTGCACAAACAGGAAGCGGGCTGTGCACCAGCATCCCCAAGCACCTGAGGGAGGGAGGGAGAGGGCAGGCAGAGCGTGGGGGGACCAGAGGCTCTCCCCGGTGTCCTCACTGGGATACTGGGGGAGCGGGTGGCCCACAGCCCAGTGGAGCGAGGGCCAGACACGCGGGGGCTGCAGCTCTGCACGAGAGTCCAGCTGGACAGCTTTTCCTGCCTGGCCCCGAGCAGAGAGGAGCTGCCCCGCAGCGCAGAGATTGGAAAGGAAACGGGAAGCTGCTGCTGGAGGAGAGATTAGCCCGGAGGCGGTGATGTCAGCCGGCACCACGATGGATGGTTGGGGGCAGGGGGAGCGTGGCAAGGGCCCCCCGTACTGTGTACACAGGTCCACAGTCCCGTTCCAGTGCCTCACGCCTGGGGGAGGGTGTGACCCCATCCCTGGGATCTCATGCTTTGCATCTCCTGAGCTCATAGATAGGTCTTGGGCAGCTCTCACCCACACCAGGATCCTGAGCCCGGCGGGGAGCCCCACAGCAACCCCTTTTGTGTCATGGACTGGCCTTCAGCAGAGCTCTTGCCTGAAAAGGTCCAGAAGGTTTCCAAGCCCAACAACCTCCAGCTTCCCACTCCCCACTCCTTCACCAAGCTCTTCCAGGAGCTCAACTCTCTCTCAAGCCCTGGTAAACCCTTTGGGCTCAGCCCCAACTCCACATTTCCAGCTGTCCAACATGGCATTTGCCCTCTAGGTAGGAGCCCTGCGTGTCCTTCACCCTGTCCTGCTCCCGGGAGTTGTTTCCACCATCACCACACACATCCCCCAGCATCATCCAGCATGGGTAGAGCTGAAGGTAGAGCAAAGGCTGCTCCAGGGGGCAGCAAAGGCTGACGGTGATGAATGGATGGATGGATGGATGGATAGATTTAGATAGATGCAAGAAAGGGAGGGGAAGAAGGATGGAAGGTGGCACTGAAAAATAAATGGATGGATGGATGGATGGATGGATGGATGGGCAGGCAGACAAACTTATGGACCTTGAGGGACAGTGTCATCATGGGTGCTGCCTGGAAAGGGGAAGGACTGCACAGGCCAATGTGCTGGAAGGATCCACCCTCCACTTTGATCTTCACTTCCTTCAGCTCTTGTCAGCATCTTCATGAAGCCCAATCCCCGAGCCCAAGGGGTGTTTTCCAATCCTACCCATCTGCCTCCTCCAGGGAGCAGGCAACACCTTCCTGCTGTGCAAACCCACAGACACAACAGGGCTCTCTGCCACAGCTCAAGGAGGACCATCTAAATATAGATTGCATCAGCAGGTTGGCAGATAACAGAAAGTTCAAGCAGAGACTTTGAAACCTGCGGTGTAGAAAGTGGGACAATAGGAAGCCCTCAGGGGAAAAAAACAGCCTCAACACACACGTCACAGCTGCCGGGGCCCTGTCAGTGCCCTGCCAGTGCCCCAGTGCTCTACTGTGCCCTACTCCCCTCTGACACAGCCCCACACCAACTGTCTGGTTCCAGGGTGGTCCCACAGCTCTGGGAAGGGGCAGCCCCCATTGGGAACTGGGTGCTGGGCCTCAGCAGAAGTGCTTGAGCAGAGATTTCCCCCACACCAGGGGAACCGAGACCCAATCCTGACATTTAGATGTCTGTGGAGGGAAAAGGGAGGCAGGGGAGAAGGTTTTCTGCACCAAACTGCCCTGTCAGCAGCCATGAGGATGTGGGTTGTCGTGGCTAGACCTGGCTCTTCGTCATGCTGGGCCACCGGATGGGACTGCAACTTGCCACTCTGTAGAAGTCCCAGGGTGTTCCTTCCACCCTTGGACAACTTTCCCCTCCCCAGCAGACCATCTCTGCCCTCCCAGCAGCCAGGGAGGAGCACGGCTCCCAGGAGCAGGTTATGGGAGGTCTATAGAGATGTCAAATGGTGGTGAGCCAAGATTTGGCCCCACACAGGAGAGAACTTCACTGGCGCTATTGCCTCCAGCACGGTGGGATGGAAACGATGGCACACTGGCTGCCACCAGTGCTACCAGCACCCTTTGCTCTGCCCCACCAACCGCTCACGCTGCAGACCTCAGCAACCTTCCCCTGAGCGGCGGTGCTTATATTTAGCCAAACAGCTTCCTCCAAGAGGCCCGAGACAAGAACCCAGCAGCATGACACAGTCCGCAGTGCAGGGCCAGAGGGTCCCTGCACACCCTGTCTCCACATCCTGTCCACAGGGTGGTCCATGGGGCTGCCCGTGCTGTCCCCAGCCAGAATAGCTGGCTGGGATGGGGGAGGGAAGAAAAAGCTGTGGTGGGCTCATACTGAGTTCTGCTTCTGCTTTTTAGGAGCAAGCCTGTGATAAGGAGAAGCTGCCTTTCCACACCTAGATGGAAACTTGTATGGGGTCACCCTCCCACACCAGGGGCAGTTGCTGCTCCCATCCCCCCCCATGCCACCAGTGGCTTTTGGGGGCATCATTGGGGCAGGGAAGGACCAGCCTGAGCTGGAGCAAGGGGGTCCCCAGGGATCTAGACCCTCACAGGGCAGGAAGCAGTTATCAGCCTTGCCATCAGGAGACGGGCTGATGGGCGTTGTGAGATATCAGCCTCGGACATCCTCTGTGTGCAAGGTTGGGTAACAGCGGAGCCAACCAACTGCCAGCCCCACTGGGGCTCTTGTGAAACACGTTGCATTAATGGCAGCCAGGTCAGCCAGTGGTGAAAACATGTTCCTCGCAGAAGAGAAAGGCTCTCGATGTCCCCCTGCCACCCCAGACCCCACTGCTATCCTACTTACTCCCCATCCCCCTTGTCGTGTGACACTGGCAGTGGCATGGGGTGCCGCATCCCCTGCATCCCTGCCACGCAGGGGAGGGTTTTGTGTTCCCAACATTTCACCCAACCAGCCCCAGTGACAGCCTTCCCGAGTCCCCTCACCAGCATGCACATTTTGCGTGTTTTCTACACCTCAGCAGCACCTTCCCAGCGTCTGCACCCTGCCCGGTCCCAGGCCATGGTGGATACGGTGAATATCTCCTCTTCCCTGCAGCCAGGGGTTAAAAGATCACATAGAGTCAAATGCACCCGAGAACTCCAAAAATCTCCCATGGCAGAACAACCTCAGGGTGTGGGTCTCGCGAAAACCTGGTCCCTCCATGGCAATGCATCTTGGGGAGCAGGACCCTTGCTGGGAAGGTGAGAAAAGGAGCATGAGGGGGTGAGTGGGGAGGGCTGGAGGGCAGCCCCCAAAAGGAGGGCAGAGCCTGGCTGAGGGGCAGGACATGGGACAGCCAGGCCAGGGGCCAAGTGCGGGGCTGGGTCATGCCTGGGAAGGGGCAGGACAGGAGGGTGGGACAGGGATGGGGACTGGAGGGTTGGCCTGGAGGAGGAACCGGCAGTGGGAGGCGCGGGCTGGGTGCTGCGAAGCCTGCCTGCACCCGCAGCAGTTCCTGTAGAGCTGCCTGCCCGTGCCCGCAGGCTGAGCCCCGTGCCCGGTGGGGACGCCTTGGCATCACCCTGGAGCCCAGAGCGGGGCGGCCGTGGAGCCTACAGCATCACTGCCACCGTGCTGCTCCGCTGGAGCCAACACCAGGGGGCTGCGGACCGCGCTGCGGGGCAAGAGGTGAGGGTCAACCCCAAAGGTGGCAGGGGATGGATGGGACAGGCTTGGGGACAGGGGGAAAAGGGTCATGACTGGGGCAGTCAATGCCCGCTTCTTGTCCACATGGGTTTGCAGGTTCAGGGACGGTGTTCATCTCCCTGTGAAGTACCACTGCCCACGGGCACAGCTGGACTGCCCCAAAGAGCCATATCACGGCCCAGTGCCTGGCACGACCCCGGTGCCCGCTGCCTGGGCATGAGGAGGTCTTGGGAGCCAGCTCCCCACAGGAGGCTGCCCACTGAAGCCCCAGGCAGGGCAGGCAGTGGGCAACACTGGCCGCAGATCCCTTGGGGTGATACAGGCACAAGAAAAGGAGAAATCGCCCCATTTCAGTAACCGGGTTGCTGGGCAGAAGTGGGTACAGCCCTTTAACCCTGCGGCAGAGACACCCAGCCCACACCGGTGCAGGACATCAGCCTCCGTACCCCCCTGCCCAGCCCTCTGTGCAGGTCCTACACCAACAGGCAGCCTTCCAGCTGCGATGTCCCCATGCCCTGCTCCCCACAACCTGCCCCACCAGCTTCTCAGCCATCTCCTGCCATGACTGTCCCTCCTCAATGCCCACTAGTGCCCAGCCGCTCGCCCCATAGGGAGCCCCCCCATTCACCCACGCACATGAGCAGAGAGCCCTGCTGTGTTTCACGAGCCCTTGCTGCCAGCATCACACCCCACGTGCTCCCGGGGACACCACTGCCTCAGCTGGCACACCAGCCTGCCCACGCTTCCCCGTGCCACTCATGCAACCCCCTGCCTGCACTGGCAGCGGTGGGGAGCAGGCAGATGCCCGTGCAAGGGCACGCTGGGCTAGTGCAGCGGGGAGCCTGGCCCTTCTGTCCCTCCATCCCTCAGCAGGCAGCTCCTGTGGGAGGGGGCAGGGGATGCGTGGGAGCGTGCAGGCAGCAGGAAGGAAGCCTGCGCCGAACAATAGAGGGAAATGGAGGAACTGGAAAAAGACCCAGTGGCAGCACAGTCAGCACAGATGGTTTAGTGCGGAGCAGCGTGATTCATGGGAAAAAGGCCCTCAGCGCTCCACAGAGAGCCCACAGCTCTGTCCCGGGGCTGTGCCAGCAAATAATTTGAGGATGAGGGTGCCCGGCGGAGTGAGAGCTGGTGGGTGAACACGAGCTCTGGGACATGTCCCTCTGTCTCGGGATGTGGGTGCCAGCAGCTCAGGGGCCCTTCCCGGCTGGGGGTGTGTGGGAGGCTGTCCCCCCTCTGCCGGCCCGTGAGTCATGCTGACCTCTCCCATGCCCTCGCCAGCAGCCAGAGGGAGAGATTATGGTCTGGCCCTTCCGGCTGCAGAGCCCTCCCCGAGCTGGCCAACACAGGAGCTTATCCCCTGGGAGGGGCCCAGCTGCTCCCCCCATTATCTGCCTCAGGCAGCCCCCTCCGCCGGGACACCCCCGCAGCTGCGCTGCTTCTCGTCCTCCTCCCGCCCAGCCCCAGGCACGGCAGAGCCCGTGATGCCCCGGCACCCGGCATCTGCTCAACCACCCGCTCCCCTGTGAGCCCCCACGGCAGCTCGGTTCCTGCCTGGACTCGGGTCACGGCCTCGCCGACAAAGCGGGGCCAGGATCCGGCAGCTCCAGGGAGGGGCGGAGAGGCTTGGGGCTGAGGAACAACAGGATGTCGGCTTCTTGAGCTGGGAGGTGAGCGACTGCGGGGAGGGCAGCAAGGCAGGGGGACCTTCGGGAGCATCCTGCGCTCCCACCCGTGGCATCTCAGCCCTTCACAGCAGCTGGACCCCCCTCTCCCTTCCTGCTGCCTTGTCACCTCCTTTCTCTCCTCCTTCCACAGATAATGGGCTGAGCATCGCTCTTGGAAGCACCCCAGGGCCATGAGCTCCCCGTGTGGTCCTGACTCCAATATTGCAGACTGGCTGGCCACCATCCACTTGGAGAAGTACCGGGATGTCTTCAAGCAGCATGGGTACCACGTCGCCAGAGACGCTGCCTTGCTGGACGGCGACCAGCTGCAGCGGATTGGCATCACTGCCACCGGGCACCGCAAAAGGATTCTGAACTTGGCGCAGCAGACACGGATGCTCAGTCAACCCCAGGGGGGACCCACAGAAGGAGATACCCATTTCCAAGCCACCGAGGTCCTGAATGCCCTCCAGGAGGTCAAGGATGCCATGAAAGCAGAGCCAGGAAAGGCTACTGATGCCTTTGGGACACAGCAGCGTGTCGCTGCACCCACCCAGGCATCGTCCCTAGAGAAGGAGCCTGCTCCTCCCCTCGTGAAGCCAGTTCCCAAGCCAAGGACTATTTTCCCTCGCTCAAAGACAGAGCAGCCCACGCCACCAGCACGCACCACGGTGCCAGCACACAGCCTGGGCAGTGACAGGACACCTACAGCCTTTGTGGTACTGGAGGGATTTGTGCCGGGGGAGAGCTCCACGGATTTGGAGAGCCCAGAACCCAGGCCAGTGCTACCAGCCAGCCTGGGAGCAACTGTGGCCATGGGCATGGGAGCATCCTGGTTGAGAGCACGGGACAATGCTCGGGAGAAGACAAGGTCCCCCCCAGCTCCGGATCGTGGACAAGCCCTGGAAGCAATGGAGAAATCCCCTATGTCCGCACCGTCTGTCCCACCACGGCTCAGCCACAGGGTCCCCTCTGCTGAGACCAGCCCTGGGAGTGTGCCAGAGGGACACCCCACATCCAACCCTTCCTTGACCCCTGCAGCTGCTCCAGCCAAGAGAGATCCCGCGCCGTGCCCCAGGGTCGCCTCACAGCCCAGCTCAGGGCAGGGCAGGCTGGAGATGGTGTCCAACGTCATCTACGAAGGACTCAAGCCCCCATCAGCACCCACTGAGGACTCGGGAGGGGAGCATGGTCCCCAGGGTCGGGCTTTTGCTCAGCCCACAGCTCCGTCCCCAAAGGAGGTGAACCAGCCGGACAACAAGCCTGAGTAAGCAGATGCTTTCCCTTGCCCCAGGGAGTGGAGGCGGCGGGGGGCTGCAGAGCAGCCAGAGCTGAGGTTCCAGAGAGCCCCCACCCCCGGGGCCCCATCCCTAGCCTGGCCGTGCCTGCCTCCGGGTGCTGACAAAGCCCCTTTCACCACCCTTCCCGTGCCTTCCCGGGACTCTGCACAGAGCAGTCCTGCAGGGCAGCTGGGATCCTTCTGAGTTGACAGGGTGGCCCTGGGCCCCCGGATGGCTGGTTCTGCTTGGGAGGAGAAGCTGCTGCCCCTCCTCAGCCCCCAGCCCCCCAGGCAACAGGACTGGGGGTCCCCAGCATGGTGAGAGAGCGGCTGTGGGCTCTGGGGCTGGGGGTAAGGTGGGAGATGTTGGAGGGGGGTGAGCTGGGATGGGAAATGCCAGGCAGCCCCAGGAGACACAGCCTGGTGGATGCCAGGGTGGGGAGAAGAAGGGAGCAAGGAGGGCGCTGGGAGCAGTGGGGGGATGTGGCACGTCCCGGGGAGACAAAGCCAGGCTCAGCCCCAGTCAGGCACCAGCCCATGTGAGCCAGATGGGAATACAAGGTGGAAAAACCCCACAGGCTCCCACCCCATCCCAGCCGCTGCCGCAGTAACACCTCTCCTGTTTTCCAGCAGTCCTGGCTGTCCCGGCGGGGGCCTGCCCCTCATCCTGCAGAGACCCACTGGCAAGCCAGGTGAGAGCCCCCAGGCTCCTGGTGTCCCCAGGGAAGAGGGGTTGGGAGAACATCCACGTGCTTTGCCTTTCCCATCAGGTCCTGCTCTGTGCTCCTGTCTTGCTCAGGGACAAGGGTGGCCCCAGGCTAAGGCAGGGTCCAGCCCCACATGCATTTGGCATCTCTGTTGAGCCAGACGCCCTGGATGTTGGGGTGCACCGTGGTGGGCTTGGTGGAGGGGTCTCCCTCCAGGGCGGGTGGTCCCGGCTGGTCGCTGCCCCACAGCAAGCACTGCTGACTGCCTTTCCCTCCCATGTCTCTGCCCACAGAGGTCATTGAGCAGCCCATCAGTCCCTACAGTGAGACCATCTTTGGACAAGTAGCCCCACTCCGGGAGCAGAAGGTGAGAGGAGACTGTGGGGATGGTGGCTGTCCCCTGCTGTCACCCTGTGGTCACACCAGATGCTATGAATTAGAGAGCTACAACTGGTGAGACTGTGGTGCCCAGCAGGGCCTGGCTGAACATCACTGCTGGGGTGGAGGGCACAGGCTGAGCACCCTGCTCAGTGGGTCAAGCAGGTTGAGAAGATCTGGAATGAGAGAGGGCAGAGGGGACAGGAGATATGACCGATCTCTCCTCCCAGGGTGTGGGCATGTCCTCCGATCAGAGCTACGAGGCAGTGTCTGAGCTGGAGTTGGAGCGAGAAGCACGCAGGTAGGCATCAGCTCTTCCAGGCTGTGGGGGCTGTGCTTGGGGTCTGGGGTTTGCATGACAGAGGGACACCCCTAGGGACAGCCTGAGAGGTGGTGGGGGCTTCTCCCCCATCGCAGAGCCTATCAGGTGTGGCTGGGATCAAGTGAACCATCTCAAGAAGAGCTGATGGGCTTGAAGGTGACAGGGAGCCATGCTGGTGGGTGGCCCTCAAGGGGACAGTCCTTGCCAGCAGATGCTCTGGGTGGACAGAGGGGGCAATGCCAGTGGCACCGGGCAGCTGCACACCCAGCGTACCCTGGATTTGGCCGCTGGGAGGAGGGAAACAACACGGGGGACAGGGATTGCTCAGAAATGGGATGGTTCCAGGCTCCATATGAAGGAATGTGTGACCTCCAAAAGCTTCAGCATCATCAGATCAGCATTTGCTGATCTTCCACACCATGGGGGACAGTGAGGTTGTGAGGGACACCTTTAAAAAGCTTTTGAAATGTACTTTCCATAACTCCTGATAGCATCTCAGAAAGAGGAAGGAAAGCTGCTCTTCCCATTTCAGATGGGGAGGGTTCCTTTTCCTGTGTTGCTTAGAGAGGAGGAGGCGAGCTGCAGGTCTGCGTCCTTCAGC
The DNA here is from genome assembly GCA_033628505.1 of Tringa tobata. Lineage (NCBI taxonomy): Eukaryota > Metazoa > Chordata > Aves > Charadriiformes > Scolopacidae > Tringa > Tringa tobata. The sequence goes on along the minus strand of JAHREE010000588.1, from coordinate 18,856 downwards.
TCTGCCTGCCAGCCAGGCCAGTGCCGGCCACTGCATCCCCATGTCCCTGCATTTCTGGCCCCCACCTTGGTCAGTCCATCCCTTCTCCTGCTCTGGGTGGTGAGTCACTGCAGCGTGGTCTGATCCAGTGTCACAGGCAGCCAGACGTTGCAGCCAGATGAGAGCCAACACGGGCCACAGGCAGGGAGCTGCAAGTACCTGGGAACAGGAGTTCTGTGGCCAGAAATGCTGAAATCTGCTGTGTAGCCTCTGAACCAGCTGTTCGGAGCAGGGATGGGTTCTGGCCTGTGGGTCACAGTGTCCATCCAGCTGCTTCCAGGGATCTGGGATAGAGAGCATCCAGAGGGCATCAGCCAGACACGTTAATTCCTGGACTCACGAGGGAATTTGTGATGAGACACTGACCCAGGTTGCTCAGAAATGTTGTGGATGCCCCATCCCTGGAGGGGTTCAAGGCCAGGCTGGACTTTGAGCAACGTGGCCTACTGGGAGGTGTCCCTGCCCAGGGCAAGGAGGTTGGAACTCGATGATCTTTAAGATCCCTTCCAACCCAAACCATTCTACGATTCTGTCATTCTACAAATTTGCAGCCTGGGCTTGCTGAGAAGAGGCAGGCTGAGACCATCAGCAGGGTGTTGTTCATAGTTTTTTTTCTCTCAGCCTGAGCACTGACCTGGTGGTGAGCTTGGGAGGTTGAAGAGACAGAAAATCCTTTGAAGACCTTTTGCCTTGTGCCCATGGACCCCATTGGCCAGCTGCTCCAATGCTTTCCTCCCCAGACCAGCCCCACCAGTCTGACCCTGATCCCCCTGGAGCAGAGCTATGGGTTCCTGCTCAGCTGCTGAGCTGCTGCCAGCCAGCAGTGGATCCTGCCCCTGCCTCTGTGGGACCTTCTGATCCTCCCCGTCAACACTGGTGTTTCTCCAGTTCAGCCAGTTACTCATCTTGCTGGCTGGCATCTGGACACTGTGGACACTGTGAGCATCTTCTGCAGCCCACCAGCCCCCTCATTATGGGAAATGCTTCCCAATCCCAAACATCAGAGAGGTCCTCCCACCCCTCTGGGACAATATGTTCCTCCTCTCACCCTCTTCTTGGGACTTTCATCTGGACCACACTGTTCACTGTCTTGGGATCTGGGAAGTCACTGTCAGTGTTAAAGATGGGCAGAGCCACCTCGGCCAGCAAGAGATATTCTCAGCAAAGAGGAAGAGGAATGCAAAATTCCTCTTAAGACTGGAAGGCCTTAAAACTAGTACCCTCTGAGAGTCCAGCAGTGCCTGGAGCATAGGGTGGGATTCTCCTACTCTGCTGCTCAGCACCTTCATCCAAACTGGTAATGCTGAGCCCCCCAAAGTACTGGTGCAGAGGACAACATCTGCCCTACATCAGCCTCAGGGGGAGAGAAACGGTGGCATAGGAATGCCTGTGTCACCCCACAGAGCTCCAGGGACTCAATCAGACAGCAAATCATTAGGCATCATGGGGAGGATGGTGGACCCTGCCCTGGTTTGGATAGAGACCCTTGATGAGATGATCGTCAGGCTGCTTTTTCACACACCTCAAAACATCTTCCCTGAAGGAAAAAAAAAACACGGGGCATAGTGTGTGCTTGACAGCTTGTTCCTTACCTACCTACCTACCTCCAGGTCCCCCCCAGCAGGTTGATTGTCTGGCACATGACTCCCAGTTAAAGTAATCAGATCCATCAGCAGCTCCTTGGTCCCCTCACCACCAACAGATCCCTTTCTTCCATCACTCATCCTCCACCAGCTCTCCCACATGAGCACTGACAGGCTGAGACCGCCCCAACTTGGTGCACCTCAGGTGTCACCCTCCAGGCTCAGCTGACCTGGAAGTACCCTCTCCTTGCCCTGGGGACTCATTTGGCCCCGAGGTTAGTTGTCTTCACTGCCTGACACCAGCTGAAAAGGGAGATGACTTGGCCTTTGCAGACTTGTTGCTTGGAGGCTTCCTCCACCAGCCTGTCCTCAAGGGCAGAACTGGGTCCCAGCATGCTCCTGGGGTGCTGAGAGACCCCACTCCAGATGGGCCATGGGCTTTGCTTGTCCCTGCCAGATGCTGCTTGTCCTCCAGTTCTTCATGGTTCAGTCTAAATCATGGCTCGGGAAGGAGCTGTCATGGATTTTTCCCCTTTTTCTCTTGCCCTAACCCATTTGGTGGGTCTGTCTCCCACTCAGCTCTGGCACTCAAGGCTGATGTCTGCCTGCAACCTACAGAGTCCTCTCCAGCCACCTCACTCTCCGGCCAGTCTATCCTGAAGAAGCTGGACACCAGGCTGGGACTCCAGCCAGACAAACCACTCTGCCAAGGCTCTGTTATGCTAATTAAATAGCAATTTTCATTGTGCTTTGGGCCTCCCAGCCACCTATGGCCATTTTTCATCTTTCTTGCAGACACTGGAGCCAAACAGGCCATTCTTCCTCTCCACCCACCTCCTCAGCCCCATACACCATCCCGCTTCTCCAGAGTTGACCCCTAGCCTGGGTGGCTCCAGCCCAACATCCTCCCAGGCAGACTGCAGGTCTTGCTTCTGTCCCACATGGTTCAGTGACATCTGATGTTTGACGTTTTCATAAGTTGACTGCCCGGGGTCAAAGCACATGTCTGTGCAATGCCTTGGTTCTTGCAATGAGGCAGTGCTCAAACCAGGAGAACTTATGATGAAGGGAGGTGTTTGGGGTCATTTTCCTGGTCCAAAATCATTTCTAGCACATGGACTAGTAAACTGGAGGTGGTTTCTCATATTCAGTATCCCCCAGGGGTTCCTCCTCCATAAATTTCTCCATCTACAACATCCCATGGTAAGGAGTCCCACAGGTGAACCACTCCTTTACCGTGGGGTTCTGCACCCTGCTCCTGCCAAGCCTGTTGGTCCCCAGCTCCTGTGACTGAAGCACTGGTGGCCAGGAGATCCCTCTCTGCCCTTCTCATGCTGCTCATGACTTCAGAAACTTCCCCCCATCACTCACCCTTTCCCCACTGGAGATCCCCAGTTTGCTCAGGTTCTCCTCAGACAGAAGCTATGACAGGGCTTGGGGACATCCTCGTGGCCTTTCTTAGGGCCTTTTCTTCATGCAGGTGCTGGATTCCACAAATGACCCAGTAGCACGGTTGCTCTCCTGCTGGTGCTGGGGTGTCTTAGCTGCCAACAGCAGACGTTGCCATGACTCTCTTCCTGCCCATCATCGTTGCACCTGGGCAGCTCCCCTGTGAGCTGCTGGGACCGTCACACATTTTCTAGCACATTTCCTTTTCAGGAAAAGACAAACGTCTGGTTGAGAGGGCTGAGGGGAAGGGGCAGGCTTCACAGTTTATTTTTACAATTTCCTTTTATTGTTATGGCTCTCACCAGGCCTGGCTGTGGGTTTTAGCATGACTTCCCAAGAAAAGGAGACGGGTGCAGGAGTTACACCAGCCCATCTCCGTCCTTCCCAAGCACTTTGCAGAATGTTTCAGCTGGATGTGAGAGCGGAAGGGAGGATGCTGTGGCAGAAGGGCTTTCTAGGTGCAGTGGATGCTGGAAGGGTGGAGGGAGAGGGCAAGCTGAGACCCCCGGTGGGGAGGGATCTGGGATGGGTGCAGGGCAGGGATAAGGATATGGGCACGGGGTGCTGCCTGGCTTTGGTTTGCTGCCTATGGTGTCAAGAGGAGAGGGAGATGCAAGGAGTTTGGAGATGTTTGGTGGTCCATGTTGTATCACATAAGATGGGGAAGCCAAATTTACCAGCTAACCCCAGCCTTGCCATCACAAAAGGCTGAGCCTCAGGCTGCTGGTGGCCACAGGGTTCATGAGCACTGAGCCCTTGTCCCACCCCCCTCATGGAGATGCAAATACCCACGTCACTGGGTACCCCGAGGAGTTCAGGATGGGGCCAGGAGCAGTGCAGGACATCCTCAAATGGGATGGCATTGACCAGGACCCCCCACACGCTGCCACAGCCAGGCTTCCCCAAGGCCCCATTTCTCACAGGACAAGCAGCGAGTGCAGCAGCGAGGGAAGGAGCGAAGATGAGGAGACCCGGTCCCGGCTCATCAACCGCATCATCCAGAACGACACGGAGGGGTACTCCACCGTGGAGGCACCGCGGGCTGAGGGTGCCCCATTCAGCCTGCCAGCCCATCTCTACCCAGACGAGGTCCTGGATGACCTCACCATCTCCCCTTACGCCAGCTTCACATCACTTTCCGAGCCCCGACCCACCATGCTCAGTGGCTGGCTGGACAAGCTCTCCCCACAGGGGTATGTGCCTGCCCATGGGACAGTCCCCATAAGTAAAGAAACTTTGGGCAAGACTGGTGAGGTGGCCATGCTGGTCACCATGCTACTGGGACAGGCAGACCTCCTTCACACAGGAGGAGGACCCTCTTGGGTGCCCCAGCTGTGCTGCAAAGGTGTCTGTGCAGCCACCCTTGGGGGAAGGGCGGTCTGTGAGCAGATATGGTGTCCTTGGTGGAATCATTCCCTTGCCAACAGCCCCGTTTTTCTGCCATCCCAACAGGAACTATGTCTTCCAGAGGCGCTACGTCCGCTTTGATGGGAAGAACCTGATGTACTTCAGCAGTGAGAAGGTACAGAGGGGCAGGATGAGGGCAGGGTGGGGAGGCTGCACCAAGCTGCTTAAGCAAGGTGCCTTGACAACACATGAGCTGCCATATCCCCTTTGCCTCCCCTTCTGTAAGGAGCCAGCAATGTCTTACCATCACCAGGGTGGAGCAGCCATAGCCGCATAGCTCAGGGACCTCTGGGCAGAGCTTCACACCATAGTAAGCCCAGGATAGCAAGAGCCCCTCTGCTGACAGGGAGCAGGCAAGAGGGGGTTCTGCAAGGGGACAAGGGGAAATGGCCTCAAGTTGCGCCAGGAGAGGTTTAGATTGGATATTAGGAAAAATTTCTTCACGGAAAGGGTTATCAAGCATTGGAATGGGCTGCCCAGGGAAGTGGTTGAGGCACCATCCCTGGAGGTGTTCAAAAGACAAGTTGACATGGTCCTTAGGAATATGGTTTAGTGATTTTTATTGCTTATTTCTTTTTTTTTCTTTTTTTTTTTTTTGTCAGAGTTAGGTTGATGGTTGGACTAGATGATCTTTAAGGTCCCTTCCAGTCTAGACAATTCTATTTTCTATTCTGCTGGCCCACAAGCCCTGGGACAGACTGCAAAAGGAGCAGTCTTTGGGTCCCAGACACAAACTCATCCTTGCCTGAACCCTCAGGTCCTCCTGACTGCTGGTGCTCCCCGAGCTGTGCTGTGAGGTAGCACTGAGCTGAGAACCTGGGGGATGCAGAGCGAGGAGTGTTTCTCACTGTGGTCACTGACACTGTGGGTTAGGTGCATGAGATGAGTCAACAGCCCTTTGCTGTCCCACATCCTCTCATCCTTCCACGGGGGCTCTGCAAGACCCTGTAAGAGCCTGTCACCGGCTGCTGGTGGCTGCCACACGACCTGGGGTGACAGGCATTGCTGCCCCAGTCCTGCAGCACGGCCAGCCAGGCTGGTTCTGCATCAGTGGCACGCATGCAGAAACAGGTACCACGCACAGCCCCAGAGCAGCCACTATTGCAGAAGATTGCAGGCATCCCTGTCATGTCACCTCACCCCCATGGTTATGGTGTCATCATACCCAGCAAGCTGGTAGCCATGTTATGGAGGTGCCCCTCAGGAAGAGCAAAGGGGGTAACTCCGCCTGGGCTTCATTCCAGGAGCCCTACCCTAAGGGGGTGATCCCACTGTCTGTCATCGAGATGGCTCGCTCCACCAAGGACAACAAGTTCCAGGTCTTCACCAGCCATCGGATCTTTGTCTTCCGTGCTGAGAATGAAGGTAAGCGAAAACCTGGGCCAAGGTTCTGCTGATCCCTGAGGAGACATCCCTGCCTCCCTCCTCCAGCCACAGCATCCCGGGGACAGCTCTCACCCCATCCCCAAAATGTCCGGCTGCCATGAGCAAGGGCAATTCTCCTCTTCCATGCCTGCCGGCTGTTCTGCTCCATGCTGGGGCCGTTGGGAAGGGCTCAGACCCACTCCCACATGCCTGGTTCCCAGCCCAGAGGAACGAGTGGTGCTCCACGCTGCAGAAGAAGGTGACAGAACAGCGCCTGGTGGGCTCCCGACCCCGGCCTGCCAACACTGCTCACTGCCAGAAGTCAGGAACCCTGGAGCTGAAGGGCCACAAGTCCAAGGTGTTTGCAGCCCTGAGCCTGCCTGAGATGTGGCTGTACAAGAGTGAGCAGGTTCGTGCCTGGACCAGACACCTCACTGGCACAGAGGGCTGTGCCAATGGTGGAGGGGGGTGAGAGGGATGGAGGGATGAAGGGGTGGAGGGACCTTAGCAAAGATCAGTGCCAAAGGGAGAGCAGAGAGGAAAAGGACAGGCAAGAGAAAGGGGATGGTGGAGCAGGATGGTGGTGCCAGATGCTGGAGATCAGGGCAGCTGTAGTGGGAGCCTGGGCTTGGAGATGCCAGGAGCAGGCCCTGCTTCCGGTTTCCTCACTATCACCAAATTGTCTTCATCTCTGCCCCAATACTTAGGTCTTAGTCCCACCAAAGTGTCCCAATCCATCACAGGACAGGTGGGTCAATGACCACAAAATTACCTGCAACCATACCTACTGCAACACAGGTTGCCTCACAGGAGTAGCAGGTCTCTCTTGGCCCATTGCACCCTGCCCATGGAAATCCCCACCTCCTGCCTGCTCAGTTTTCTCAGCACTCTCATTTTTTTCCCGGTCACCTCATTGCCAGTTTGCCTGGTGTACACTAAGCAGCATCAAGCCTCTGTTTTTTGCTCAGGTTGACACTTGCTTTATGAGTGTTCCTGACTCACAGTGGACTCAAATCCCCACAACAGAGGGATTTGAATGGCCAGGTTTGGGGACTGTGGGAAGAACTTGCCTTTCATTTCATAATATACTTGCTGAACACTTTCTGCCAGCCCACATGGGATGGCTGAGGGATGTGGCAGGGTACCAAGTCTGACTGGTCCAAGCAGAGCAGTGATGGGAGTGGGGGTACGAAGCACAGCTCCCTGGCTCCAGCCCCAGCATCACGGGCATGTCCAGGGTGGTGTGTCCCCTGTGGCCGCGGTGCTGCAGAGCCAACGCCTGTGTCACTCTGAATTGCAGTTCTTTAAAATGGGCATTGCCATCTGCGTGATTGAGATGCGCGGCTCCACCATCCGCGAAGCCAAGAACCGCAGTTTTGAGCTCATCACCCCTTCCAAAATCTTCAGGTATCCTGGGTGTCCGGGTGGGATGAAGTGGGGGAGCAGCTGGGTGCTGGACCTGGGTGATGGGAGCTCCAGGCCCCTGAGTTTCAGTTGTGCTGGTGCTTGTAGCTTCGTGGCAGAGTCAGACCGGGAGAAGCGGGAGTGGATGGAGGCCCTGCAGGAGGCCATAGCCGAGATGCTCTATGACTACGAGGTGGCAGAGAAGATCTGGTCCAACAAATCCAACAAATACTGTGCAGACTGCTCGGCTCAGAATCCCGACTGGGCATCCATCAACTTGTGTGTGGTCATCTGCAAGCAGTGTGCAGGCGAGTACATCTCCCTGGGCGGTACGTGGGACTCCTGGTGGGTATGGGCTGGGCCAGCCTGGGCCCAGGTACCCCCTGGGTGGGGTGCGGGTGTGACTTGAGTGCTGGTCCCCTGGCATGATCAAGGGATGCTCACTCGCCTGCTCTCCACAGGGCAGCACCGGAGCTTGGGTTCCAACATCTCCAAGGTGCAAAGTCTGAAGCTCGACACTAGCGTCTGGTCCAACGAAATCGTGCAGGTAGAGACAATCAGGACAGGGCACTGAGGCTGGCACAGCATACTCAGGGGCCAGGCTGATTCACCGGGCAGGGCAGAAGCCCCATGGTCTCCCCCAGGATGCAGGGATGCCGGGACGCCAGGCATCCTGCTCCTTCCATCTGGCCCTGGTGTTTGACATGACCATGGGTCTCTCTTGCAGCTCTTCATCATGCTGGGAAATGACCGAGCCAACCGTTTTTGGGCCGCTCGTCTCCCTGCTGCTGAGGCCCTCTACCCAGATGCCAGCGCTGAGCAGAGAAGGGATTTCATCTCCCGCAAATACCGAGAGGGTCGGTACCGCCTGCCCCATCCCAATTATGCCACTCAGGAGGACGTGCTCCAGGTAGGGACCACCTGGTGATGCAGGCAGGATGGTGGAATGTGGGGAACCACCCCAGAGCACTGGGTCTGAGATGCCAGCACCTCCTGCTTGGCTGCATGTGCCCATACCACCATGCCAAGCAGTCCTGGGGTCTTGAGTGGGAGGTTGTGCCCTGCTTTGAGCACCCTTGGCAGTGGGCTGGGGGTCTCCGTGAGCTAGGACATGGTCTCTACAGGCATTTGTCTTGTCCCAGGCACTGTGCACTGCGGTGGTAGGACCAGCCCTGCTCAAGACTGTCCTGAAGTTCTTCTCGTCCTCGGAGGCTGGGCTGGCAGCTGACCCTGCTGCCTCTGAGGTGGCCCCTGGGGCTGACCTTTGGTGGGCACCAGAGAGCAAAAGACCCAGGAACCGTTCAGGTAATGAGGGCCCTTGAGCACCTTCCTCTTTGCTTCTGCCCTCCGCAGCGTGCCCCAAGGCTGGGCACAGACATCAGGTGCTGTGGCTCTCTGGGGGACTTGCCTGCCCCACTGCACCCCTCTTTTGGGATGGGGCAAGGCGGCAGGACCCTCTGAAGCCCCTTTTCAGGGAACCCCATGCCTGCTGCATCCCCTTGCCTACACCTGCATGTGTGGGGTCTCCTTGTCTCCCAGTACCCATGTTTTGGTGGGTCCCTGCTCCTGCCCCACTCTCGGCACCGTTCCCCACAGGTAGCCCCCACACACGGGAACTGGGTCCAGAGGGTGTCTACAACGAGATCACGCAACCAGTGACGCACAGCGGGTACCTGTACCGGGCCACAGCCCCCACCAAGCTCCCGGGTGTCAAGAAAAGCAAAGAGGGTAAGTGTGGGGAGTGTGGGGTGGGGGCAGCCAGTGGGGTGTCCACCCTGGTGCCACTGACTCTCTGATCCCGCAGACTTCCAACGCACGTGGTGCTCCCTGGAGAGAGCCCTGTTCTTCTTCGAGACGGAGAAATGCACCGAGCCCCTGGGCCACATCGAGAGTGGGGACCTAATCTCTCTGGGCGTGAGCAGAGCTCAGGCACTTACCACTCCTGGCTCCACCGAAAGGTACCCCCAGCCTTGCCCCCACTGCTTGCCCAGAGAGCCCATGGGCACACAGAGGGGAGGGACAGGCGTCGCTCCCTGCTTAGTGCAACGTTCTGGTCTGGCTCTGGGTGCAGGTTCAGGGTAGGGACTGTCCTCATAGTCTGGTTTGTTCTCTGCAGGTTTCGCTTCACCCTCGAGCTCTTCCTCATTGGTGAAAAAGTGCAGCAACTGGGAACTGATGGACCGGAGACGCTGCAAGCCTGGGCCAGTGCCATTGGCAAGGTGAGCCAGCCCCAGACATGGCACCCTGTGCCACTGGTGGGTCCCTGGGCTCCATCCCTGCTTCCCCAATGTAATTCCTCCCAGCTCCCCACCCTCTTCATGCTCTTCACCCTCCTTCCCTTTGCAGGGCCTCCCATTCTCTCCAGTGACCTGCCCCCTTCCTCAGGGGTGTCCACGCTCAGGGGTCGAGCCCTGTCTTTATCTGTCTTGTCTCTTGCTCCATCCCACAGTGGTTCACACCCGTGAGCTGTCACTGCCTGCTGGGCTATGAGTTCCAGCGCGTGGGCCAGCTGCGCTACAAGTGCATGCTCAACCCCGAGCGGTGGCAGCAGGCCTTCTTCATCCTGCAGAAAGCCCACCTCTTCATCTGCCCTGCTGAGGACAATGGGGCTGAGGATAGCATCAACCTCCGGCGGCTGCAGGAGCTCAGTGAGTGCCATGCCACAGCCCGGGACAGGCACCACACGGTGGGCAGCCATGCACAGCTCTGACCCCTCTACTTCTCACCCCAATGCAGGTCTGGTTCCCCCCACAGATACCCCAGAGAAGAAGGAGCTGCTGCTCTTGGTGGAGATGGGAAGGTGGGTTGTGTCTGTGGAATGTGCCAAGTGAGCTCAGGAGGCTGCCCAGGGCAAAGGCACTCATGTGTGGGTCAATCCTGATCCCAAACCCTTAGTAGAGATGTTGCTGGGACAGCAGGGTTGTGGCCAAGGGGCTTTCAGAAGTCATCCCAGCCCAGGGTAGGGTGTCTCCCAGCTCAGCCAGACTGTGCCCTGTCCCAGAGCAAGGCAGGAGGGGGTAACCCACCCCCCCTCCCCAACAACCTTCATTCCCTCTTCTCTGCCCTTGTCGTTCTCAGGACATTTTACCTGCAGGGCTTGTCACGGGCAGACTCAGCAGCATGGTACGCCGACATCCAGGCATCAGCTGGGGGAAGAGGTAATGCACTGAAGGACCAGCAGCTGAGCCGGGGGGACATCCCCATCATCGTGGACAGTTGCATCGCCTTCATCACACAGTACGGTGAGTCCAGTGTGGTGGCATCACTGCTGGAGCATCCTCTGGCACACATGGGGCAGCTGAGGTGTCCAGGCAGGAGGCACCACTCTCAGGGCACCAGCCCCCCGGGGACTCTCTGGACAGGATTGGGCACCCCTGACCCTATATCCCCACTCCAGGGCTGCGGCACGAAGGGATTTACCGCAAGAATGGAGCCAAGTCCCGGATCAAGGTACTGATGGAGGAGTTTCGGCGAGATGCCCGCAATGTCAAGCTGCGCATCAATGACAACTTCATCGAGGATGTCACCGACGTGCTGAAGAGGTTCTTTCGTGAGCTCGAGGACCCTGTCTTCACCCTGGAGCTGCACCCACAGTGGAAGGAGGCTGCAGGTACCTCCTTCACCCAACTCCTGCTCCTGTGTTGGGCTGCCTGCCAGGGACTCCTGGAGGTGGTGTCTCTCAGGATGGGGTCCTCATACTAGCCCTGGAGCAAAGTCAACCCTGTGTCCACCAGACTCGGAAATAGTCCATGACTCGTTTTCCTCCCTCCAGAAATCTCTTCGAAGCCCCAGCGCCTGGAGAGGTACAAGGAGCTCATTCATCGCCTGCCTCGCCTCAACCGCAAGACACTGGCTGCGCTGATTGGGCACCTCTACCGGTCAGTGGAGGTGACCTCCCTGCCAGGTCTCTTGCTCCACTCAGGGTCCCCATGGCCAGCTAGCAGTGTGAGGTCTCTCCACTGCCCAGGGAACACTGGCTTTCAACCCTGCAAGTCAGGAAGAACACAGTGCCCGTGGTCTGCCCCACCAGCCCCCAAGTTGGTGCTGGGGTGTGCTGCAGTATCTACTCTGGGACACCTCAAAAGTTCCCAAAGTTGTCCTGCAACAAGGGGGAGTGACAGGATGTTTGGAAGTAGCTGACACTCCCCTATAGGATGTAATCTTCACAAGTGCACAAAAAGAGGGGGGAAAAAAAAAATTCCCATCCCCGACTCAGAGTATGAGGTGGTCCTGTTGCCTACTTTCAAGGCAGTTGGAAGTCCTCCAAACAGGAACTGCCCAGCTTGAAGAGGAGCTGGCAGAAAAACGGGCTGTTTTTCAGGACAGTTTGAGGCAGAGGAGAGTGGCTGGGGCTGAAAGCCCATCCAGAGTGGGACCAGTCCCTCACCTCTGTCTTCCTTGTCCCAGGGTGCAGAAATGCGCAGACCTCAACCAGATGAGCACCAAGAACCTGTCGCTGCTCTTCGCACCCAGCCTCTTCCAGACTGATGGCAAAGGGGAGCATGAGGTCAAGGTGATGGAAGACCTCATTGACAACTATGTCAGCATCTTCAACGTAAGCTCCCTGCAGGGGCGTTGCCAGCCCCCTACACAGTGACTCTGTCTGTCTCCCCTTCTATCCCCCCATACTGCCTCCTCCTGCATCCCTCCATCCTGGCCAGGTGTCCTCAAGCCATATTCCACTCCACATTGACTCCATGTGTCACCCTGTGCACCCTTCCTCTGGCAGATTGACGAGGACCAGGTATCCCAGATGGATCTGGAGAACAGTCTGATCACCACCTGGAAGGACACCCAGGTACTAGGGATGTACTTGCCAGCCCCTGTCACCTCAGAGAGCCCCAGACTGGTGGGACTGGCTGGAGTATGGGGACACTCCCAGCTGCCCACCCTGTGTCCCCACTGTCCCACACCAGATATTTGGGGAAGGACTTCCCTCCACTTGTCTACCCTTCGCCGATTACTTTGAGGCTCCTGCCCAGGGAAGAAGCAGCACCAGCTCCCTGGGACACCATCTCCAGCCCCTGGGGAGAGGGGATGTGCACATCACCCATGGAAGCATGGTACTAATGCCACCTGTTCTTCCCCCAGCTCTCGCAGGCAGGGGACCTCATCATCGAGGTTTACCTGGAGCAGAAGCTGCCAGACTGCTGCGTCACCCTGAAGGTGAGTCCCAAAGGAGGGCTGTGACAGAGGAAACAAGGAGGGATGGAGGCTCCTGGTGCAGCCTGTCCCTGGGACCCATCCTGCCACCACCCACCACAGCTCCCTGTGTGTCCGGCCCCAGGTGTCCCCCACGATGACAGCAGAGGAGCTCACCAACCAGGTCCTGGAGATGCGCAATGTGGCAGCCAGCCTGGACATCTGGTTGACCTTCGAGGCCCTGGAGAATGGGGAGCTGGGTGAGCATGGTGGGGATGGCACAGGGGAATGGTCTTGGCACAATCGGGTTGGTGAGGAGGAGGTGTGGGGTAAGGAGGTCAGCTCGCTGCTGGTGACAGAGGGAACAGGGACTGGCACAGTGGAGGAGACACAGTGGTGAGAGTGTTTCTGTCTCTCCAGAGCGGCCTCTGCATCCCAAGGAGAAGGTACTGGAGCAGGCTTTGCAATGGTGCAAGCTTCCAGAGCCCAGCTCTGCGTACCTGCTGGTGAGGAAGGTCCCCATTGGCGAGGGCGGTTGTCTCTTCACAGGTAAGGCAATGACAGAGGGTCCCAGCACCTAGTGGTGTCCCCAGAGGGGGATATCTGTGCCCCAGCTTCCCCTGGCCACGTTCCTGCAGCCATCAGGGGCACGTCCCTGATATCCACAGCCACCCTCACATGGCCTCAGACCTCCTGACCCCTGTTTCCTCCCACGTGGCAGGTGCCAAGCGTGAGACCCCCAAATGTGGGCTGCTGAAATGCCGTGAGGAGCCCCCCAAGCTGCTGGGGAACAAGTTCCAGGAGCGCTACTTTGTCATCCGGGATCGGAGGCTGCTGCTGCTCAAGGAGAAGAGGGTACCCAGGGGATGCTCTGGGGCTGGACTGGTGCCCTGAGGACAGGAGTAGAGGCAGGGAGGGGGAGTCACAGTGGTGGCACAGTGGTGGCTGTCCTCCTGGCAGGGAGGCTGGCACCAAGCTGGGCTGACCCAATGGTTCTCCTTCGCCAGAGTGCCAAGCCGGAGCGTGAGTGGCCCCTGGATGCAGCCAAGGTTTACATGGGCATTAGGAAGAAGCTGAAGCCTCCAGCCCAGTAAGTGGGACCTTCTCTGGATGTGGCCCTGGAGCTTGCATCTGGTGCCTGCCCCCAGCACTCAGCATGCGAACCCAGCCGTTGGGAGCATGCAAAGCTCCACCAGGACCCAAAGCCATGACAAGCGTGGGCCTGTGGGGCAAGCTCAGCCCCACACCCAGCAGCCCATGGACCCTGGGCTGTGTCTGAGCTTGGTGGTGCTGCCTCACAGCCTGTCTCTTCCTTTCCCCAGGTGGGGTTTCACACTGACCGTGGACAAGCAGCAGCTGTGAGTATCTGCCCATGTCATCCTGGGGCCGGGGGGATGTTGAGATCTGTCCCCAGTTTTAGTGGGATTGGGACAGCCAGGGGCAGTGCTACAGGGCCCTGGGGGTCAGGGAAGAGCTGGTGCCTGGCTGGGGCACTCAAGGGACAGAGTGGTGGGGCCACTTGCTCCCTGGCATGAGGTGGAGGTCATCTCCATATCACGCGCCCTTCCTACTTCCCCATCCACACCAGCACCCCTGAGAGATGCATCTTCCAAGCACCCAACACCAAGCTCCAGAGGGTCCCCAGCCCACCCCGTCCAGGTGTGGGTACCACCCACATGGCTGTGCTGCCTGCCAGCCTTTGCCCAGCACTGCTCTGTGTCCCCAAGCACCCAACACCAGGTGCTCCTGCACCCTGCACCAAGCTGGGCTCCCTGCCCTGACCTCCCTGGTACCCCTGGGTGGCTGGGGACACCCGTGCATCCTGCTGACTCTGTACCCATTTCCCTGACACTGCCGATGCTGGGGGAGCAGATTAGCACATCACCTGCCCTTGACATGGGGCTGAGATGTTCTCCTAAGGGCAGCTGAGCCGAAGCACCTCATGGGTGCTCAATGAGCTTTCGCCTTGCCCTGAAGCCATGATTTGGGCATGCAGAGTTTCAGAGGGGCAGCCCCACTGGGTGCAGTTGTGCCTGACGGCCCTGGGCTCACAGGCAAGGTGGCAAGGAGATGTGGGTCCCACTGGCCCTGCTCCCTGGCAGCTTCTCAGCTGACTCCTTTGCAGGTACCTGGTGTGCTCGGGGCAGGCTGAGCTGTGGGACTGGACAACCAGCATCCTCAAGGCTCAGGTGGGTGCAAGGCTCAGGTGGGATGGGCTGGGACAGGGGTTGGCAGGGCAGCCTGGCATGACCTACCCCCCCCCATCCCTGCCCTGTCCTTGTGCACAGCACGATGATCTGCACCCCGTGATCATGCGCCGGCGCTCCTCCTCCGACCTTGCCAAGCAGAAGTTCGGCACCATGCCGCTGGTGCCCCTGCATGGGGACAGCACCGATGCCACCATGCTCTCCGCCAACCAGACCCTGGTAAAGCCCCCGCAGCTTCCCCTGCCCACAGGTGCTCCTGGACCCACCCAGGTCTAAGCGCCTGTCCCAAAACTATGCACCCACCCCTGGGCCCTGGAGATGGGTGCGTGCTGCCTGGCACTGATGGATGCTTTGAGTGTGTGTCCTCCTGCTCGGCGTTGTGTGTGCGTGCTGCGTGCTGTGCTCGTGTCTGTGGCACCTCTCCATGGGGTGCAGGTCCCTGTGCTGCACCCCACTGTCCGTTCCTCTGCCTGCCCAGGCATCTGTGACCCTGCTCCACGCTATCACGTGCTTACCTCTGCCCGTCTCCTCTGTTTCTAGCGCCGCCTGCACACACGAAGGACTTTGTCCATGTTCTTTGTAAGTACCTGCACTCGTGGAGCGCGTCCGCTGCTGGCTTTGCACCGTGCCTCCTGGCTACGGCAGCAAGAGCTCGCCTGCAGCATCCCACCTGCACTCAGGCACATGCCCAGGCCATGCCCAGGCCTCTGCCCCATGCTGTGGGGCAGAGGAGGGGGTGCCCGCTGCCCTGTGTGTCCCGTGTCCGGGGATGGGGGTCCCTGCATGGTCCCAGTGTGTGCAAGCAAGACCGTAACATTCCACCCCAGCTCCCAGAGTCTCTCCCATTGGGTGTACATCGCCTAGAAAGGATCAACATAAGAAATGCAAGGAAATAGGTTTGAGTCCTCCTCGCCATCAGGTTATTTCCCCAGGGGACCACCTGGCCACCTCACCTCACCTCACGTGGCTTTGTGCTCTGCATGGGCGCCCATTTGTCCTCCCCACTCCAGACCACCCCTGCCAAGGGATGCCGGGCTAGTGCCACAGCCTGGTGGCATGGACCAGGCCTCGGCAGGGACCAAAACACTCCCCCTCCATCAGCGATGGGGACAGAAAGGGCAACAGGGGCTGAGCCAAAAGACCTGATGGAGGGCAGGTCCCCTACAGTCCTCAGCCCCGCTTTGAGGAGACAAAGCTCCTCAGGTATGGAGGGGTACAGCTGAGCAGTGCATGCCGTGCCCCTCACACTGACCCCCTGCCCTTCCCCAGCCCATGAAGATGCACCAGGACTCCCTGGAGGAGCAGCAGGAGAAGGAGGTGGACACCGATCCTGTCTATGAGGAGGTGGGCAACTTCCCCGAGCTGGCCGCGCTGGAGCTGGACCGAGGGCTGCTGGCGGACCTCTCGGCCATGCCCACTGTGGACAGGTCCAAGAAGCCGACCCCATTCCCCAGGCAGCCCCCAGACACAGCGCTGCGCTCCTCGCTGCCCGCTAGCCCGGCTCAGAGGGTGGTGGGTCCCTCCATCCCCAAAGCCTTGTCCCTCGAAAGGGGCCTGAACCTGGAGAGTGACAAATCTCCAGCCCAGGGGCTCAAACTCACAAAAACAGCCTCTCTGGAGAGGAACATGGAGCCTTCCCTGGCACTGGCCAGGGACTGGGAGCAGGTAGCCACACCAGGGAGCAGCCCCGGTGCAGAGGCCCTCCTGGAGAGCCCCAGGAAGAGGAGCATCCAGCCTCCCTCCCCCATCAATGACAAACTCATCCAGGAGCTCAGCAGCGTCATCCTCAGGAAGAATGAGGGCCAGCCACCGGGGCCGGGCCAGCCGGTGACATGACCTGCCGTGCCAAAGGGGCAGCCACCGACCTGGGGGTCAAGTCACGTCCAGCGGCGGCAATGATGGGTACCCCATGCTCCCACATCATGGAGCCCGCACCTTCCTCCTCCTCCTGACCCCAGCACTGGGCTGGGAGTGGGGACCAGGGGACTGGTGGGAGCTGGGATGCTGAGGGGCATCCTGTTGGGAGGGCCGAGGACGCTGCCACACGTGGCTCTTGATCGTGGGTGGCACATCTGCCATCAGGCCCAGTGCCGAGGGAAGAGAGTAAAAGGGAGAATAAAAGCCTGTCCGCATGTTTTGGCAGCACCACATGGCGTCAGGCAGGGGGGCAAGTGGAACCTGCCAGCACAGGGGGACACAGCATGAGGTCCCCTCCCCAGCGCTGGGCCTGTGGGGCAGGGTCAAGACACCCAAGTCACCCCCCACTTCCATTCTTGCATCCACTGTGGCATATTTTAGGGGGGGGAGGTCGACAGGAGCAGGGCTGGCCATGTGTGCCCGGCACGTAGTCCTGGCGATGGAGGACGGCTCCTGCTCAGCTGGGGTGTTTATACCTGTTCCTTCCACCATCAGGGAAAAATAAAGTTTTATTTGTACTCTGGAGGGTTTGGTCACTGCAGGAGGAGTGGGGAGGGATAAAGGGGTCTGGCAGGGGGGGAGACTGGGGTGCCAGGGCCAGGCATCCAGCTGGTGGACCCATGGGACAGGGACAGCACCAGCAGCGTCAGAGGAACTGCAAAACCGGGGCAAAGCCCTAGTGAACTTCCCACACAGGGCAGGATTTTCTGCCTAAATCTGCCACCAGCCTGGGACAGTGCAGCCATTCGTGCTGGGTACAAAGCTGTACCCCCCTCCCCAGGGCAGGGGGACACAGTCCAACATCCCTTACCCCTGCTGGCTCTGCTCGCTGGACCTCAGAGGCAAGGCTGTCCTCTCCGAGGCTCTCCCTGATGAGGTCTTGAGCCTCCCTGAGCAGCAGCTGATGGCATCCCGGACCCAGCCCCGAAAATCCTTGGAAACGTAGAAGTAGACAAAGGGATCAAAGCAGTTGTTGAAGGCGCTGAACACCAGAGCCGTGGTGTACCACTTGTAGGTGCCGTTGTGGCACCCTTTGGCCTCCAGCATGTAGTGGATGAAGAGCAGCACGTTGCTGGGAGTGAAACAGAGGATGAAGACCAGGAGGACCAGGGCCAGGACACACACCAGCTGCCTGTGCTGTCTCCCCTTGGCCAGCAGCCGTACCAGGATGCAGCTGTAGGAGATGGTCATGAGCACAAAGGGCAAGCCAAAGCCCACCCCCACCAGGGAGAGGAAATAGTAGGCGAGGAACATGTGCTTATCCTTTTCTAGGACGTCATGGCATGTTGTGATGTTCAGGCTTGAGATGTGACTTATCTGGGGGTGGAAAAGCAGCGGACTCATGCCCAGCCCTACCACCAGCCAGATGCCCACACAGACACACACCTTGCCCCACATCCAACTGGAGCCCTTCCACAGGAATGAGTGCACCACAGCGATGTAACGCTCCAGGCCGATACAGGTGAGGAAGAGGATGGAGCTGTACATGTTCCCGTAGAAGAAGGCCATCATGGTGCGGCACAGGTAGTCTCCAAAGACCCAGTGATTGCCCAAGAGGTGGTAGGAGATCTTGAAGGGCAGCAGGAGGACGAAGAGCAGGTCAGCAATGGCCAGGTTGAGGAGGAAAAGGGTGCTGGAACATCTCCTGAAGTTGGCCACCAAGACCCAGCAGGCCAGAGCATTAGTTGGCAGCCCCACAAGCAAGACCACAGAGTAGAGGGCAGGGAGCAGGCGGGTGGTGAGTGTGCTGTTGAGAAAACCTTCCTCGGAGGCACTGGGACACTGGGCTGCTTCTTGGGGAGTGAGGGGGATCAAGGCTCGCCCTTTGGCACGCGCTGCAGAGGACACAGGTCATCAGGTTTGGCCAAGAGCCCCCTCCCACTGTCCCTTCCCACTCGGGACAACACAGGATCCCAGCCCACCCTGCGGAGCCACCAGCAAATGCAGGAGCTGGCATCTCCCTCTCCTATGGCAGGGGCAGCTCGAGACAAGGGAGCCCTTGACGTCCTGCCGCTCTCGCCGTCTGGAGCTGTGCCACATCCTGTGCTGTCCGTGCCACCCTCCCAGTGGTGCCACCGCGGCGGCGCCAGCCTAGACAGGCACCCTGCCCGCAGCCCAGACGGGCTCTGCTCCCGCACGCTGCCGCGGGGACACGCAGCTTTGCTGACACCCCCCCTCCCACCGAGCCCAGCACAACAGGTTCCCCGCAACCCAACGGGATAAAAAAGGGCTGGTGGGAAACCCACGTCTGAAGACAAGGTCGGGATATGGGCACCCATGCCAGGATGGGAGATGTTCTCCCACCGGAGCTTCTGCCTCCTCCTCCTCCTCTTCCTCCTGGCC
>JAHREE010000587.1:0-14046 GCA_033628505.1 Tringa tobata | reverse complement strand
ATCAAGGCCTTTTCTTCTCCTCCTATCCACCTGCCAGCCAGCAGGCTGGAGGGGGGGCACAAGAAGTTGGGAGGGGAAACAGCCAGGAGAGGTGACCCCAAACGACCAAAGGGATAGTCCATACCATATGATGTCATGCTCAGTATATAAAGCTGGGGGAAGAAGAAGGAAGGGTGGTACGTTTGGAGTTATGGCATTTGCCTTCCCAAGTAACTTATGCATGATGGAGCCCTGCTTGCCTGGAGATGGCTGAACACCTGCCTGAATGAATTTTTATTTTTGCTTTGCTTGTGTGCATGGTTTTTGCTTTATTTATTAAGCTGTCCCAGCATATACAGAGATGAGAGGAATCCAGGCTACCCGGTTCTTAAATATTCTGTTACCTTTTAGACCAAAAGATCCTCTTCACCTTACTAGGCATTCCTATAGATCTCATTCACAACAGCTCCATGCTCTCTTTCAACACTTACCTTCTTTGCCTGTTAATCTTCTTTCTGTACCCTCACCTTCTCATCCAAGACAGTTCAGGTCATGAGCAAAACACATGAACCTTGAATTCTGCTTTGACCATCTGAATGGATCAGAGAGCAGGAAGCCAAAAATGTTCCATGGGTACTTGTCTCAGTCTTAGTTTGTCTGACCAGCCATTACTATATTCCTGGCTGACCTGAACTGAGGAGAGGCTACACAGGATCACATCCTGCTTTGTTGTCACCTCAGTCTCCCTGAAGCTTCCCCAACACTTAAGAAAATGGTCTGCACTTGAGGAAAACTGCTGAGCAAAACTGTTTCTTGGTGGTCACCACCAAAAGCCCATAATATTGCAGAGTATGCAGAGTTCACTCAACAGTAGCACGGGTATAATGAGATGCATTTTACTATTTCTCCTGTGACTACTGAAGGGAACACACACACAGTTATTTTCCAAGTTAAATTTCTGTAGTTCAGTCCTGATGACTTCATTAAACTAAATCTCCCTGGGGTTTTACAGGTCTTTTTCCTTGCTTCCCGGATCTTACAGGACATCTGACTCTAGACTAATTAAAATAACCATACCAGAAAAAAACATAAATACAGTCTTACCATGCCCACCGAAAGCTCTGTCTTGCCTGGTGTCCTCCTCCGATGGTAGTCAATAGCAAATGCTTGGGGAAGGGCAAAAAATAGAGCAAGCATGCAGTGATCCTTCTCTAGAGACTGTCCTGTTCCTCTCTTGTCTATGGTGGCTCAGGTACTTCACGCGCCAGAGGTGGTTTCTTTGTGGTAGAACTCAGCTACCAAGGAGGTAACTGTATTGAGTCCTGTTTCTTACATTAATTTCTCTGCACCTTGTGTAGAACAAGGATTTCACCTCCATTTCAGTTTTTTAACTGTGTTCCAAAGAGTATGTTAATTTCAATAAGTTAACATTTTCCCAGATTTTTCCTCTTTACTTGACCTAGATTATATTTTCAGGTATACGTCATTTTTGAAAATCAAAGAATCACACGGGATTGGAAGAGACCTCCAGAGATCATCTAGTCCAATCTCCTGCCAAAGATGGTCCACGTAGAGCAGGTTGCACAGCCTCTTCCAGGGCTCTGCCACCCTCAAAGGAAAGAAGTTCCTCCTCATGTTTATGTGGAACTTCTTATGTTCATGTCCGTTTCCTCTTGTCCTGTCCCTGGGAAATGAGAAAATGAGTCACTGAGAAATGTGGCTTTAGATCAACTGGAACATTTAGTAAATTTACATCAACTGGAGTTAACTGTTTTATCAAAACCAGTGTATAATTAATTGCTGATACATAGTCAGTCTCTAGGTGTGGTCTGATCTAGTTCCTCCATTAACATCATGTANTTTTTTTTTCACCAGTTGAAAAATGTGATGTTTTGCTGCAAGTTGGCTGAAAAAAAAAGAACACTTACTGAAAGGACATGTCAAAGTTTCCATATCATTTTCCAAAAAATATTTGTGTATGGTGGTGCATGCTCTGCACTTAGAGGACTTGGCAGCCTCTCAGGTCTTTTTATTGTTAATGTAGAGGCTGGATAAGAGCATTTCTAAACTGTGAAGAATAGTTCTCTGCTGTCTCTGACAACCTTTAGATAATCTTTGGTAGCAAGTGAATAAAGCATTCTCTCATTATTTTGAGTTCAATGACTGTCATTTTTTTTGCTAAAGCTGTGAGAGAGTGGCCAAAGAGGTTCAAAATACAGGGGAAAGTAAAGTAAACACTCTTTAATGTGTTTCTTTATTCTCTTTTATCTGAAGTTGTATCACATTATGCGTGTTAGGAGATAATTGGGTCTTACCTGCCATGAATAACAGAGAAAAAAACTCAATCAAAAGGTGAAATAATACACTGAGATTGACGACCAGACATGTTCACTACAGAGGGGATCCAGTATTACAATATTTGGGCAAAGAGTTGGGATCTCTATGTAGCCCATGTTTACAGCTCAGCCCCACCAGTTGCTGAGACCTGTGGCTCTGATCCAGCAAAGCACATGTTTGACTCTGAGCATGTGAGTAATCCCATTCACCTCGTTTGTACTGCTCACACACTGCAAGATAAACAAATATTTGCGTGACTTGTTGGATGTGGCTCTTACCGAGCCAGAAGGATAGAAAGATAGGTGATTATGTAGTTCCTTGGGGAAGAATGTTTTAATTTCTTTCTTTTTTTTTTTCTTCTTGTTCCTTCCAAAGGATGCTGTATGAATGACAACCCCAGTAAATGCTCGCTTAGTGCTTGTGGATACTGTCACAGAGTCTCTTTCGGATGACAGTGACAGCAGGCTTTAAGGATTGTCTCATCTGGTTTTGTTAATGTTTGTTTCCTTTAGTTTAATAGATATCAAGACTGGAAGAAGTTTTCATGGGTGCTTTCCATGGTGCTCTGTCGCTCTTATTAAAAGCAAGCCCTTCTTGTGCCTTCTGAGATGATCCTTATATAATGACAAATTGTTTTTCCCCATTAATATAGGTGTCTGTGCCCATGTGCAATACATCTGTAGCTGGTGTGTGTATGTGTTTATGCACATAGGTATTTTGAGCTGGGAGAAGCCTCTGTTGACTGCACACTTGATCTCCCCACTGAAATGAATGACGTGAGGTGCTGTAAGCCACATTATTTCCATTCTTGCAGCAGGGTGAGCTTGCCAATGTTCACATTACAGGGACACCACTTGACCCATCTCCACTTACAACGTGCACACAAAATACATTTCATGATTTTACTACAGAGCTAATGATTGCCTCCATGGGTCAACGTATCACCTTTCATGAATTCCAAAAAGAACAACACCTTCTGGGCAGCAGCCAAAATAAGGACTGATGAGGAATCTGATATTTGTTTCATGTTTATATCAGGAGCCAAGCAGTTAGATCTTCTGTCACTTCACTCAAGTTTCTTACCCTGGGTTATGGGCTGAGAAATCAGTTGCTCCAAGCAAAGCGGTGTAAACTTGTAGAAGATAGTAAAGTTAGAATGTAGCAGAATATAAAGCATTATTAGAAATCTCCTTCTGCAAGTGGTAATTCTGCTTAAAACTGAATACTACCTATCTCCCTTATCCATCTGCTTATGTCAGAGAAACCCCAAAATAAATAAAAACCCAGATTTTAACATTTTTTTGTATTCACTTCTATGCGACAGAGTTCATTGCAGAGACTTTGTGGGATCTCCTGATTCCTATGTTTCTTATGGAAAGGTTCTTTACACTCTTTGCAATTTACAATTTACTTTTTCTCCGTAGATACACCGTGTTTCAGTGTTTGCCCTAACGACTGAGGAAGAGTGCAAGACAGCCATATCCTGATAATAGCTTTGCTATCTATTGCAGCTGCAGCTGACACAATAAGAAATTATTTATTCTGGGGTATATAAGATAATTTTTCTCTAAGAGCTCAGTGACATACAATTAAATTAACGGTTTAATGAGATAGAGAAGGTGGTAAGAAATGTCATATCATTCCCATGAATTAGAAAGGTATAAAGCACTTCCCAATGGGCCAAGTCCAACTTATCAAATTTTAAATTAACAGCCATTATACTGAAGAATTTACCACAGATTGTCCTTCCAAGATCTGTTGAAACTAAGATTTAAAAGATCACATAAATAAGATCATGTGCATAGTTTTAGCCCCCAAATTTTAAGCCAGTAAAAGGCGTCAGATGAAGTCTAATTAGACGCATGGGCCGCAAGTGAAATAGAAAACCACAATCATTTTCAGTGGGGTCAAAATTCCAGTTAGAAACTGGAAAATTGTTCTGAGGACAGAAACTAGAAACTCTGAGACTTTGGTCCTTATAACAAACTCCTCACTTTAATCACAAATTTTCTTCATTTATTCACTGTCTAGTCTTATATAACCCGGACATTTCTCTTACTGAAACATGCCTAATTCCCTTAATCACTCCAAATTCTTGATTCAAGAATGTCTGGTACAGTAAGTACCACAAGCCAATCATACAGTGCATGAAAAACATTTTTACCAACTTGAAATATCTGATCAAATGAAATTCTGCTTATAAAATGTCCTCTGTGTTAACTTGAAAATGCTTTACTGTCTACATAGAAAGCATCATTGACGCATTAATTGCCAAAGTGGATAAGAAGAATGGTCATAACAGGGTTTTTTTGTTATTTTATAGACATTTGTTTGCATTACTCAGATTTCAATTTCCTCTTCATTTCTTGTAACAACTCTATTAATCTATTGTTAGTCTTCAGAGCTCTTAAGCACTCTTTGTAATGCTTTTGTTCAAAGGCAGCCCTATGTCAGTCGGTGTAATTCAGTTCACTGTAACTGTTACCGACGACTCTGTGGACAATATTCACTTTTAGCTGTTTTTATATCTGGAGAGATATTATCATCGTCTTACAGATGGGAAAACTAAGTGTCTGGTATTTCTCTTTGTCTGTTTTGCTTTGCTTTAATCTACTATGTTTTCACATGATGTACAATCTGCAGTTTAGCGGCCAAAAATGGAATTATTTCAGGAACAGTGAGGGTTGAATAGTGAGTGCTATAAGGGGAAATTTAACCTACAGCCTTCTTCCTTGCCATCCCACCCGCCTCTGCTTCTCACACCGACTGCTGCTTCTCTCCTATTACACCAACATTACTCATCTCTGATCTGTTCCCCACCTCAGGCTCCTTCAGCAGGTAGTTTCCACCACGACCTGGGGAATTTGTGGGCTACGCAACCACCCCATGAAGGAGAGAGTGAGTCAACCAAGAAGCATCTGAGGGAAAATTCATTTTCAAGATACGGTACTTTTAAAAGGGTAGATATGGGTTATCTGAATCACAGGTTATACCTATAAAAATATGGCATCAAAGAAGCTCCCATAACAAACATTCTCTCCACCTCTGCTTGCACTCTTTATCTGACTGAGAAGCAAATTAAGTTGCAGGAGCAGGGACAAGCAAGAGAGCTGTTAGCACAACACTGAGCGCCTCTGAATCTCGATGAGCCGAAACCCCTGAGGACCACCGCAGCGTAAATGCTCAACAGCAACCGTAAAAATTCCAGATCAGATGTGCTGTGTTTCCCTTTTCAGAGTCTACATAGGAGCTCTTCAACAGTCTCTTAAGATCTCTGGGCTAACAAATTCCCTGGACCAGATCTGTACTTGGTGCAATGTGGATCAGCTTTCCTCACGTTAATGGAGATTAGGCACATAGGAATAATCAGACCTCCTAGGATACTTATTCCATTTCCTCGCCATTGCTGGTAACCTTGTAATCCAATCACTGACATAAGCTTATCACAATCCATTTTAAAAGTACTTAATTCATTTGGGACAATATTCAAATACTTTAAAGAAACTGGATTGGTTTTTTTCTTTTATAAATTTCCACTATCTCAATTCTTCCCTTCTGAGAGGTCCCCTACATGCAGATTATGGTTTCTTAAAATGTTTTCCAACTACTTTCCCTTTTTTTTTTTTTTTTTTTAAATTTAGGAAACATTATCCCTAGCCCTTTAATTAACCACACTGCCCATCTGCTCTGAGCTCTCATCAAATAACACCATTCTCGCGGCTGTGCTCTTCATCTAGTGTTCAGGGCTATCACACTATCTGGCCTCCACCATAGCCAACCTTCTGTTCCAGGCCAAGGAATCATCTCTGCTTCCATTCCCATAACTGTGTTGCTCGCAGGCACTTTGCTATTAAAAGCCTGCTTTCTTTATCAAATCATTATTTTGCTCGTTAGCACAGTCGGGATGCAGCCTGGTTCTGAGGACAGAAGCAGAGGCAGGTCAATTAATGTAATAATAGCTGCAAGTCAGTAGATGGCTCTATTACAAGCTATTGCAACAACAGTTTGTGGGTCTGGGTAGGAGGGGTGAGATCTTGCAGTCCTGCAGCTTTCTTTTTGGACACTGGGGTCAAAACCAAATTGGTTTCTGCTGTGCATGTGTTAGCCGCAGATAAACTGTCCAAAGAATACAGCCCATCAAACACAAAACAAATCAAATATAGCAAAACATGGCAATCCTCATACACTTTTAAGTCAAATGGCTAGGAGTAAATGCTGTGGCACTTCCGATTATTCGGTCATAAGGATGACAAAAGTAGAATTAATTACCCCCAGCTTCCCTCGGCTTGTCCTTGCTGATGTTGCCTGGGGTTTGAAGGTGTCTGGGGAGGCTACAGCTTTTTAGCATCAAACTGGGGCCACTGATCTGTCTTTGTTGCATAATAATGTTTAATTGCCCTTAACCATAAGAATGGCTGTACTGGATTAGATCCGTGGTCCATATAGTCCAGGATACCGTTTCCAACAGTGACCAACAGTGAATACTAAGGAAGACTATAGGAACATGTCAAGTAGCTATGAGATGCCACAGGCATCCCAGCCCTCAGCCACTCGCAGCTCAGGAATAGTCTGAACTGAGGTAGTCTTTACATACTCAGTACTCTTCAACAGGTTTCTCTAGCATGACCTTGTGCAGCTTCATCCTGCACCCGTTTCAGGCTTTCACACCAACAATATCGCACGTGAAGAAGTTCCATAGCTTCTCTGCACAGTCTGAGGTGTCCTCCTTTCATTTGCTCAGAGCCTTTCCCTGCCACCTTCGTATGACATCCCTAGCTCTGGGGTTAGGAGACAGGAGGGAACAGAAAGGCTCCGCTCCCCTCCTGTCTGCAAGTTTGTCATTTAAGAGACTTCTGCTGCATTTCCTTCCATGTTTCAGGTTCAGTATTACAGCTAGAGGTGTACCCTGGCCAAGCAGCTGACATCCCTGTGTGCCTTGCTCAACTTCACGCAGCTCAGCAATCAGGATACTCTTTGGCTTTGCCAAGAAGCTAAGGGAAATTGTGGTGCAGTTCATGACACGTCTTATGAACACGTTCCCGCCAGCACCACTGCACTGTCTGGCCCTAATGATGTTTTTCTTTTTCCTCATTTTCTGTCTCAAGCACTTGTTCGGTTTAGTTCTGGCCCATCAGCAAGAGCAACTTTCCCCAGGAGCTGGAAGCTGGCCTCAGGCTGTATTTCTCTGTCGGCCCCAGTGACGTTCAGTGCCATTAAAAGGCAATGGGAGCTCAGGGAGAGTTCCTGCTGAGTAATCACGGGCACACGGCCTCTCTCCTGTACCTTTGGAAATGTCTAACTAATAATAACACAGGGAAGGAAGGAAGAGTGTCCGCTGCAGACCCTGACACACCACTGATTCGAGTACGATTAACCCTGCCTCTCCATTCCCTGCTCTGTGTCTTTCTCACTCCTCCGGCTTTGCCCACTCCTTCCCTTCTTCAGGTCTGTGCCTGGCTCTGCTCCCGGCTGCCCTTCTGCCCCTTCAGACACACGCTTCTTTCCTGCCTTAAGCTCTCTGGATTCCTTCCCTGCGGTGTATTGATAAATCACCCAGCCACAATCCCAGATCGGCCTTTTGTAAGAGAAATAGTCA
Source organism: Tringa tobata (assembly GCA_033628505.1). NCBI lineage: Eukaryota > Metazoa > Chordata > Aves > Charadriiformes > Scolopacidae > Tringa > Tringa tobata. The sequence continues at coordinate 6,134 of JAHREE010000587.1, read as the reverse complement.
GGTCCCCGGAGCTGGTCTTCTGCACGGTAGAAGCCTTATCCAGAAAGACAACGGTTACTTCAAAATCATTCCGTGAAGTGGTCAAACTAATACTTAAATGTCTGAAAGGAGGGGTCACTGGCATTGGGTACATGGTGTGTGCTTCAGTTCTTGTCATTTACATGGGAAACGTGCAAAAGCTGGCAAGAGGCCTTCCTTAAAAACGGGTTCAGCTCCTCTGGCTGTTGTGTTTATGGACCTGTAAGACCTGCAAGGCTTTGTGCTGGACTACAATAAACAGGAAATGCTAACAATAGCTCTTGAGACAAGAAGGCTCTCCTGAAAGTTTGTGGCCCAGGTCTTTGGCTGGTGCTAATCAGAGTCATTCGACTGGGTTTCAGGGAACTGTATTGATTGCATCAAAACTAGCCCCAGCTCACACATCTCTCCTGGAAAGAACAAATGACAGGGGGAGTATTTGATTGTCCAGATGAATGTTTCTCCTAGGTCAGAAAAGAGCTCATTCTCCAACGTCTTTTCAGCCCCCACAGTAAATATCCCCTGTTTTGTTGGCATTTGTGGATCACTCAGAGGAGATACTACTAGGCTGATGCATCCTCTGAAAGGCTGGATCACCCAAATAAGCATTTCACCAGAGGAAAGCTTGCCTCTAACCCAAGGAGGCCAGGGAAAAAGAACAAAGTAAGATCCTTTTATTATTTATTTCCTTGCTGGTGCTTGTCTCTGCCCTCCACTCCATCCTCGTGGATGGTGCCTGATGCACTGTTTGCTCTGTACCTCTTTGCCCGGCTGCTTAGACATTGCCCTCATGTTTCTGGTGAGGGTGATACCAGAGTATGTCCTCTTCCTCCTGAAGGCACAGCAGCCTGCAAGCAGCGTGGCTGCAACTCCATAAAAAATGGGAACCCAACTCCTCATCCTTCTGTCTTTCCTTTTAATGACAGAATAAAATGTGGCCTTCTATTGCCACGGAGGGCACGATATAGCCTGGCAGCATGTTCTCATGCGCATACACGTCCATCAGAGCCTTTGCAGTTCTGACGAATGTTGGGAGTATTTTGAAATTTGCCAGTTGTTTAGAAAGATTTGGGAGTTTCCAAACCATTTTCCATCATAACCAATATCAACACAGTAGCAGTTCAGCAGGCATTTTCAAATTCAAAAAACCTTTCTGTTCTCAAATTCAGAGTTCAGCAATGAACTCTATTTATGTTAAGGTATCACTGAGAAACCTTAAAATATGCAAAAAATATACAAAAAATCCCAAACCAGCACTCTTAACAGAATGAGACAGACAGCCTTGCACTTTCTAATCCCCTCTGCTCACACATGATGCTCAACAGTAAAGCTGCACAGCAGTTTTTCAAGCAATGCTAGTTTGTGGACAACTCCACTGAAGTTTTAGTCTCGTGTAAAGTTTTAGGACCTTATTCAGATTTCGGAGTTTTGGACTAAGCGGGTTGACACATTATTAGTAGTGATCTGGACACCCACAGCTCATTTCCAACTAGTAATGCTATAGCCATTGTGGTAAAGAGTCATAGATTTTGTTTACATTAAAATTTGCAGAAAAGACATTTTGGGGATGCTTTGCAGCCTTTTGAAACACTATTTTTTCCCTTTAGCCTTCCAAGCTCACATATCTAAGGGCACCTTAAGGTAAAAGACGTAGTGAGGGTGTCATGAGGCTGCCCCTGCTCAAAATAACAATAATACACAAATAGTTCAGCCTATTGAATAGGATTGGGTAATCCTTTGTACTTTTAGTATTCCACCATCTGTCATGTCTAAAAAGAAGTACATGTAGCCAGAAGCACTGTGAAAGATAGGCAGGCGAGGGATCATGACCCCTGCTTTTGACCTTGATGCTGAGAACTCACATCTCAAAAAGAGATCTAGGACTGCAAACCTGTCATTAGTCCTGCCCTTCAGAGGTAGACAATTGGCAGGGTGCAGATTCATCTCTGTAAAAATGAGAAACTGTTGTGGGGGGCTTAAGGGGGATGGGAGAACACCAGGGAACAACAAATGCATTTCAAAGTACCCAACTTATTCCTCTCAACCTTCCAATCAGCATTTCCCTTCTCTCATTTCCATACCGAAGGCAGATATAAAGCTGTGAAAGATGTTCAAGATGTGGCATCCATTTGGAAACTTCCCAGGCAGTTGTGCTAACATGTTTTTAAAGACTGCCTGTAGGTCTTTCATCTGGATTAGCTGCACATTCTTTCCTTGACTCTTTTTTTGTACTGAAGAGCTCACTAGCTTTTATCCACTGCAGAACGAAGTTCCCCTTAAATCCCCACCTTAGAACTAGCTAATTTACACAATAGAAGCGACTTGCTTACCACTGCTTTTGCATCTGTATTTACACGGGAAGGGCACCTGGATCCAAGCAAAGCTCCTTTTGGGGACTGACTTCCCTCTGCCAATCGGGAGTACATTCCAGAGCTTCACTCACTTTAAGTTCACACTAAATATGCAAGTTCAGCTGGCTTATTCATGGGAGTAAGGCAAGCAAGAGCTGGCCTCCTACTTGACTTCACATATGAGCAAGGTCTATCTCTTCTTTTTTTTTTTTTTTCTTTTCTTTCCCCTTTTTAAGTGCTAGAACAAGCAAGCAGAGGTTTCTGCTTTCACAGAAAGGACTGGTGGATACATCATACCAATCTTGTTGTCCTGGGCTTCATCTCTTTCATTAGGTTGTTTTGTTATTAGTGAAGAGGAAAATAACATAGATGGAAAAAATTCAGAAAGAGCTATGCCAAACATATAAAGCTGAGGTGTTCATGTTTTGCAAATTGTTTCTTATTCTGCCTGCTCATTGATAATGGAGATTTTGACACTGAGCCACAGAAAAACAAAAGCCTCTTTGCCTGCCTTGGCCAACCTATTGAAATAAATAACCTCCTCTTTCCAGTCTGTTTCCAGTCCCCTCATTAATCCTTCTTTCCTGCCCAGCTTAGCTCTCCCATCCTGTTGTCTTTACTCTGTGATGTTTCACCCAACACAAGGGTGATGCCTACCATACTCAATTCCTCCAAGACACCTGGCAAAAAGAGAACGTGACAAGAATCTGCAGGTAAACAGAAACCTGAACGGCTGGCCTTAAGCAATATAGATATTTCTGTAGTGATATACACAGGGACTGAAATAAAAAGCTAGACCTTTGGCTCAGCAGGTCCAGTTATTTGTTTTCAGATGTGGCTACTAATTAGTTTTTCAAAGGAAGATGAAAAGTCACTGTATTACGCTGAGCCACAGTGTAATGCTACACAAAGGAAATTTTTCCTTGACCTTACAAAATCAGCAAGATATGTCATGCTTATTCTGGTATTGTCTTCATCCAAATACCTACAAATGTTATCAATCAACATCAAATAACTGAGTCGTACTCAAAATCCAGGTCAACAAATCTGTGTATGATACTATGTAATTGTGTCATTGGTCATGATATGCTGACCTTTAAAAATGTTAATTTTCCTTCATTTTGGAAAGGTTGAAATCTGATTGTCTTTGACCCAGCAAAAGGAAATGAAATAAGAACAGCTGGGTAGGTCAAGAAGGAGATGAGTCATGTTACAGTCAACTCATCAGGAAGGGCCAGAGATCGGGACTACAAGAATTAGGACGGCTGAGTGGGAGTAAAGCAATTGCAAGTGTATTATATTCTTATCCAAATCCCTTAAAATGGGCTTTGGTTCTTGCAAAGACAGGGCCAAATAGAAGTCAGCAGAAAACTGGTAATATTTTGTTGGAAATATTTGAAGAAAGTGGAAAAGAAATTGCTTTTAACACAATGTTCAATGGAAAATGCCAGCCCTTGATTTGAAAATATGGGCTGCTGTCTGAAAATCTGGAAGGTTTTAGCAGAAGAATTGTTGTAGCAAAGTCCAAACTAATTTAGGGGAAACCAACAATCGACCAGAAACATTCTCAAAAGATTTCTTACCCTGACTTGATGCAAACCTTTTGGATATTTTTATTCCTGAAGTATATTATACAAACCTAACTCAATATACTGAAATACTGGCAAGCATTACAAATAATACATATGCTTTCATTTAACTATTAATGGTATTAATGCTAGAAAGAGCAAACTGTGCTTTTTTACGTGTATCTGATTGCTTCCACTTACAAATATGGATTTGTTTTAATAGTGATCTTCTAGAACACGGCACACCCTTGAATGCTTCACACTTTTCCCCCTATAAATCATGTGCAAACTCCTTTCTCTGGCCAAAATCATCTCTCTGCAATACTCCTCTTGATCACTTCCACCATTTCTGCCTCTTTTCCACTCACTTGTGGATACGCTACAGTATCCGCAAGTCATGTCCTAGTGATGTCTCAAACGAAAACAAAGAAATTGCAGATGAGCAAAAAAAGCTCTGAGTCCAGAGGACCTCAGATAATGCTCTAAATACAAATGTGCAGCATGCCAGCAGAATAAGCGAAAACTCCATGAAGTCAATGAAGATCGGGTAAAATTGGAGGCAAGCAAAGGCAGGCAAAAGTCTTTGGATTAAGCACATGGGTTTTTTGCTCCATGATTTTGCCTCAGGTTCATTTTGAAGTTTATAAGGTTTTTTAATTATAGCTGCAGTGTTTGAGGTTTTATTGGGACTTTTGGGGTTTCTTTTCTTTTCTGGGTAAAAAGAATATCGAAATATGATAAATGCTTGAACAAACTGGCAGGAAGTATTTCCTGAAACCAAGAGAAGCAAAGATAAAGGTGAAAGTACCAGCAACTCACACTGCCCTTACTAGTCACTCCAGTGCCCAGGGTAGCTTTTTTCATGAGGAACAAGAAAGAATGCATGTACAACAGCAACATCTCCAAAGGACCGAGGACTAGCACAGTATTGCCCAGTACATCAACTCCCATTAGCACACTGCTAAACAGTTGCATGGTGGGATGTATTTCAGTATCGCATCGCTTCAGGAGAGCAACGAGTGCTTCAGACCATTGACTGTTGTGGAGACTCCATCCTTGGAGGTACTCCAGACTCAGCTGGATATGACCCTGAGCAACCTGATTTGGCTTTGAAGTTGCGTCTGACTTTGAAGTTGGCTCTGCTGTGAGTGGGCGGTGAATCAGGTGACACGGAGAGGTCCCTTCCAGACTAAGATGCTCTGTGATTCTCTCTAAAGCTGCTCAAATTAGTTACTTGTACAGCTAGAGTGGCATAAAGAAAGACAGCGACAGTACTTTAGTGCAGAAGCCATAGGCAGCAACACGAGTAAAGTCCCTCTTTCCAAAGGTGAAGACAAGATGTGAGAGTTGCTAAAGTCATGATGATCTAACGATATAAACAAGGCAGTTGTTTGGAAGGTAAGGTAGTATCTTTTTATTAAGCCAACTGATAAGGGTGGAAAGCACAAAGATAAGGTTTGGGGCATGTAAGCCTTTTTCAGGTCTGCTTTTTTCATGTCAGGTCATCTTCAGTTGATCTTGTAAATACTCATAATTACTGCAGTGCTGAACTATGGTGACTCTATGCATATAATTACTGAAGAAAATTAAGAATGTGAGATTAAGCTTTAAAATGTGTATTAAGGAGATGTACAGCCTGAAGCAAAAGGAACACTGAGTTTGTTTTGAAATAAAATACAGTGTAAAGGTAAATTCTACAAGTCGGATTTCAAAAGTCATTTTAATTTACAGGTTAATGTTTCATTTCCTTGGGATACTCCGGTTTGCACAGACTATGAAACTATTGTTCAGTTCACTGGAAATGGGGGTGTCTGCTGAAGACAAGCCCTTGTCAGGGACAGCAGAGGACATTTCAGGTCAGAGGTAAAAAAGTTCTTTGCTAGCAGTGATGGCCTTCAAAGAGCTTCCCAGAGCTGTGCTTACCTTGTGCCAGCCCTGTGAGTCACTCTTTTACACAAGCCATAAATGTATCCAGATTATATATACTTAAAAGCAAGAAGCCAGGCTTTATACCTTGTTTTTTTTGAGATGTCTTATTTCTTCAACAGATCAACATTAAGACATCTCCCAAATGCTGTGTGGCACCTGCATATACCCTGTATTCAGAGAGCTGTCTGACCCTATCACAACTAGTCTGTAGCTTGGACAAATCTGAACCTCCTTTATTTTTGCATTTAAATTACCCTATAGATTGTTT
>JAHREE010000586.1:638806-758244 GCA_033628505.1 Tringa tobata | reverse complement strand
AAGCAGGACCACCCAGAGCATGTCAGATCATGCCACTCAGGACTGCATCCAGGCGGGTCTTGAAAATCTCCAAAGAAGGGGACTCCACAACCTCCCTGGGCAGCCTGTTCCAGGGCTCCGTCACCCTCACTGTGAAGAAGTTTTTCCTCATATTCAAGTGGAACCCCTTATGTTCCAACTTGTGCCCACTGCCCCTTGTCCTCTCACTGGCAACTGCTGAAAAGAGTCTGGTTCCCTCCTCCTTCAGTTCGCCCTTGAGATACTTGTAGGCATTAATAAGGTCTCCCCTCAGCCTTCTCTTCTCCAGACTTCTCCAGGTTACTGTCACCTGCTACTGAGTCACGGCCTGGCTCAGCACCACGGCACCTACCACCTCGGGCACCCACCCCTCACCCTCCACATTTTCGCCCACACTCTTGCACCACCCACCAACCCCCACTGAAACCTCACGGCATCACAGGGACCTCTTGTGCACACAATCCCCTTTGGCCAGTTCAGGACTGACTCAGCTGAACACTTCATACCCCTGGAAGGTGCTGGCAGAGAAGTAGGTGTTTCAAGGGAAGGATGGTTTCGAGTGAGGAGAGTGCATGCTAGTAATTACTGCACAAGTAATAGCTTGTCAGCTAAAGGCCCTTGTGCTCATTTCCACCATCACATGACAAAGCTACAGGCAGATCCAGATTCTCTGTTCCAGAAAATATTCATGTCTCAGGCAAATGCTTGGCAGATGGGTCTGGTTGCCTCCATGTGCCTTTTCAAAGCAGCTCCCTCAGGAAAGAGGGTTAAGTACAGAGCAATCTAGGGGAAATCAGCTTTATTGTGTGTCCTCCAGACCAGAGGGCAAGCAAACACTTGGGACAGTACTGGATATGCGTGATGGACCACAAATTTTTTCCTCTAGGGAAAATCTGCCACCATTCCTCACGTAGGAGAGCAAACAAACCCACAATACAAAGAACAGATGAAGCAAATTAACCTTACCTTCAAAATATCTTGCAGCTGTTTCAAAACAGCATGGACCTCTTCTTGTAAAAGCCATTTAAATTCTTCTTCCTACGTTGTGGAAAGATAGCAGTGGAATCAATAGAAGTCAAACACTGGAAACAAATCTCTAAGCCACATATAAAAATTATTTAAGTTCAAAGTATTCTGTTATGTCTGTGCTGTTTAAATCACATTCTGGTAGGAAAAGATTTCTTCCTGATTTGTTGAAAGGCCTTACTCTCCACTTCTCTGCCCCAGGCAAGTGAATGGTCCTCATTCTTGGTTTGACTTCATTTAACAAAATAGCATTCCTAAAAATCACTGTACCAATAATCACAGAATTAGGAAAGAACAGCCAGCACAGGATGTGAATTTCAGAGCAAAGTATGGATCCGGCTGCTTCAAAATCTGGGGGATCTTTTTCAGCTGCTGGGGTGGGCTGGCCTTGGCAGGCCAGCTGCCAGACACCCACCCAGCCTCTCCCACCCCCCCTCCTCAACAAGACAGGGAAGAAATAGGATGAAAAGCTCGTGAGTTGAGATAAAGACAGGCAGATGCCTTACCAACTACTGTCATGGGCAAAACAGACTCCGCTTGTGGACAAATGTGTTGCCAATTCGATGGCAAGAAGCAAAGACAAAAACTAAAAGGCTCCTACCTTCCCCCTCCAAGTGGCATTTTACCACACAACAGCAGCTGAAAAATAAAGCAGCTAAACTGAAAAAGGCGGGGGGGGGGGGGAGGAGGAGAAAGGCTGATGACTCCCAACCATTTGGGCAAATTCAGTAACAAGTTCGAATCTGACGACACACTACCTCAGGCCTCAACCAGCTGCCTGCTACAGAGAAGCCTGTGTAAAGCAGATGCTCAAGCCACAGCTAAGTCTTCTTGTTAAACCACAAGACCCCACACAGAAGACCATCAGAGGAGTGGAGACAAAAGCAAGCAAAGGACAAAGAAGAGATTGACACTTGCTACCTTGTAAAACAGGATCTATTTTCCACATGGGAAATACTGGAAGGGAATGAATTGAGCAGATTGCCCACAGGAAAACTGGAAAGGTGTGGTGAACTCAGAAATTTAAGCCTGTGAGTTCTCCACTAGACAGTTCCTGTTCACCATGAGAAACAATACAGCTCACTGATGTGTTGTCATCTTATGCAAGAGTTATCTGAACAAGGAGCAGGATGAGGACACTTTTGTTTCAACAAAGATTCACCCAAAGCAAGTACACACAACAAACCTGGGTAGGAGTCTCTGTTATCCTTCAAACCAGTACAGGGCCACTGACTTTCACCATTTAATCCCATTTTAGGTTTCTGGGGATCATATTGAATCCCTTGCTCTTTCATTCTCCATAACACTCGCTCTCCTCCAGGTTCCCAAAGGAACAGAAATCACGTAAGTAAAGCATCTGCCTTTAGTGTCTCCACCACCCCACTGTGGCCATGCACACGCTTCCACTTCAAACCCTAAAATTATGGAATCACAGGATGGTTTGGGATGGAAGGAAACTTTAAAGGTCCTGTAGCACAAATCCCCTGAAATGAGCAGGGACATCTTCCACTAGAACAGGTTGCTGGCCATCATCAGTGTCTTTCGTCCCCCTAGTGCCAGCAACGACAACTAGCAATTTCAGATTAGATCAAGATCATTTGTTATGTCTGTACGCTACACAGCTGTATTTTTGAGGAATGCTAGTCATGCGATTCCAAATCACATCAATTTTAGAAAAAAAAAAAAAACGGTTTTCACGTGCAGCTTTCTGCCCAGCCCAGATGCATCTCTCCGATTCCCTCCCTAGATAGGAAGCTTTGGCTGCTCCTTGCAGCTCAGGCCCCCAGAGGTGTCTGCAGTGTCAGCCGGCCCCTGCCTTCCCCACCTTTATCAAGTCAACAAGGTTTCTTTGATGTGCCTGCCCACCCTTTGCCGGCTGCTATTCCACCCAGCAGCAGCACGTTGGACTGACCGTGAAAAACTCAAAGGTCGGTCATACCGTGTTGTTTACCGCACGCAGGACCGCCTCCGGCACCGGCCCGGCCCCGGGGGCAGCAAGCGCGACCCGCCCCCGCAGGGCTGCGGGGACAGACCACCGCGCAGGCCGTTAGAGCAGCGGAAGGAGCCCACGGCTCCCGGAGGCGGCGGGCTCGAGGACAGCCCGGCACCCGAGCCCGGGGCCGTCCCGAAGGCCTGTGCGGGCCGCACGGCCGGTCACGTCGGGCAGCGCCGCGGCGGGGAGCGGCCGGCCCTCAGAGCGCCTCAGTCTCTGAGGGATAGGGATGCGGGCCGCGCTCGCCCGGAACGGGCCCGTGGGGGTCCCAGCAGGGCCAGCACCGCGCCGCCGCCGCTGCCGGCCACGGCAAGCCCCAGGCCCTCCATCCGACTCACCAGCACCGCCCGCTCCGCCGCGCTCGTCATGGCCGCCGCCATCTCGCCACCGGCCCCACCCCACCCCGGCGCCCGCCGCCGCCCTGATTGGCTAAGCGTCCCCGACCTCCGCCCAGCAACGCGGCGGAGGCGGCGCCTGATTGGCCAGCACAATGGAGGCGGGGGGGCGGTGCCTGGAAGGCGTGACGTCAGGGGGGCAGGCGCTGGCGGCGGGACAGTGCGGGGGTCACCGCGCACCCGTTAAGCGGCAGGCGAGCTGCCCGAGCCCTCCCGCCAGGCACACACGCGGAAGCCTCCGAGGCAGAAAGAGGGGGGGGCGTTCCGCGGCGGAGAGAGCAGAGCATCGCCTCCCGCATCCCCGCGGGGCTGGGGGGAACTCGCCACCGAGAGAGGGAAGGTTTTGCTCCAGCGCCTTCCGCCTCGCTTTTCCTGAGAGCACCGTTACGCCCCGCACACGAACATCACCGCTATTCAATAGCAAACGCTGCCGGGATCGTCAAAACCCAACATTCTGGAGCTTGCAAACACGTCAGTTAAAGGGATTTTTGCCTTGGAAAACCCACTGCTGCGTTCGTGCACGGAAATGCCCAAGCCCTCGAAGGACAGAGCACTAGGGGCACCAGGCTCCCCAGGCTTAGAACACAACAAGTCATCCTCACCAGAAAGTTCCTAGACCTCCATCTCTCAGCAGCCTTTGCTTTAAAACTTAAGCCTTCATCCTCCTCTCCGTGCCCTCCGCACGCGGAAGCTGAAATTTACCCAAATTCATCCTTTGTAGTGCCTCAGTGACAAGGATCAGACTTCTGCAGTGACCAGAATTCTCCCAGCCATGCTGCTGGTTTTCAGCAACTCTGATTTGTGACACACAATATTTCTTTAATGCCACAATACAAGTTTGACAGGCTTTAGAAACTGCCACAAGAACGTTGTGTTACCAAGAAAGGTTTTATTCTTTTTGCCAGTAGCTTTGTTAATTGCACAAAAAAAAAAAAAAATTTGTTTTGCCATTTAAACATTTTCACACATCCTATTCTGAATGACAAGCATTAATTAAAAACAAGGCAAAAAAATAAAATTTCACAACTTTAATTAACTATAGGATCTATCGTTGAGGAAAAGAAACTGCTTTTCTTACAAGCTTTTCACAAATGTCACATTTTCTCTTTAAAAAGGAGGGAGACAAAAAAAAGCAAATTGCTAAAACAGAAATCCTTGTAAAAAGGAGCTTTACAGAATTGTCAACAATATTAAGACAACATTGACTAGCCAGTTTTATTAGAGCATCTCTCAATCCACAACTTCCCTCCCTTCCCTCCCCCAAATCTCAGGCCTAGGAACAGATAAGATTCATGTTCAGAGGCTACAGACATAAATACAAGAATCCAAGTGAGACTGACACGAGTTCATCTCAAACAGCATCTGAAACAGTCTGGTTTTCACCATTTCCATCCCTCCTCCTCACTTCACCCCCACTTCAGAGCTCTGGGTCTCCTCCCGCTGCTCCCTAGCGCATCTGTTACTGTAGAGGCAGCCAGGCAGCACCCCAGGCACCCCTACCTCACCAGAGCACTGCAATCAGACCTTCCCAGGATAAATTACAGTGTTTAACTAGTCTGCACTTGCCGCTCCCACATAAATAACCATCTCCATTTTGAGAACTCTAGTATTTCTGGAAAATAAAACCCGCAGCAGTGAGTTGCCCAGGAAACGGTTCTCGCTCTCACAAATATGGTTCTTTGAATTCACTATGAAAAATACACATCAAGGGACTTGAGAGCTCCTTTTGTATTCTCACTCTATCCAGAAGCACCACGCAGCCAGTGAAGAGGGGGCAGATCCACCACGAGCTTTGCTCAGCCCCGTTCACCTTCACCCTGGCCAACAGTCCCACTCGGGGACAGGTCAGGGACGCTGCGGCACTGCCTCAGCTCTGCTCTCAACTGGACCCGAGACACCTCCCTCTCCCTTCCAAAACATTTCTTAGGCTATAAAACCTCTTATCTCCCCCAGATACCCTCAATAGGCGTTCATGTAAGTGATTTCTTAACCGTGGCATGTTTAACCAAGGACTTCTGATGCGAACAGCTGAGCTATTCCGGATGGGGGAAGCGCAAGCGGGTCCAAAGCAGGCTAATGGCTGGTTATCCTGGGTACTTATATGTGCCTTTAATATGAGTATCTACATGCAGGATGAGGATGACAGTTGCTCTGCCAAAGAAACATGTATAACTAGTACTGGTTCACAGGTACCACTGACAAATGGCCAAAGTGATGCCTAAGAAAGAGATCTACTACTAGATGTTCACCACAGGACATAACGCAGAACACAATATTAGCCCACAAATAATAGTGATGGCAGGAGGAGAAATATTCAACAAAGTAACATTTCTAGCATTAGATGGCATGATTTGTAATGAGTATCTGATACTTTCTGGCTCTTAATAAGGTGCCCCTGAACCATATGCACATGCTGGCCCAAAGCAGGATTGGTAAGAAATCCTAACCCACAGGAAGATTTCCCTACACAGCCATTAAGTTCCTAGAAAAATAAGACAGTGGGAGGGGCAGACCTCACAGATTTAAAGGAACATGGTCTAATTTGAATTTGCTTTATTTGCTTTCAGAATCCCAACCCAAGGGAGGAGATCATGACACCGAGAAGTTATTTTGGCCAATAAAGTTTCTTACTGGCATTTTACTAACTCTCAAATCTAAAATGCAAGAACCCTCCTAAAAGGCTAATACTAAGAACAATTTAAAAAAAAACAACAAAACAAAAACCAACCCACCCACACTGTGTGCATTTTTGGAGAGACAGGCACCCTTTGGACTCTGGGTTGCTCTGCTATCAACACTGACAGCATCTCTGCTCTCTAGCCTTGGCATTTGCAGTTCAAGCCTCATGTTTCTAGGCTAAAGCTCAGCCTTCTGATTTTATTTACTAGTATTTCTGGAAGTTGGCATCTGGCCACAGGCAGAGTCACAGGTACAGGGAAAAGTCTCATGCTGTGCCACTGTTGTACCCAGAGTAGTAACACTACAAACATGTATGGAAAATCTGACATGTATAAAGATCTCTCATGAGCACACAAACTATCCCTGTGAGGTAGGTAATCATCACCCACCTTTAAAGATGGGCAAACAGGCTTAGAGATATCATGACCACGCAAAGGCCAGACAGAAAGTGTGGAAAGGAGCTCAGGATTCTCCATCTCTTGGCTTTATGATCATTCTTGCCCTTTTCAGACTCATCACTATGCTTGTGACACTACCACAATCCACGACATCTTTGTAACTATTAATTACAATGGGAAAAAAAAAACCAAACAAAAAACACCAAGAAGGAAAGTAACATAAGCTAAGGCCAGGAGCAACCCTAAGGTTTGTTCCTTCCCCAAATAAAAATATCTCTGGCTCAGCTTTAGCCTGTATGTTTCTCTTGCAGCTTTCTATGCAAATGTGCTGATCTCTAATGCTGTTTGTGGGATGGGCAGCTGTGATTAGCATTTTAGGAGGCTCGTTTACACTGGCATTCTCTCATTTTCAGTAAGGTTTGTGTTCCCTAAGCTACCGTTATCCATACAGGGGAAGACATGGATGCAATCTGTTCTTAACAGTAGGAGGAATTCCTCCATCAAGGTGCTGGGGAGGTGGAAGTTTAAAAAGAAACAGAATCAAGACAGCATTGCATGCAACCCCATTACCTTCTGGAACTGCCATTCTCCTCCATGGGAGGTCCTTTGTTCTCTAACAGTGGTCGATTAACAGGAATGCTCCTCACCTGACTTGGGACCAAGGACTTTAGTGATATTCACAGGTAGATGGGATGTATGTCACCTGTCCCCTTGATGCAGAGAATCCAACACAGGCATTATTTCACAGCAAAGGAGAAAAGGGATTGTTAGAAACAGCGTCTTTGACAAGCATACAAAGAGGAAAATAAAAGCAGCCAAGCAGCAGATTTCTGGCAGAGTTGCCTCAGAGCTTCTGAACAAGCCGCCACTGGTCTGTTCCATGACTGTCAGTGCATGGCATGGATTTTTCTAATTAGACTGCAACAATCCAAGCCCCCTCCTCCCCCACTTCTGCCACCAGGGGAAGGCTCACCGCAGCAGCTGCCTCCGTGGCAGATCTCAGAGTCTGTGTATAAAAGGAAATGGAGAGACAGAGATGGACTGGTCCAGAGTTAAAACCTGGTATCATAATAATATTAATCAATAATCATAGTATTAACAGTAAGAACAGTGCAGCCTAGTGGATGTAGGCCCTGTACACTGCAGACATGTCGTTGTCCGATTGGTCCAATGCTTTTGCTCTTTTATAGACCTAGAAGAGAAATTAGAAAAGGATCAGTGCCTGTGCTTGTGCACCACCTTTCCCCAGCAGAAAAATAACTTTGCTGACCATTGCAAACTAGAGAATGCATAGTATGTCAAGTAACAAAAGCAGTGCAGATCAGGTCTTGCTGAGGCCATCTGTGTTTACTGATGTGACATTCTAAGGGCTTTTACAATCAAAACAAATCCAATTGTATCTTACTCAAAATATACTTCAGTCACTGCTCCCTTGTCTTAGGGATGATATAATTCTTAGATTTTTGTCTCTTGGTGACAAATGGCTCTATTGAAGAAATGTTGAGTAACATATCTGAACACTGGACAACTCTTACCTCATTGGCAGCAGCTGCCATAGGAGTTGGGTGGTTGACAGAATCGCCCAGTGCAATAGCTAATCTAAGATCCTTCTGTATGTATTTCAGGTAGAAATCAGGTTTAAAGTTTCCTTGCAAGATATCTGTCAAGAGGAAAGCGTGCAAAAAAATAAGCAGGACAAAAGTAAACCAAGCCCACACTGCAAGGGCATGCAATTCAACACCAAACTTCCCTTTCCTGGGCTGATCACCAGGAACGCTGCTTTTAGCTCTTCTTTTTCTCTGCTCTCTATCTTCATCCAGCCACAGCAGATAATATCACTACTGCCCGCTGACAAAGTGAGCTCATATTTCTAAGCAGCTTGCCCTCCATTTCACTTATTTACCCTGCCCCAATGAAATCCTCACTGTGAACTCAAGTCCTAAGCAGGCCGTAGACAACGCAGGGCTTAGAGCATATTCTCAGAAGCCCTGCCTATGAAAGGGAAGGGACAGAACTCAGCTCTTCATTTCTAGAATGCTTAAAATACCCAGATTCCCAGGCTGATGAAGATGGGACAGCTTTTTTTTCCCCCTTCTGACAATATGTGAAATGCTGCTAGGTTGTGGCAAATGTCCTATAACAAAACAACGTAAGAGCACTTTACTTTGGCACTTCTGGTCCAGGAAGATGCTGGCAAGTTGTCCCTGATTGAGGATATCCAGAAGGGTCTGTTGGGACTGGCCAGTCACTTGAGCCAAAGTCAGTCCTTCTGCTATCGTTGCCATGAAGCTGCCTTGGACCATGTTCACAATCAGCATCATCTTGGCAGCATTGCCTACTTCACCTGGGAGCGAGACATACCATTGGGCATTCCTCCAGAAGAGATACATCAGCCTTTTTCCCCCATCCCACACAGTATTAACACTACCAGGCTCTTCGTATCAAGCACTCGACTGCTCTCTCTTCCCCTGAAAGGCTTCAGAAAACTTACTCATTTTCCAAGCACTCAAAGGAAGGGAGAAATCATAACAAAGTACGATTTAAAATAAAAACCATCACGGATCCTCCAAAATGAGCCAGTATTCAAAAAAGAAAAAAAAAAAAAAAAACTTAGGCTGGCGGCTCTGAAATTGGCCAAGTTCCAGAAGAGCAGGCCAGTTGCCGATACTGCCCAAGGAGACAAGAAAGAGATCACACACATGCCTCTCGGAACCCCTTGCTGGAATTCCCAGTCCTTGCACTAAGAAACTGCTATAAGGGCCTCCGTGTTTCAATTACCTAGAAAAAAAGAGGTCTTCCCCATCGCCTGGAAACAGCTACTGCAGTCCTCATATAAACCCCTGTCGCCAGCTGCCAGGATCACAAGCATCCCATCATTAGACAGCTGCTGATTTCCCGAGACTGGTGCTTCCAAAAAGCGACCACCTCGGGACACTATCACCTGGAAAAAGAGCATCTCTGGTTAGTTCTGCATGAACAGCACGTGTTGATGCTGAGTAGGCAGCACAGCAAGAACATTGTTTAGGTCATTCCTGTCCCCGAGGACAGAATTTTAAAGCAGAACAAATAGCTCAGACACACAAACAGGAGAGGAAAGCGCTAACATGTGATGTGCTGCATCCTGCAAAGGGCCCTTAAGACCAAAAGTTGCCCTCACGCTCCAGCAACACTTTCCCACACCCATCACTACTGTTTTAAAACAGTATATAAAACTACATGTTTTAAGCAGCTGAACTTAACATGCTTTTGCATGTTACATCCTGTAACATCCGTGGAACCAGTGCTGAAGTTGTACACATAGTGCAGAAATCTCGGAAGATTGACTGTTAGGATATTTTCCCCCTTGTCCCTAAAGAGGAAAGGCCTTTGACAGATCTCTTCAGAGAGAAGTTTACTAATATGTATGACTCTTTGTTCTCCAAATTCATGTTACACACTCCTGCATCACCAATACATCTGCTTAAAATGGAACCAAAACTAGCTTCCCTTCCTCATGCAACAACACACGCTGCCTTTAGTGCAGAAGATAATAACCAAGATACCAAAGAGGGAACCACATCAGAAATAATCAGAACACTTCTATAGAAATCCTCTCTGTAATAGTATTTCTACAGAATGAAACATGAAGGCCTTATTTCCTCCCCCCCAACTACAACATTTAAAATAAACAGATTATGCATTGTATCAATTTAAGGACAGTTATTAATCCAGACAGCGCTTTCTCCTTCAGAAATACCAATCTGGCTATAAATACTTCTTAAGGGATCGGAATTTGGCTGGCTGTTTGCATCGGTACCAGCTAACAGCCCTGCCAAATCTACAAGCTTTTCTGTTACCACCAGGTACATCTCATCCAACTTCGTTTGCTGGTCAAGATTTAAAAGTTTATTTTGTCTTATTTGCCTGGGACCCGAGTATCTCCTAAAAGAAGCCCAAAAAAAATGTTCAGAAGCATCTTTATCATCAACAGTGTACTGCCTGGAGCAACAAGAACCTGCTGCTGAATCACAGATGGTAGAAGTTCAGTTCAATGTGATTACCTGGGCCAACTCTGTGACTGTATCTGCATCCACAGTGGACATATCCACGTAACACTTCCCTGGGCGAATCCCCTGCAACACTCCACTCGGACCAAGTACCAGCTGTGGGGAACAGAAGAGCGGTAAAGCAATAGCGTGTCTGCAAAGAAACTCCAATCCTGCAGGACAGCAGTTCAAGTGAGCCTAGTACTGCAGCGGTGTATTCCTCCAGGGATATCAAAACCTACCCTCCAAGGGATTATTTTTTAAGAAATATGATTTTTGTTGGGACATTTATTTTTACAGAGCTGCACTGCATCAGCATGTACAATGACCCAGGCTACCATGGTTAGCAGGAATCAGAAGTGACATTCAGTGACTGTCTTGCAGTCTAGGTGATAGAGGAAAAATAAGAGCTAATCCTTACATCCTTCGCTGCTTTTGGATCTGATACACAGGCAAAGGTGATATCACAGGTGGAGACAACTTCAGCGGGGGTTCTTCCAAGCCGTGCCCCCTCCTGGATGAATAAATCACACTGCAAAAGTCACAAATCCAAATGTAAGAAAAATTAAGTCCAGAGCAAATGGGTTCTCTAGAATTTTGCTGAAAAAAACTCTGCTGCTGGACCCAACATAAAAGGAGTCAGGCATATTAGTTCCATAGCAACTGGGTTGTCTTCCGTTGGTTTGTTCCCGCAAACACACAAGGGGCTCTTTCGCCACTTTTCTGAAACCCCAAGTGAAAAACTTCAAAACACAGACACAGGAATAGAGAACACTCAGGTGAAATACGAGATTGAATGTTGTGGGTTTTGGAGGAGAGATGAGGGGGAAAAAAAAAACCAGTAAACAGACACAGCAAAAAGGTGTTACTGGACAGTAAACAGGAATATGCACAGCTGAGACTGAGAAGTGTTTTAGTGGTCTGCTGCTTCAAAATCCTAGCTCCTTTTTACCCTATCCTCTCATACATCCGTATTTTGCAGGTAAAACAAATAAATAAATCTTTTAATCCATTTTAACAAACTAAGCACAGTGCCCTTCTTGCCTTTGATATTCCACAGTATCATCCAAGTACCACATCTCCCTCAGTTACCTGCTTTTCCTCCTCCACTACAAAGAACAACACTGCCCAGAACGTAAGTGTAATATAAGCTCCAGTTTCACTTTGAATACACCTATAAAACCCTTCTCAACCTGTCTTATGACACAGCAGGTTTTCAAAAGAACCTTTGTTACCACAACATAAAACAGCACAAAGGATGTGCAGATGAAGCTGTGGTCAAACAGTGCATCTCACCACACCCCTCCTAGGATCAACTGCCCAGCACTTGGTCTTTTTGTCCAGCTCCATGACATAATGGTTTGGCTATTTGCATCAGCCAAGCTATTCACACTTTATATTGTATTCCTCAACACATATACAAGGTTCTAATTTTTCTGACAAATCTTATACAAAATGGCAACGGAGTCAGGACTGTTGACGTAAGAGTGACTAGGGCAGACTACAGCTTTCATCTACTCAAAAGTGGCCACCAACAAGCCATGGTAACAGAACAAGGTGGCAAGCATACAGTTGCATTTCTTTGGCATCCTTTCCCAGGCACCACCAATTGACAACTCCAGGCTTCCCTAAGCTAGAGGTGGCAACTACCTGTTTAGAAAAGGTTAAGTATCATCTGTACCTTAAGCACACACTTACCTTCTCAGCAGTCCGGTTCCAGACAGTGACAGTGTGACCCATCTTCAGTAAGTTGGAGACAATGCCACTTCCCATCAGGCCAAGTCCCAGAAATCCTATCCTGGGGGGAAGAGATAAACACTAATGCAACAGAAAGCAATGGATGTCAGCCTCTTATGGTCTCGGAAATGACAATGAGCAAACCCTGGAGCATCATCAGCAAAAAAAAAAAATCCCAGATTCGTAACAAAACCAAACATGTTCCACTGTGGCCATGAAGCACGGGCAGATAGTGAGCCTTAAAAGTAAGCTGGTATTTATTAGTCTTACTAAGCATCCTTAACAATTTCCTGAAGAAAGTCTTTAGTCTGGTTCAGAAGACTACCTAAGTATTAGAGGTTTGAGTGGTCCAGGCATTTTTGTTCATGGGTTTTATTTGTTTTATTAAAACTGCTGCTTTTATGCTTTCTGTTGCCAGCCATTGCCTTACTGAAGATAAAGGGAATATTTAGAGATCAGCACGTGCTTCTCTAATAATCTGATTTTTAAACTAAGTCATACATACATAAGCATATGACTTGCTTATACTATTGAATGATATATTACAATCTTTATTTTAATAAAGCCCAGCAAGGACTACTGGGGTAGTCATGCACAGACCAAAGACCTAGTCCGTGCTCTACACGTGCTATTTTGGACAGACACAGGAAGGAAGTAATAGACCAGTACAGGTGCTTCCCCCCACACACACACCTCAAAGCTTGCAAGAGTTTTGCTCCCCTCATTCAAGAAAAAGACAATGTGCTAACAAGTTCCGACCCTACAGTTACCTGCAACAGAAATTCCTTTGCAGTCATTCCTGCAAGGACCATTTCCTACATCACACAGTTTCAGACCAAAACCGCAATTCTAGTAGGAGATTCTGAAGTATTCAGTTACACATCTGATGTAGCCTCACAATGAAACCTGCCTGGCAATTCCCCGGTTAATTCTTCAGAATTAGCCACCCTATAGATGCACTGTAGCTTTCACAAGCCACCTGCACTCTAGCCATGCTGCCTTTTGTTAGAGCAAACTGATTTAGACAGCTCAGAGCAAGTGACCTTAAACAGCCCAAACAAGGTCCACCTCTTTTCTACTCTCAAAAACAGAGGAGATATTCTTTCTCTCCCAACCCACCCTTTCCTGGGAGACTGTTTGTACCTGAACAGCTTCATTGTTATTTTGGTTTCCCTGGAGTACAGTTGAGAACTATCCCATGAGAATGACCCCAACAGCAAACAGCAAGCTGTGGCCTGAACTCAAATTTGAACAGAGCGGAAGTTACAGAGTGAAACAGGAAGCTCAAATTAGGCTTCTCTCACTCTAGGAGAAGGGGGATGTTAGAAGAAACCAGAAAGCTCGTGTGCTTCACGGCAAAACTTTTGTGCTGGGAGAACACGCCTCCCTCTTGTCTTCTACATGGTCAAGAGAGGAACGAAACAACCCCAGTCAACTGCCAAGCATTACTGGAGAAAGACACTCTATTATCTTTCTGCCTCATATAGCTGCAGAACATTAAGCATCAGTATTTCTGAATATCTGCCCTACAGGAAAAGGGCAACCACAGAAAAGCCCTGAATTGCACATGTATCCAGGCCAAACCTTATTCTGAATTTTTCTACCGTACAGCCCCTGTTTGCTTTTGGCTGCCTGCCCCCCTCTCCCCTTACCCCCCAAATCAGAGTTTCACACAAGGACAGAGGAGACCTGCAGTTAGAGGGAAACATGAGGTTTATTTATTCTTAGTAACAAGCTGGATAATGGCTGCATGTATGAGCTGGGAAGGAGGAAAAGGAAGGGAAATAGCTGAAGTGTGTTGAAGATCTTACTTTTTGTCTGTAGGTGTGATACTGCCATTGACTGCTGTGCTGTCTGCTGCCTGGATAGAGGTGGATCCTGTTTCCTGGGGGGTGGGGAGAGGAAGAGGGAGGTGGGGAGGAAAAATAAATAAATAAAAATCAAGTGCACAGCTCTGGAGGAACTACAAATCCTCACGACAGTAAGGAAAATCCATCAAAACCAAGATTTGCCTTACCTCTTCACAAACCTTCAGCTTCTTTGTGATGGCTTGATAGCAGACAGCTGGCTGTATGGAGAAGACAAAGCATTCAGCTAAAGGACAGTGCTGATTTGCTCTCCTGAGCAAATAGACCACATCCTTGTTAAACAGAAACAGGCAGCTCACCCACCCACCACCATCTGCAAAGCAGAAAAACTCTCAGACTTTCCTGCATGGGAGAAAAATAACAAAACCCGATTGCAATATACTAAGCTATTCCTTTCCCACCCTGCTGCAGCAATTCAGCCTGTCTCCTGATACAGGTACTGCAAACCCCTTTCTGTAGTTCCTGTGACAGGCTCCTGTCGAGGCAGGGATCCAGAGCATCCCTACTCTCACATTTGGCCGAAAGAAAACAGAGACCTCTAAAGCCTGCTGCTAAACAGCACCTTGCCTCTTATCTATGCTCAGTACATCAATGCAGCTGTGGAAGCAAAACCTTCTTGTTAATACGGGAAAGCATGTTGCTTTCAACAAATATGAAGATGAAGGTTGCTCCCTCCCATGCTGCTTATCGTGAGCTTGTCTAGATTAAAACTCTTAGCTGCTCTTAATCCTCCTGGCTCTGCCCAGATCCTCAATTAGCTATACATCCCTCCTCATTTAATTTCATCCTTCCTTTTCCTCCTGATGATTAAAATCCTGCAAGGCTTCTGACTCTCAGGACATAAGTTTGCTACATTTTACATGGAGCTTTTCCGGTCTTGGAAATTCTCCTGCTATATTCAGCTAATTGTCAAGTTCATCCAGATTAAGCAACTGGTAGGACAACTAAAGACAATCAAACAACAGGGGTTTTAAACCTTAATGTTAGGAAGTAATTACTACAAAACTGCACATGAGAATCTAATTGCTGCTACCCTCCAAAGAACAGAATTTCAGAGCTCTTTATGCATACTGCTTGTACTTTGACTCTGCAAAGGGCAGGATGCCAAGCTGGACAGACCAGCATAATGACCCTGTCTGCTAAATCCTCACCTTCTCGGTCTGGCTCAGCAGGAAGTGATGGAAGTGTGGATCACTGTCCTTCACAGGCTACAAAGAGAGAAAGTACAGGCTCAGAAACATTCCCAGAGAGTCACTGAGCAACACAATTCCAAGTCGCATGAGAACAATGACTTAAGGTGGAAAATACAAAATACATCAGCTGTATCAAGCCGCCTGTTTTAATTAAGTGGTTTACATCATGTTTCATTCTCAAAACCAAAGGCATTCAAGTCAAATTTCTCATTTTTGGACCAAAGAAGATCATGAGCAAGATTAAAATGGAAGGAAGAGATCTCATATCCTACTTCCTCTTTTCAAGGGAACGGACACATTTATTTTCCAGCTTCTAAGAACTCTTTAAAACAGCATTCTGGGAATTGGCCAGAGATTATACCTAGCACTGTCACAGGCAAACACATATTAACAGCAACAAGGACTGCAGGCCCAGATATCTGACCTTGCCAATGAGCATCATACATGCTCCCCTACAGTCATGCTGTTCTTACTCTGCTTTACTGATCACTTATTTATGCACAAAAATGAAAGGTTTCCAAAAGCTGCTTTTGAGAGAAATCAAATGAAACCACTCCATACGACAGTATCCAGAGAGGGACAGACTATTCACATCATCTCCTCCAGTTTTGGGAAGCCAAATACTTTTGAAAGGAATACTTTTGAAACAAAAAGTGCAAAAAATGAGTGCAGTAAGTTAAGTGTGAATCTACAAATAAATGGTTCCACAAAGACTGAAATCTCACTTCCCAGCAAACTTCTTAATTGCCCAAGATATTGTTTTGCTTTGTTACACTACAGAATGACAGAACGGAATCACCTTATGTTGTTCCTACAGGAGGAAGATAAGATCTTGCTGTTTTACAGCCCAGACAAAACTCTAGATTTGCTTCCATGAACTCAGTTCCTAGATGACAGATGTTGTAGAGTTTCTCACCTCACTGACACTTGGTGGCCATTTAAATCCAGCCACTGTTCCAGTCATCACTCTCTTCACTGTACTTGATTCTGGAATTGTGAGGTCCTGGGGAGACAGGAGGATCAGAAAGAGCTTACAACCTGGCTCAGTAGCTAGCCACAGCACGTTGGTCACGAGTACACATATAGAGTTTTGAAAAGCACTGCAAATGCCTTCCATTTCACATGCCTTTCCATAAGGAGCTCATATTTAAACACGTAGTACATTATCAACACAGGTGAGGTGAAAAAAAACATGAACTGCTAACAAAGAATTCAAACATAGTTATGGCTTCTGGAGAATCCATTCTTTGTATGTAAGAGTAATCATTGCACTGGTGTAATCACACAATGAGCAGAAGCAAACACACACACTTGATCCAGCATTTTCCTCTTGTGAATGCAAAAAGCTAAACAAATGGGTGAGGAGCATCACCACAGTCAGAGGTCTGAACTCTTCCAATCCTCCACCGTCAGAAAATAGCAGTCTACCTGTTAACAGGAGATGCTTCAAAGCATGAGGCTTAGTCACACCTGCTCAAGTTTGCAGAATCCATGAGACAAATTCTCTGCCCCATTCACTCAACAGGCCGTAATTTGTAATGTCATGACAACACTTAACACATCGTGATTTTTACTGTTGGGCAGATAAAAAATTATCTTTCTTATTTCCCCAATATATATAAGTTAAAATAAGGTCTTTTATGTTACAGGTCACAGACGTATGCTATAGACATATAGGTCTTCATGCTGAGAATATGCATTATGCAGAGAATGTGCAGGGTTCAGAAACGGAATCACATTATCACCCCTTCCAAAATTATTCCTGAAAACGCACAATATACTTTGGTGTCCGCACAGAACCACAAGAGAAGAGCACTGTGGTTTACAAAAAAGGTAAAAGCAAGACTCCTGGAGGTAACCCAAATTGATGCAAATGTTTCAGCTGTTAGCAGGGACAATTTAGACATCAGTCTCTAACCTTAAATTGTCATTTCAACCTAGGGAGAGCCTCGGACACTAAAGCTCTCTCCTTAGAGACCACACTGCTGCTTCAACTGGTAAAACGTGGATGAAACCTGCCCTGATACCTATGAAGCCACTTTAGTCCTTTGAAAACATGCATATAAGCTTAAAAATGAGAGTATCTGAATGATTCTGTATGCTCTAAGAGCATTCTTAGATAGAGCACACTTCAGCAACAACTGGTTCCTTGATTTTTGTGCATCCTTATTACCTGGAAAGCCAGAATTTCAACTGTGATGGGGCAAAAGTCTCCAGATCCCAACACTGCAGTAATTCAGGATAGGGATGTAAATGGATTTTTCTGCCCTACAGCTAAGAATTTGAGGAAATTATGAGAACCAGGAAGAAGACAACAAGATTTTAAAATTATTTCACAGGCTGAACAAACAGCATTAAGGCAATACTGTTATATTTTCATGACAATTTTTTTAAATTGTCAGTAAGTTACTTTCCAGAAGCTGTAAGACTACTTTCCTACGTTAGCCTGCTTATTTTCATGGTCTGTGGCCATGCGTTTATCACATAGCTGGCCACCTCTTTGTGATAAGCTGTTTAAACCACTCTGCTTGCAGTTTGCCAGTAAAATAATTTCTACTACCACAGTTAACTCACTCAAAGTGCTCTGATCCCCTGAGGTAGCTAATACAGTAAAACTGAAGCATGTGATTCGTCAGCACAATTAGAATTTTCCCAGCCATTAGTTTTGATCAGTTTTGGAATGAATCTAGCTCAAAGTCACAAAAGCATTTTGTAAGTGGAAGAAAAAGGGCCCGTGACTTATTGTAACAGAAATATGCGAAGATACAACCCACTTATAGGAAGACACTTTGAAAGGTAAAGGTATGTTCCTGGTAAAGTGTTCTCCTGCATCAGTGAAGTCACTAGTTTTGTAATTACTAGTAAGAACTGAAAAATATACATCCATTCCTCCCCTCCTCCAACTCCCCTCCCAGAAGAAGAAACTGATGGGCTCTGTGGTCAAGCCTAATTTAACAGAAGCTGGCTCTAAAAAAGCAGCCAGTATTTCCTTCATAGCTAATATCTGAGATGATCAGCTTCATTTTACTGCATCAAGGAGGAGTTTGCTGTTGAACCAGTGAAGGCCAAACCATTCATAGTTTTGGAGATCGAAGACTACCATCTTGACCTGCATCCTGAAGTGCACTGAAACCAAAGATTGTGAAGCACAGCATAATGTGATCCCTTTGAAGCACAGGTGAGCAAGTGGGCTCCTGCACGGTGTATCAGCTGAAGTCTCCCAATGGTCTTCGGGTGTAGTCTCCAATGGAGCATGTGCGTTGTAATAATCCACTGAAATAATTATCCATTTGGAAAATGAAGATCTGAACCACAACAGTGACTTCCACAATAATAAAAAAAACAGGCTGGAACTCTAGACGAGTGTAGACAAAGCATCGGTGGCTATCATTGCTGCCACAACATCCAGAAATAACAGGGAAGTTAGGGGGATAAAATAATAATGCCTTTGTAATGGAGGATGGAAATATATACCCTATAGCATAGAAGCTGAAATGAATACATTTAAGTCTTCTGGTGAATTCCCCAGGCTACAGGAGTTTCTTCTTTAAGGCCTAGTCCTTAAGAATACCCAACCCTCTCTAAGTGCTGAGGGTGAAGCTGAGTGACCACTAATCACTTAATCATACAAAGTAGGTAGCAAAGTCAAGAATCAGATGAAGACCTACACATCTCTTCGCTAATCCTTCCCCCACAAACTTAACTTGAGGGATGGCAAGATGAAAGGTAGAGTCTCATGATATAGCTCTTACAAAGCCCTCTCAGATATGAATAGAGCCACTCGAAGTAACTAACTGGTAAAAATTACAGGAAGAATGAACAATACGCTTGTCAAAAGTATCAGGCAGCCCAGACAGCTAGACCAGCCTTCTGGTCTAGAAGTTGTAACATGGAATAGCTTAAATAAACCTGATACTGAACTGACTCTTTCTGCTGGCCTGTTAGTGAAGGTGCCAGTCAACCCTAGAGTCCATCTGCAAAGTCCACAGGGCACTGGCGGACATGCACAACACAAACCTTCTCATCCTTGGGTGGACGCCCCCGCTTTCGGGGGCTCTGATCCTGGGCTCTTTTCAAAGGTGATTTTGATCCTCTTTCTGATGATACAGAAGAGACCCTCTTTTTTCCTTCCCCTGTGCCCTTCTTCAACTTCCCTTCAGACAAAATGGCTTTGCGTTTCTCTTCACCAGCAGATTGCTTGCCTCTTTCTTCGCTGGAATTACGCCGATTCTTCTCTTCGTTGGAGTTATGGGAAGACGCCTGAGAGATTACAGAATAGAAGATGGTAAGGAAAGAAGAGAAGAGCTGGAATGATTTTCATGCAAAACCAAGGATGTGAAGGACACTGTGCTGATTACTACCAAGCGAAACAACAGCACAGTAACTTGAAAACTAGCTATTTGTTAGCCCTTTGAAGTCAGTGAGAGAAGTTCTTGGTTAGTTCTCCTGCAAAAACACATTAGTTTAAGTAAACAAGTAATAGACCAGGTGACTTGAAGACTTGCTGGGAGCACGTGCACATATATGCACTTCCTATATACTGAAGACAAAGATTAGTAGATACCAAATTCTAACCCAAGACTTAAGATTGACTTATCAAATCATCATAAGCAGATGAGTTAGCCTCTTCAGTTTCTCCATCAGTGTAACAACACTTTTTTCCCATCAAACAAGATTGAATGGGGAAGAAGACAGGAGAAAAAAAAAAAGTAACAAAGGAATGAAAATGAACTCCCCCTCTCAACTTGCCAGAGCCAACAAACTCCTTCCACATAAAAACGCATCTGACCATCATTCATGCCAAGACTTGTTTTGATGCACACAGTAAAAAAGAACCCACTCACCTGGTCCTTGCCTTTGGTTTTTCTAAGAAACTCCTCTACAGCATCCACGGCTTGCTGGAAGCGCTTACCCTTGTTAATCTTTATCATTTCCTCTTTGTGAGTGTGATAAGGCTTCAGCTGCTCCACTTTGATCCAAGCACTAGAAACAAAACCAAGAAAAAGTCAGTTATCTTCTCCAAACAGCAACTTCCTCAACCATCACTTTTAGAAAAACACAGATACGCTTTTTTCTCCAGAGCAACTGATGATAGCAGCCCAAATTCACTTGCATTCTACAACCCGAAGGGCTGTGGTTTCTGCATTCACTGGGAACTTTCTTCTGACACTTTTCCTTGGATTCTCTCTCTCAAGTTTTATATCCTCCCATGCTAGCAGTGCTCCACTCTAAGCGCTATCCACACTCTCTATCAGCAAGACAGCTTTTGGATGTGATCATGGGTACTCATTTAGAACAAAGGCAGTCTAGCGACTGCTCTTGTATCACCAGGAGGAACACCCTCAGTGGCATGGCTCCACATAAGGTAGCTAATAGAATCATAGAATCATCTAGGTTGGAAGAGACCCTTGGGATCATCGAGTCCAACCATCTACCCTACTCTACAAAGTCCTCCCCTATATGAATCTGATCCAGAGGCTGTTGAAAGGGCAGGCCATATAACTCTAAACCATCAATCCCTTTTTCAAACATACTGTGCACACAGAAGTGTCTGCAAAAACTAGAAAAAAGAGCCCAAAATTACATATCACAATAGAACTGACCACAAATAAAGTGAACGCAAACGCCACGGCTCATTGCTGAACGTATTTCTGATGCTTCTTGAAATTCTGCACGAAAACAACATTTTCACTTCTGAGGAAAAAGAACCGTTTTCTTCTCTGTTGATATTTTAAGATAAACTACAGTGCAATAGCAGAGTATTAACCTGACTGCAATCCTATGAGGAACTCAATTTACTACCCTATTTCCACTGCTGCTAAATAGGATTTCCTGACATTTATCAAACGGTGAAGTGGTCAAGTACAAGTAGACAACTCCACTTTCCTTCAGGCTTCAAACTCTTCTACCACTCCTTCACTGCGGCTTAGGGGAATGCCTTTGCTTTCAGCATTTGTTGTGGCACTTGCAGAGATCAGACTACCTTCCTCTCTCCCCAAATTCAAGCCCAGGCTCATCAGCCACCCTGTTACAAAGCTATTTCCATCCTACTGAAGACAGACATGCATAAGTTTCAGAAAAACTTTTCCTGAGCTAGCATGGCCAAGAGTGCTTCTTTGCATAGAGCAGCCCCGCACACAGTAAAAAGCGGTCACGCTGATTTTCTCTGGTCCCTAAACATCTGTTACAAACACTGACCAGCCATGACTAGAGGCTTTAAATATTCTAAAGTGCAGTCTAGCTCCTGTAAGCAGTGAAGTGGTTTAATAGCTGCCTTTTCAGACACCATAAGCATCATGTCAGACAGCTAAACTGAATATAAAGGTGAAAATTAATAATGATGATGCTTTGCTGGATCATGCTTCCCCTCTCTTCAAAGTAGTAGAGTCCAGGTGTTTTGTTGGTTTTTGTTTTGTTTTTTTTTTTAAACTTTGTGGAGATTGTTCTCTTCAATGGCATTACAGAATCACAGAACAATATGGGGTTGGAAGGGACCTCTGGAGATCATCCAGTCCAACCCCCTGCCAGAGAAGGTCCACCCAGAGCAGGTTGCACAGGAACTTGTCCAGACGGGCTTTGAATGTCTCCAGAAATGGAGACTCCACCACCTCTCTGCGAAGCCTGTTCCAGGGCTCTGCCACCCTCAAGGTAAAGAAGTTCCTCCTCATGTTTAGATGGAACTTCCTATGTTCAAGTTTGTGCCCATTTCCTCTTGTCCTGTCAAGAGGACACCCCTGAAAAAAGACTGGCCCCTTCCTCTTGACACCCACCCTTTAAGTATTTATAGGTGGTGATCAGCTCCCCCTAAGTCTTCCCTTCTCCAGACTAAACAGACCCAAGTCTCTCAGCCTTTCCTCATAACAGAGATGCTCCAGGCCCCTCATCATCTTTGTGGCCCTTTTCTGTACCCCTCTCCAGGAGTTCCTTGTCCTTCTTGAACTGGGGAGCCCAGAACTGGACAGAGTACTCCAGATGGGGCCTCACCAGGGCAGAGCAGAGGGGCAGGAAGTCCTCCCTCGACCTGCTGGTCACACTCTTCCTGATGCACCCCAGGATGCTGTTGGCGTTCTTGGCGACAAGGGCCCATTGCTGACTCATGGTCATCCTACTGCTCACCAGGACTCCCATGTCTTTTTCCTCAGAGCTTCTCTCCTGCTGGTCAGACCCAACCTTTACCAGTGCATGGGGTTATTCCTCCCCAAGTGCAGCACCCTACAGTTGCCCTTGTTGAACTTCATCTGGTTTCTCTCTGCCCAAGTCTCTAGCCTGTCCAGATCTCGCTGGATGGCAGCACAGCCTTCTGGCTTGACAGCACACCCCTCCCAGCTTTGTATCATCAGCAAACTTGCTGAAGGTTCATTCCATCCCTTCATCCAGGTCATTGATGAATATATTGAAGAGCACTGGACCCAGTACTGATCCCTGGGGAACCCCACTTGTTACAGACCTCCAACTAGATTCTGTGCTACTGATCACAACCCTCTGAGCTCTGTCTTTCAGCCAGTTTTCAATTAGCCATTGTTTGTAGTCTGGAATCAACTTGCTTAATGCAAACTGAAACTTTTTGGGTGTCAATTGAAGAGATGAGGCCTCCTGCTGGAACTAACTGCAAAAAATGCTAACATCCTTTCCACATTGTCAGTACAGCCCACACCATGATTCCACCAGCGAAGAACAACCCAATACTCTTTTGCATGCCAAGCTGAATCCTTTTCCTTAGTTTATATCTTCTTCATAACAACTGACTTATAATAGAACAAGTCAAATCATTACTTTCAGACTAAAGCCTGCCATGCACCAGCTATTCAGAGAATCCCTTCTAGATTCCCAGACATACTGAAACATATCTTAAAATTCTCTTATACTGTAAAGCTCTTCTCTGTGGCACTCAGTGACAAAGCATCCCTAGGTACTAGACAACGTCAGCTCATGAGAAGCCTTCCCATTACATATATAAAGGAACCAAAATTTTGGAGTATGTTATAATAAAGCATGTTAAACATTGTTGCCAGATTTGAATTTCTAAATAAAAATAACTTTTTTTCTATCAAGGCATTCTCTTAGGTTTCTGCACATCCAATCCCTCCTCACTGTGCATGTTTATTAGCTTCCTGTCTCATTACTTTTCCTTTGCTATGGAGGAAGCATGACACACAAAGCTTTTTGGCTCCTGGCTTCAAAGATACATCTTGGCATTTGTGATCCCTGAGGACAAAGAGCTAGAGATCTCAGAGGTACACTAAGAAGTGAATAACAGTCTTAAATACTGCTTTGGGTGTTTAAAATAATTAAAAAACAAAACAACAAAAAACCCACAGCACCAGTCTCTTCCTTTCTAGTTTATCCTTCATGTGTCAACCTGTACAACCTGTTATAAGATACAGACATGCCTGTTGACACAAGGTGTCCATAAAGCATTTGCGTGCAACCTTTCAAACACCTGAAAACAAAAAAACTTTCCACTAAAAATCATTCATGTTTATACATATGATCTCTGTTAAGCAATTACCTCAAAGCCAGTGAAGGCCAGTATTTAGATAAGAGGTCTGTAGGATGCAACATACAAAAGGAACTACTATTTCTCTCCTGACTCAGCAATGACTTAGTGACATTACATTACTCGAGATGTCATATTTAAGATGAAATTACATTCATACCACTGCACAGAGTCACCTGGTATCTGTAAAGAATGGGCTACACGAAAAGTGAAGAGATGTAAAAGAGATACACGTTAGTAATTGGTTTCTGTGCTCATTTCTCATATCCTTCCTCATCCCCTCCGAAATATCATTCTTATAAGACCACTAATCATGTAAAATCTATGTTATATTCATGACCAATAATCAAAACTTAGCATGCCTGTAAAGCAGAGGCATTGAATGTATGAATGTGATCAGGAGCTGCATGGAAAACAGCGGCACAGAAGAAACTCAACCAGAAATACCGGACCCAAATCCATGATACGAGCTCAGCACAAGCAAGACAACCTTAAAACCCTTGACTTTCTAGCCACTCCCTTCCCGTCTAAAGATAGCAATTCCTAATGATAAATTGGAGAAATGGAAGTGGAGGAATATCCACAAATATGTACATTTTGCAAGCCTTAGAATTAGGGATGGAAAACAATGGCACCGTATCTCCAAGTTTTTGTTACTTACTATAGTATGGGAAAAATCTCATGAAGTTTTACACTGTAGCAGTTTAGACACCCGCACAAAACACTAACGCAACCAATTTTTAAAGTCAAAAGAAAATTGCTTGGTTTATTTACAAACCCTGTGTGTGTGAGCAAACAAAAAGAAATCAAGGTGGGTATGCTGCTGTTAAAAAGGAACGCCTCAATTTTTGTCAGTAAAACAACTTAAATGACTGAACCCTCAAATCTGATATGTAAACTTCTTAATGGGAAAACACAAAAATGACCACACTAAATTAGAATAGTTCATGAAGCTAAAGGGAGGGGATACTTCACAAAAGAAAAGAAGCAGCAGGGCAATACTGAAAGATATTCTAAGTATTACATTTTTCAAATTTGTGCAAGAATTTTGCAGAGCACTTACAAGCCCAAAGATATCAGTAAGAGGTGGAAACGTTTTGACTCTACCTGCAGAGATGTCTAACAACATTCCACCTGCCTCTGCTACACAGCAGCCTGG
The DNA here is from genome assembly GCA_033628505.1 of Tringa tobata. Lineage (NCBI taxonomy): Eukaryota > Metazoa > Chordata > Aves > Charadriiformes > Scolopacidae > Tringa > Tringa tobata. The sequence continues at coordinate 733,256 of JAHREE010000586.1, read as the reverse complement.
CTACAGCAGCACAGATCTCTGCACGGGACAACGTGCCCAACTGAGAAACACCAGCAAAGGGCACTCACCCTCTGTCACCCTGGCCTGTCCCCTGGCTCTCAGACTGACAGAGTGCAACATCCAACATCTGGCAAATTTTAAGCAAGCGTTTTTTGATGTCAGGACCTGAAAGAACATTTCAGAAAGACTACATCCAGAAATTCCTCTCCTTGAAAACCAGCGAGAACAGTGGCAGAAGAAGAGGGTAGGTGTCTGCATCCCAAGAGGATATGGAGGATGGGGAGGCAAGTGCTGCATGAAAATCACTGCCTGATAGAAATGGGCTGCAGATTGTTATACTTATCTTGGATTGCAAGCTTCCTCCAATTTTTCCTTGATATATCAAGTCCGGAAATGCCCTTTAACCCCACCAAATTTTGTACCGATGCTTCAAAAAGGTACTATGAGTAAGAATGAAATGCTCCAGCTTGCTATTAAGACTTCAAGATACATGACTTGCAAGACCATTTCGCTATTACAGAACATCTAAAGGGGGAAGAGGATGGGATGGGAGGTGAATGTGTTTGCACACACATCTCTGATCACTACAGTACTACTCCCTAGTATTTCTGTGAAACATAGTAGAATGATACCTTCAAAGAAATTATATATTTTTTTTTTTTTTTAGTTTTGACGATGTCATAATGAATTCCCAAGCAGGCCCAGAAATGTAGTAATATTTTGAACTGGATGAAGCACACCAAGGAAGACTTGTAGCAATAAATGCAGATATATAGCAATGTGTAAGTGTCTTCTGGAATGACATACAAAGATTTCCTGTGACAAGACTGTAGCCTGGAAATAAAAGGGGATCTTAAAAACTATTGAAAAAGCACGGTTAGAAACAGAGATAAGAGGTCAAAGTTCCACTGTTATTTAGAAAGACTAAATTAAAAACTGTTTTTTGTACTCCCATAACTGGATGTTGTTTGATGAACATAGAGCTCAGCAGAAACTTCATCAAAAGCCAGTCTGAATGCACTCATGCTCTCGCTTTTACATCTTGGGCCAAAACTACTTACAGCCTTCCAGTTAACGAATCTCCTTAGTCACTGGACCACTAAGTATTAATATTCAATTATTCAACGTGTAAGGAAAAACGCGTTTTCTTCTGTCCTATATCCTAAGCTATTCAGGAATTCACAAATAACCAAAACTTATCTATACACTACACCAAAACCACTTCCGGTTAGGAAACATCAGTATGTTTTTATTCACTTGTGCACTCAGATGCACACACAGTAGTTCTTCCTTCTACGCAGCTTTCTCCTTAACCTTTGCTATGGTAAACTGAAGCCACTTAAGTCAGGATAAAACCGTTTTAACTAGCCTGAAACAGTGGCATTTCTGGCCACAGCAGTCACCTAGGAATCCTCAGAAGAAAATAAGATTATCAGGTCTGAGATTACCTACCCACCAACAGACTGGCTGGCAATCACCCTAAGAAGTTTGTAAGAGAGATTCTATCCAGCATCACCTTTATCTTATGCACAATGGACAACAGGCAAACACCTTTTATCCAGCTCCTCACTTGTTAAACCTTGACAGAGTAAGGCAATAACAGAAGAGCTGCAAAAATGGGTCAGTGATACAGCAGTGCCACCTTACAAACTTTGAAGTGGCAGAAAGAATGAAGTGCCAGAAAAGAGAAGCAACATGCACTATCAGAGTGAGCCAGTGTACTCATCATACCACAGACTACAGCCAGCGACAGAGCCTCGCATCCGCCTATTCGTCACACGGTTCATTACGTAGAGTAGTGACATTTTGTCAGTTATGTATTTCCACTTACTGTATATACACACCTAGAAAAAGTATTTGCAAAACACATTAGTTTACCTGCACAAAACAAGTAAAGGGATTTTTCTCTTCATACTCACATTTTAAGTGAAATAATTTAAATTTGTCCTGATTTGTTTTGTTGATTATGCTCAAAGTTAAGGATTTGCTCAAGAAGCACACTGGTTAGAACAGCACAGTTCTAACCAGCACACTCTTTTAAAGTTACAAGTCAGGACAGAAAAGGCACATAAGGTTCTCTCTCTGCTGTCTCTCAATATTATTTTAAAAGAACAAACGGGACAGTATTTATTTCTATTTAATCTTTAAGTAGGGTATTCCAGTCAAAACCAGCAAATTTCTAAGTCATGATTATCTAGCAGGAAAATTATTAATATTTCACCAGCTGGAGATGGGGGAAAGGAGGACACACACTACCTTACTGTGCCAGAGAACTGGATTTTCCCTAGCCAGACCTCTAGCCTCATGTAATAAAACCCGATTATTTTGCAGCTCTGAACTCTTCATTTTTAGTCACGTTGCTAATCTCAGCTACAGTACACTAGACATGACCACTTTTTCCAAACTTGTCCAAATACAAAACATCTCTGTATTTGATTCAATAATGTGAAACACAGGAGTCGAGAACAAACAATAGGGATATAAACAGCCAATCTCCTCAACTTTTAGAGCTTGAGTAGCCCAGATAACCACACTTAACAACAAAAAACCAAAAAAACACCACCAAAACCCACTCTGTCCTCAAATCAACCTTCACCTGCCTTACATTACTAGAGATCCAACAAACTCTCCTATCAGTATGCAGCATCCACTTCTAATCCATCAAGTTTGGACCTCAGTTCTTAACAGAAAATGATTTTTAAGTGTTGAGCAAAAATAATTTAGGAGTTGAAAATAATTTCCTTAAGAAACATCCATAAAATGGTCTCAGTTCCCGTTACCGTTCTTCCCCAAAAAGTAAAGGGCTTTCTAGTCTTCTGCAGATTTTTGTAATTTTCTCCTTGAGGCAAAATAGCAGAAAATAAAAGGAAAAACTGAAAAATTTGCACAGCAATTTTCAGTTTCAGGAAATAGCCAAGGTCTCAGGTTTTGGGTTTTTTTTCCCAGTTTGTAAGTATCTAAGACAACTATGATTTTGTACACGTGCTTGGAATCAATACATTCTGCATTACAAAAAGGCAGTCTACAACAGTTTGGCTTTTCTATACTGTTAAGGTCTTCCCAAAGCACAGCAATAATGTTTTCAGTCACCAGGTATGACAGTCCATTCTTTTACAAAAGGCAAGTATATAGATGTTTTAATTCTTCTGGCAGAAAAACATATGCATGCTCTTAGCTGTACCTCCCTCATACACGGTTACGTGCTAAAATCAGTTACATCACACCTACTCCCCTAAAAATCCCAAGCTACCAAGAACGTTCCAGCACAGTGGCAACTAAAATCTTAACATGATTGAGTACCTAAGTCCTTGCAGTCTTCATACACCCGCGTGAGCGGCTATAGCATGGAATAACAGTTGAACTTTTTTGAGTGCAAATCAAAGACAATCCTTTGCAAAGCTACACTGCGCTGTGTTAGAATTTCTTTCACAAAAGGTCCATGTTATACGGCACAGTATTTTCACTAGATGTAAACAAGCAGGTACATACTGATCTTCTGTTCCAAAAAACTTGACAAAGAAGCACTTTTTTCCACGAGGTTTCTTCAGATCTTTAGGTGGATTAACAATCTGAAGGTGATTAGAAGTAGAAGTTAAAAAGCACATAATGAAAACGAATACTCTGTGATTTTACTGTCATACATTACAGCTACGGTAGATTATTTTTTTTTAATCTGACTAGGAAGAGAACTTGAATCCATTATAAGTCTTTCAGATAAATATGTGACCTGGGAATTTCCTCAGATATGGGTATTCTGCAGCAGAGTAAGAAAGTACCCAAACTCCACTGATACACCACTACATTCCTAGTGAAGTTTTCTTTTCCTTATCCTCAAAAGATAAGCTAGCAATCTTTCTTAAACTTTGTCTTTACTCCCAGAATAGATTGCTTATAAAGTTTAAAATATTAGTGAAGAGAAAAGCTGTCGTTCAGTTACACAGGTGACATCAGAAAGACTGCAGAGGAGCCTGGACTTAACTTGATCCAATACCCAGAGTGAAAACAAATATTTATGGTTGTCAGCCACATTGACAACACTTTTCCTGTCGCATGCTGTTACCTCAGGATGCTTAGTCCTCAAAGTTACACCAAAAATAAAAACAAAGCTCTTTCAGAGAAGTAGAAATAATAAAAATAGCTCATATAATTCAATGGGCTTTTTTAAATCGTTTTGGCCTTTCCTCAGGAAAAAACCCAACCGAAGAAGAAAAGTTTAACTACTCCCTACTCCCAGAGTTATTACTCAAAAAACATAGCTCTAAAACAGTATCTTGATAAGCCAGATTCTTTATTTCTATTATTTAACACAGTGCAGTTAAACAATTTACTATGGGAGGAAAGAAAGCGGTCTTGCAGAAAGTTCACAGCATAGATTTGTTGGGTATTTAAAAAAGAACCAAACAAAAAAACCCAACATTAATCTTTAACTGAAATGCTTTCAGGCAAAGCTTTCTCTGTGCAGAAGAAAAAAAAGAAAAAAAACCTGAGAAAGTAACAATAAAAAAAAAAACCCAACACGCAACCACAGAATCTCACCTTTCCTGGCCATGGAGGATACCGGCCCAGCTTCCCCCTAGAGAAAAAATAAAGTATTAGGTACTAGAATCAGAGAACAACTATCCCGCATCTACTTTTCTGCATTACATCATATTTTTCACATTAGGAGAGCTACAACTTACAGTCAAAACTTACCATGAAAGACAATACACACAGCTGACACACAAGCATTGTATAGTTAGGCAACTGCACCTAAACTAAGTTTTTAAACAGTCTGCAGGAACTCACTACACTATCAGAATTTAAGTGAACAGAACAGCAGCAGCATAGCTACTGCCTGGAAGACACAGTGCTACAGTGCTTGTTACTCTTGTAAAACTGGATATTCCCTCACAAAGAGCTGAAAAAAGTATTGATGCAGGCAATCAAACCAAAGTTCATGTTGGTAACAGTCTGGTGAGCAGAGCAGCCATGGATTTCCAGCTCAGAGAGCTGAGATTCTTAGAAGTTCTCACAGAAAAGCATTAATGGCAGGATCCCCTGAACAGGTGTTCCATTATCTCTGTCTTCAGGTGCTTGCCACCACAGTAAGACATGCTGAATGTATAAAAGAGCCATAAGGAAGGCAGAAAAGTTTATTTCCTACAGTGCAAACGTTTCTGCTATGAAGACACCACAAACCTATTTCTTCATAGAGGAGGAAGAGACAAATTAGTCTTAGCCCTCAGCATGGTGGTTTCACCATTATCTTACCCTTGTCACTTATTTGGTAAGCAGTACTCTCACAAAACCTTATCAGTCATTGTCTTTGCAAGAGACTGGTAAAAAAAAAAAAAAAAACCACACATGGAGCCTGCCAGTTCCCGAACCAAAAATTCTCAGCAAGTGTCACTGCAGCCCCTCCTGCGACGGCAACACTACACAGACAATTCAGTAGCAATGGTCAGGCAGAAACACTGCCAAGAGCTGTAGCCATGACCATGTCTCATACTCGATGCTTCCATTCTTATTCTGAACAAGACATGCATCAAGGCTGTTCATATGTTACTGTCTTCTTTTCATAATTCTTCCGCAACAGCAGTAGGAATAGTACCTAAGTGGTCATGTACAAAACTAAAGCAGAATAACCTGCATTTCAACACCGAGAACAGCACACTCCCTTAAGAGCGCTAAATAGAACCAATCTTTACTTACTTTGCTATATAAATTAGACAAATTCACAGCACTGTCAATTTTTCAGATGAGAAACTACAGTTGTCACAGCCTGGCACACGCATTTCTTTTTATCTGGGATATAAATATGCATGCGTGCACTTGCATTTTAGGGATTAGCTATTTCTTGCAAGCCCTAGCAGGTCACCCTAGCCTATCAACTACAGTAGAGCCCATGCACTTAAAAAACAGTGCTTACAGAGCTCGATGGAATCCCCTCAGTTCTCCCAAGTAGGAAATATAAAAATCACAGCACTCTGACTATTCGAGGGTAAAAGTGGAGTGACAACAGGAAATGGCTTCTGTGAGCTTCAACAGGGACATCCTAACCTGCAAAAAAACACTGTTTTCCCGGATTGTTGTGTTGCTTCGTTAAAGCACTGCCAAGAAATGGTATCGCTGCTCTCCCTAAACGCCTACTAGTTTATTTACGTGCCTTTCCACCTCCCTTGGGAGGAGGCCGTATTTCCAACCGAGCCCCGCGATGACTGCCCCTCTGTCCTGCTCCCATCACCCCCGTCCGTCTTACACGGGTTCTTTTCTGCGCCGCCTCCCGTTAGCCTCCGGTGCCAGCCGAGCTGAGACCCGAGCCGCCCGCCCTCGGCCCACGGCCTCAGACTGCCTCCCACCGCCCCTCTCCCCTCTTCACATTGTCCCCCAGGGATAGCGGCGGCGACACACGCCGCCCGGCCCACGGCCCCCTCAAACCGCACCTCGGAGTCCTCCGCGGCCACAGGGTGACAGCTCTCGGCCCAGGCCGCCTCGGCCCGGCCGCACCGCGCTCCTCCGGGCCGGGCACAGCCCTTCCACCCCTGCCTCCGCTGCCACAAACGGAACCTCAGCCTCGCTCCTTCAGGCACCGCAAGAACTGTCTGCCCTACCGTCCACCGCCACAGCCAGACCCGCCGCCGCCCGACCTGCACCGCCACTCACCACACCAGGTCTCCGAGTCTCAGACTCACGGCCGCCATCTTACCGACAGAGCCACCAGCCGCACCGCGCAAAGGCCGCTGGGACAGGACGGCACCCACTGTGGGNCGCCCCATCCTTAGCAGGCCCTTGTTTTTCTTGCAGAATATGGATCACGGAAGAGCCTGGGGCTACCTGACCTTCAGAGGTGAGGCCGGCTCAGTCTCCGCGCACGGGGCTCGGGGAGCGCGGCTGAGGGACCCCCCCCCGCCCCGGGATAACGTGGGGGGGCGGGAGGGCGGCGATAACACCGCGGCCTTCCCGCCCGGGAAAGGCGCTCCTCTGGGACCTGCTGGCGGGGAAGGACTTTCCCCGTGTTCCAGTCTCAGCGGCCCGGGGTCCGGCCCGCGGGGAGCAGCGCCTGAGGCGGCCTAGACCGGGCCCTGGGTGCGGCGAGGGGCTGGCTGGAGACCTGGAAGGTCAGACACAGAACGAACCCGTGAGGGTATTCCAGGTAAAATCATCGGTAAAACAGGAGGAGTGATGGCAAGTAAACTTAGGGGACTGGGATTTTAAATTAATACTTGAAGTTGTGAGTGAATTTGCCTTTTTAAAGCCACTTTAAAATGCTTTATTAGGCATGTGATTATCAGCTACTGGAGCTTTTGAAACATTTCTCATTCAAAGGTTTTAAAGTTGTTGAGTATTTTTAACGTTACATTTCTATAAGTGTAGAGAAAAACTACTCTGGTTCCTTAGCCCTGGAAACTGAACTGGAGAGAGATGAAGTGACATTTTAAATTAAGAAAATTGGAACAACTACTTGCCTGTAGTCCTTTCAGCCTGTTTCTGTTTTGATTTCTGAGGACAGATGTGGGATCCCATAGTATGGCAGGGAATGCACCATCCGAACCTTTGAAAACATCCTTTAGTGTTGCCTGGTGTAGCACTTTTGGTACTGGAGAGCAGACACTTGCTGTGTTTCCCAGAGGGAGTTTGTTGTCGATAGTGTTGTCCACTGGTGTTCATCATCTTTTTTCAGGCAAAACCGAAAAAGAAATGAGAGAGATTGACAAAGTCATGTACCATGACTGGCGTATGGTCCCCAAGCATGAGGAGGAGGCCTTCAAGAAATTCACCCCGGTGCTGGAGGAGACCACTCGGTACCTTCCATACCCACCTCTGCTCCGAGCCATGATCCTCGCGCAGTGGCAGAAGGAGGGAAAACCCATCACAGAGGAGCCAATGATTGATCTGGAGAAGGTCATGGCCTCTCCCCTTCGGTCTGCAAAGAAATCTGCAGGGACACCAGTATAAAGACTTGTTTTATGCCCTGAGCTTCCTACGTGCTCTCACTGCGTGTTAAAAGCACCACATCTTACAGAAGACCCCCTTGTCCATTGTGGTCTGGTGCATCCAGGTTTTCTAGCTTTCTCCCCAGCCCTGTGCAGTGACCTCATCTGAAAGGAAAGCTGTAGATACATTCATTATTATTTTTTTCCCCATAACTGGTCTCAGTCAGTAGAAGAACCTTCTTGTTACCCTGTACAGTCTCTGAGTGCATAGGTCCTGTCATCCAGCTACAGTTCTTTGGAGCACCATTTCCTCTGGAGCCTAAAAATCAGGTTTTTTAAACATTTTTCAGACTGGGTCCTACATAAATCACAGAAAAACAACTGAGAACATCACGTTATTTTACAGAGCTGTGTACAAATGTATCTACTAATGAAAATAAATATTTTCTTATTTCTACAGCACAGTTCTAGGAAAACTTGGTATTATTTTCAGTGCACAGACATCATCATAAGGCTCAAGTGCAGAGCCATTAGTTTGCCAAATACAGGCGTAGCATCGGATTCCTCTTCACTGCTGCAGAATCATCTGTGTTACATACGATGGCAGTGAAGGCAACGGGAGGAACAGACCATGACTTTAGATCCTAAGCTTATTCACAGCTATCCATCTCTTTATTCCCACAGATGGCTGTCAGGAGATAAAATAATTTTAATGCTGGTGATGCAAAGTGTACAGGATTGGCTCTTACTATTTGAAGCCCACCTCAAATAACCTCCTGTTCCAGTGCAGCGCGTTGCTGTGAACATTAAAACATGCAACCCCTTAGTGCAGTACTTAGCATTTCATTGTCTCTTGCGTTGGCTGTGGATTCTGCTTCTGCATCAGGAACTGGGGGAGGATCTGGTCTGGGTGTGGGTGGAGGGGGCACAAGGGCTGTTCTAGTCTGTAACCCTACAGATCAGCTCCCTGCAGAAGCAGCTCCCTGCGCAGTAGGTAGTCAGGAGGTGCTGCTCCATTTGCTGCAGCTTCCCAAGATCACAAGTAGCCTCAAGGGATTTACTGAGGGAAAGCAAAAACTGGACTCTGTGCCTTGCCCAGCGCGCACGGCAGGCCTGGGGGGAGAGGGGAACGCGTGGCCCCAGCCACCAGGAAAAAGGCTGTCATCAGCAAATGGATTGCCATCGGCTGTCTGGCCTTCCTCCCCAGAGGCTCCTGAAGGATTAAGCTGCTATGGGATACGAGGGAAGGCTTTTCTCTCCAGTTAAAAGCTGGTCTAGCGATGAAGCGTGAAGGCTGCGAGGGGCTGGGCTCTCGTCCCTCTGTTGTGGCAGAAGCGCAGGAGGCCACGTGCCAGGGCTGGCTCACTGGCCTCGGAAGCAATGGGAGAGTCCAGGGGATGGAGAACCCAGAGTGTTGCTTAAGGCACAAACAGTCTGTGGCTGTGAGACGTCCCGCTGCAGCTGCTGGAAAAGAGCTGCTCTGGTTTCCACAACCTCTGCCGGGCAGAACTGGTATGGACAATCACTGTCCATACCGTGATTGAGGTGCTACTGAACGAGCACACAAACCAAGGATGAGTGAGGTGGGACAGAAGGTGTGAGTTAGGTGTGAGTTAGATGGGACAAGCAGAACCATGTAGTCCTCTATCCTGTGTAGGCAGGAGCTGAACACAGCCCTGGCACAGGCAGTGCCCTCACCGACAGGGCACAAGCCCCCAGTCTGACCACAGTGGGCAGAGCGAAGTGCTGGGAACAGGGTCTGTCAACAGGCCCAGACGAGGCAAGAAATAGCCTACAACCAGCACCCGTCCAGGGAGCCCAACCAAGAGATAACACACCATAAGGCATAGTATCATAAAATAGCTTGGATGGGAATGGACCTTTGAAGATGACATAGTCCAAATCCCCAGGTTCAAGGGGTCCATCTAGGAGCAGCTGGAGACGGCCATAGCTCAGATGAAGCACAGGGCTTTAAACTAGAAGTGAAGGGGGGAAGGGGATAAAACCAGACCCAATGGTAACGAACCTGGGGGAAATGGGACAAGGATGGGTATGAAACTGGGAGCCCAGCTAAAGTGCATCTACACAAATGCACGCAGTATGGACAACAAACAGGAGGAGCCGGAGGCATTGTACTTAAGGAAAACTACGATATAGTTGCCATCACAGAAACGTGGTGGGATGACTCGCACAATTGGAGTGCTGCAATCAATGGCTACCAACTCTTCAGAAAGGATAGACAAAGAAGGAGAGGTGGTGAGGTGGCCCTCTATGTTAGAGACAGATTCGAATGCCTAGAAGTTAATAATGGAAATGACAGTGTAGAGTGTTTATGGGTCAGACTCAAGGGGAAGGCCAACAAGACAGACATCATGGTGGGAGTTTATTACAGACCTCCAAACCAGGACGTAGAAGTTGATGAAATATTCTATCAGCAACTGGAAGAGCTCTCGCAATCACTCACCCTTGTTCTTGTGGGGGACTTCAACTTCCCAGACATCTGCTGGAAATATAACACAGCAGAAAGGGAACAGTCCCGGAGGTTCCTAAAGTGTGTGGAAGACAACTTCCTAACACAGCTGGTGAGCGAGCCAACCAGGAAAAGCACCCTACTGGACCTGCTGTTTGTTAACAGAGAAGGTCTTGTGGGGGATGTAAAGGTTCAAGGTCGTCTCGGGCAGAGTGATCACAAGATCATAGAGTTTTCAATTCTTGCAGAAGCAAGACGAGGAGCCAGCAGAACTGCCATCTTGGACTTCCGAAAGGCAGATTTTGGCCTGCTTAGGAACATGGTTGAGAGAGTCCCCTGGGAGACAGTCCTGAAGGGCAAAGGTGCCCAGGAAGGCTGGTCATACTTCAAGGAGGAACTCTCAAAAGCGCAGGAGAAGGCCATCCCCAGGTCCCATAGAATGAGCAAACAGGGAAGAAGACCGGTCTGGCTAAATAGAGGGCTTTGGCTGGACCTCAGGGAGAAAAGGAAAGTCTACAATCTCTGGAAAAAGGGGTTGGTTAGTCATGAGCAATATCAAGGTGTAGTGAAGATATGTAGGGGGAAAATTAGAAGGGCAAAAGCCCAAGCAGAACTTAACTTGGCCACCACAGTTAAAGATAACAAGAAGAGTTTTTTTCAGTATTTCAATAAAAAAAGGCAGGCTAGGGAAAATGTAGGCCCACTGATGAATGAGGTGGGTGCCTTGATGGTGGAAGACACAGACAAGGCGGAGCTGCTGAATGCCTTCTTTGCTTCGGTCTTCACTGCCAAGGCTGCCCCTCATGAATCCCAGACCCTGGAGAGAAGGGGGATGGTCTGGAGAGAGGAAGACTTTCCCTCTGTTGGGGAGGATTGGGTTAGAGACTACTTCCATAAGTCTATGGGCCCTGATGGGATGCACCCACGAGTGCTGAGAGAGCTGGCAGATGTTATCACTGAGCCACTCTCCATCATTTATGAGAGGTCATGGAGAACAGGAGAAGTGCCCGAGGACTGGAGGAAGGCAAATATCACTCCAGTCTACAAAAAGGGCAAGAACGAGGACCCAGAGAACTACAGGCCAATTAGTCTCACCTCTGTCCCTGGGAAAATAATGGAACGACTTGTTCTGGATGTCATCTCCAAACACATTGAAGACAAAGAAGTTATTGGAAGTGGTCAACACAGATTTACCACGGGTAAATCATGTTCGACCAATCTGATAGCCTTCTATGACGTTATAATTAGATGGCTGGATGAGGAGAGAGCAGATGTCATCTACCTTGACTTCAGCAAGGCTTTTGACACTGTTTTCCCATAACATCCTCATTAGAAAATTAAGGAAGTGTGGGCTAGAGGAGGGGGCAGTGAGGTGAATTGAGTCCCGGCTGTGTGACAGAACTCAGAGGGTTGTCATTAATGGAGCAGGGTCAAGCTGGAGGCCTGTAACTAGTGGTGTCCCCCAGGGGTCAATACTCAGCCCAGTCCTGTTCAACATATTCATTAATGACCTGGACGAGGGGACAGAGTGTATCCTCAGCAAGTTCGCTGATGATACCAAACTGGGAGGGCTGGCCGACACTCCAGAGGGCTGTGCTGCCATCCAGCGAGACCTGGACAGGCTGGAGAGCTGGGCAAGGAAGAACCTCATGAGGTTCAACAAGGGCAAATGTAAGGTCATGCACCTGGGGAGGAAGAACCCCACACACCAATATAGGTCAGGGGTGGATCTTCTGGAAAGTACTACTGAGGAAAAGGATCTGGGAGTCCTGGTGGATGGCAGGATCTTCATGAGCCAGCAATGCGCCCTTGTTGCCCCGAGGGCCAATAGAATCCTGGGCTGCATAGGGAGAAGTGTGGCCAGCAGGTCGAGGGAGGTCATTCTCCCCCTCTGCTCTGCACTGGTGAGGCCACAACTGGAATATACTGCGTCCAGTTCTGGGCTCCCCAGTTCAAAAGAGACAGGGAACTGCTGGAGAGAGTCCAGCGAAGGGCAACCAAAGGCTCAAAGAGCTGGGGCTCTTTAGCCTCGAGAAGAGAAGGCTGAGGGGAGACCTTACCTATGTTTACAAGTTCCTAAAGGGTGGGTTGAAGGAGGATGGAGCTGGACTCTTTTCAGTGGTTTCCAGTGATAGGACGAGGGGCAACGGGCATAAGCTGGAACATGGGAAGTTCCACTCAAATATGAGGAAGAACTTCTTTATGGTGAGGGTGCCAGAGCCCTGGAAGAGGCTGCCGAGAGAGGTCGTGGAGTCCCCTTCTCTAGAGATTTTTAAGACCCGCCTTGATGCAGTCCTGAGTGATGTGCTCTGGGCAATCCTGCTTAGCAGGGGAGTTGGACTAGATGATCTCTAGAGGTCCCTTCCAACTCTGTGAATGCGTGAAGACTGAAGGCCCCAGACAGTACTTAAATGAGGCTCCTGAGCCATGGGTGGAAAGGGCCCATGTATGGGTGGGGGCCCAGGTGGGGCTGAGCATGACAATTACAGCCTGCTGGTGACCTCAGGGCCCTAACACCTGGAGGTGTGTCCTCACATAGAGCCCTCGGCAACCAAAAAGCATCATCCAATTGAGAAGGTTCCCTTCTGGAAAGCTGCAAAGCCCTGGTTTGCCATGTGGTGGATTCAATGCCTGGAACATGCTGGGAACTTTGGACTCTCAAACCTGTGCGTTACCCTCCTGGCTCGTTGAAGGGTATTGGGGTGCTTGTCTGAAGGATGATGGTAGTGAGCGTCTTCCTCAGCCACCCAGGTGGGTGCCAGACATGGCTGTGCTTCACGCAGTGCCTTGCTCAAGCTGCTCCTGGATGTACTGAAGGGTACAGCTCCAGGGGGGTGGGACGGGCCCCAGGGCCTGTTTCCAAACGTCATCGTTGAGGTGCCTCTAGTAACCCAGGAGGCACTGCCTGTTGTACTTCACTCTGGCCTGCACAGGACCGCAGTGCAGGTGGAGTCACAGAGGTGACACCATAGGGATCCCTTCTCGGGGCAGAAGCTTCTCCTGGCATAAGGAGGTGGCTTCCTCACCGTTATTGCTACCTGCAGCCCTTGAATGAATGCAGTTCTACAAAGTAAATATGACCATGTCTAAGTGCTACTGGCACTGAGAGGAACTCACTTCCTGCAGTGCTGAATGTCACCAGTTCCTCTGGGGCTCTGTAAAGCACCGTCCTGCATTGACAAGGGACATGGGCAAACTGAGCATGGAAAGCTAAGCCTGATGTGATAACCCTGGCAGCTCCTGGCAGCTGGAGGGGACACCACTGGATAGCCCCAGCGAGTAGCTGACGGCAGCGTTTTCCGCCTTTTATTTCTGATACCGGGAGAAGCTACAGATTGCACTGTGGCTTGCAGGGCCAGACCCTTCTGCTCCGACCCAGTAAGTAATCCACATCTCATTTCTTGCCACCAAATTACTCAACAGCTAACGCTTGAGCTGCCATTGCCACCCTTTTCAGTATCCTGCTGTTATTAAAGACTATGCAGAAATCCCAGTGCCTTTGTAGGAACACACCACCTTGCGCTTGCTGATGTTAACACATTTATTACATACAGAACAGATATGGTTTGTTGTTTGATAGCATAGGGAACAAAGCATGGGGACGTATTCATACAGCAGTCTCTTTACAGAATGCCATCTTCAGACCAAACAGCAGAGTTTACAGGCCTTAAGACACTTCTTAAAATCCTTTTGTAACATACAAGATACTTTACATACATCACAGTGGAGATATGACAGGAAGTGTGTTGAAGCCAGTCAGTTCTCACCTTGCTGCCCAGCAGCCACCAAGCACCCACAGGAGCTGACAGCAGAGGCTGGTTCTACTTTGCTGGAGCTGCCCCTCTTGGACATGTGCTTCTCTTGGAGGAAAACATGCACTGGGCTGGAAAGGAACCTGTTGGTAGAGGCCCGAGACTGGTTTCCTTATGTTGCCAGGGCCCAGTGGGTGACAGGAGACCGAGTATTGTCACTTCAACTGCTAAAACCAGATACAGAACAAACAGTAAGAGGTAAGAACGTTGAGATTCTGTGTTTTCCTACGGAAGAGTTGACAGAGCTAAGGAACTGGGCTTACTACAGCTTTTTTTTTTTTTTTTAATTCCTTCAATTAGCCTGAATTATGACATTTACCTGGCCCTAACAGATGAACCGTTACATGTCTGTGGAGCTTGTGGTCTAAATGTTGATCTTGTTAACTTTACTGCGCTCTGTGTTGCGATCCACAGAACTCTTCCTAGCAGAAAGCATTTTGAGGAAGTGAATGAGAAGCCTGGCACGGTCAGCAGCGCCCCAGTGACATGTCCCTGGTGAAAGGTCTCCCTGCACGCAGGTGGTGGCTCCGAGCATTCCTTAGCCAAATGAGAGGCACAGAGCCGGGTGTGCCAGTGGCTGGAGGACACCATCCAGCAGGTTCTCTACCTCGGTAAAGAGCAGTGTGGCTGTGAGCGTCACCAGCACTGCTCACAGGCAGCATGGACACCACTGTGGCTTCATACTTGGGTGGCTGAGGTTTCTCTTCTCCAGTGATGTCCTCTTGCTCCAGCCTTTTCTGAACTGTGGACCCAAAAAGCATTTCAGTGCTGCTGCATCGGGACAGATGCCACACGTTAGAGCTTCCCTGGGAATACTGCATCCCTGCAGCACATACATAGCTTTAGACTACCAACCTTGGGGGCAGCCTGGTGCATGGTGACAAGCACAGGACACAGCTGGGAGCTTCCCTGCTGTCCCCATACTGCCACATTGGCACAAGGACATCCCAGTGAACCCCGGAGTGCTGCACAGCTCAGGGAAGAAACAAGATGACCACCAGGAGCTTCCAAATGCATTGTTAACAACTGCTGTGCACTCTAGTCCTACACATCCAGGAGGGAGTGTTCAAAGGAAACAGAACTTGTCCTTGTGGAGACAGGACTGTTTCCACAGTCAGAAAGGGAGGACAAACCATTGTCCCTACATCTGGAGCTGCCGTGTGCTGCATCTGGAGCTCAGAACCACTCGCCCTGGCCCCATTTTTGTCTGCTTCTCTTGTAAGCAGGACGTGCATTTGCGATCCCCCAGCACTGCTTATACAAGAAGGACTCTCAGAATTTCTCTTGGGGGTTGTCAATTCTTTTCAGGAGTGAGAAATTTCCAGCTTTTCAAACTGCTTAGTAACAAAGTCAGTGCTTACAATGTTGGGTAAAAGAGGTTGGGAGATCTGGCCTCAATTCCTTTTTCTGTGTGACCTTAGGCAAGACACAGCCCTTCTGTTCCTTGACTGTACCTACACAGTCTGTCCTAACCAACAGCCACAGTGTGAAGGAAAACAGCCATCTCCTTCCATCAGTTCCAGGGATGAGGACACAACCTTATGAATCAAGGCAATCTCAGTGTGTTAACGTAGAGTTCACAGCAGACCAACACCATCTGCCCTCACCTGTATTCAGAAAGCCAAAAAATACTACTCAGAGATAGCTTTCTCCTGAACCTTTCAGAATGAACTTAAGAGTTCTTTTCTGCCTGGCATTTTTAGAAAGGGGAGTTAACATATTTCTGCCTTTTCTGTTCTTAAATAAAATAAGGTTCAAGTACCCCTTTGCTACCACAGTTTCCAAAGGCCCTGTGGCCTCTACGATCAAACACCTGTCTCCCATCTGAGTCTACCAAAGAATCCTCTCTGGACACACACAGTCACCCAGCACGTGACTGCTGAGACAACAGCAGCAGAGGAGGGAGACCTTCCATCTCCAAGCACGGAGGATGTGTTTCCCACAGTAATGGCACTGCTGCCTTCTCCAACCAAAGTGTAGAAGTGCTGCCCAAACCCTGAGACTCCTTTCTATTGAGGGTTCATTGGACCTGGCTGCTCTCAGTCTGTGTGACATTATTCTGTGCTTAAGGGTGGATAAGGAGGAGAGTCCATTGGTGAACTAGAAAGGATTTCTGCTAGGGTGCTGCAGAAGTTGTGATTCACCACCACTGCTTTGGCAGGGGATGCCAGGGGCACACATACTTCTTTTCATGCAGGTGGGAATGAGGCAACCTGCCGGAGAACCTGAGCTACCACCCATCCAGCTGCCAGCTCCCGAGCATTGGGCAAAGGCTTTACACAGTTCGAGCTCCAAACTTCATCGATGCACTGCCATTTCTCTCCTTGTAGATGCCAGCTCCAGAGCAGAACAATAATCCAACCACACAGAAAGTGCACAGGTCCAAGATGAAAGCTGCAAGTTCAGAGGTTAGAAGGGAGTCACAGTCCGAGGCAGGAGCCATTGCAGTTGTCTGGGGTTGGTTTCCAGCAGTAGGTATAATGCAGGCATTCTGTATGTACATTTTGGCATTCAGGTGGAAGGAGGGACACTTACATTGGTGGGAAAGGAGAAATTCTCACTCCGGGATATATGATACCTGCCACACAATAATGTGGCTCCTTTCAGCCTTGGAAAGTACTGGCTTCACCTGGGTGGCATCTCCTGCATTCTCCTCTGTCTCATCATCTTCTCCATCCCCTGAAGAGAGAAAACAAAGAGTGAAAAAGGCAAGAAAAAAAATCCCAAATTGCACTGCTCTGGAATACTTCCAAAGAGGCTAATATCCCTGCTACAGCCTTGGCAGTCTGACAACAGACAGCACGAGCTGAGACCTTCCTTTATGCCTGGAGAACATTTATAGCAATATGGTTCTTTTTGAAGCAGTACTGTATGGATGGAACCAACCATCTCCAGCAATAAGGAAAACCACCTGTCCTTTCGGGGAAGCCAATGTTTCCAACACAGAGTGCTCTTGAGCAGCACGGGTGACCACAGTGGGGCAGCAATGTTTGCAGCCAGTGGCACAGATGGTTTTATTCTTTCCAGGGCCATTAACACAGACTTCGTGGCACTGCAGGCAGGGGCAGAGGCAGGGTTTGGCAGCCTTGTACTGTGCAAGGAAAACACTTGCTATCTGCCCTCACAGCTAGAGGCAGGGGAAACAGAGAGCACTGCTTTTCAGATTTCTCTCCCCACAGCAGTGATCCCTCTTTCCACGACTATGGCCCTGCACTCTGACCCACTCCAGGTGCCTCCCACCACAGGCACTCACCAATCCGGAAATCGATGTACCCTTCTCCTCCGCTCAGCACCAGGACATTCTTCAGCTTCTGCCCCTCGGTCTCTGTGGCCGCTGTGCTGGGGTTCTCTGAAGGGCTGTCCAACACACTCCCGTTCAGGGTTGCTAGGACATTGCCTGGGGGAAGACAGAGGTGCTGTCAGCGCCTTTGCTCAGCCCCTGTGCACTTAACACAGACACACAGACAGACAGACACAGACACAACTGGGCAGGCCAATTCCTTCCGCTGATGAAATCTGGAAGTCACTGCAGTTTAAACTACTGATGTCTGAGCTACAGTGACCTGCAAGCACTAGAAATGGCATAGACAGCCATCTGCTGCAGATCAGCTCAAGCTCCTCCTTGAAGAACGGATGGCGGGACAAGACCCTCACAAGGAAGGGCTGTGCTCAACCTTACCAGGTACAGAGACGAAGAACTTGACAGCATCACGGTGGCCGTGGAAACAGAGCTGTGCCTGAGCCATGGAGCAGTAGGGAATGAAACTGCTGGCAGATTTGTCACTGTTGTCATCACCGTACACGTGGATGACCCCGCCAGAGCGGCTGCCCTCTGCAGAGGTTGGTGAGGTCTTGTTGGCTAGGGACAGGGAGGAGGAATATTGTCAGTGACAGCTTAAGAGTCCTATTTACAGAAGGGACTTAATCAAAGAGAAAACTAATGAACCACGAAGGAAAACCTTTAAAGGTATAGGTCTCTTTAAAGGTCTCATGTAAAGGATGTGATGGAGGACACCACACTGGACTATACACTCCCTCTCTCTTAGGCTGGTAGCAATCTACTCGTGATAACAAACTAAATTTTCTCATCAGATCTAGTATTTGGCTACTAATGAGGCACACATCCCTGGAGGTGCTGGGGAAGAGTGAACCTAGGGGAAGCTAGACAAGGTCTCTGACGTGTCCCAGTGAAGGCCTCTTCACCAGCAGCAATCCTGTCCAGCCTCCAGAAACCACCTGCTGTCCTAGGATCAACCTTGGTCTTTTGTACCTGGCAGGGTGTACAAAGGTGCCCACTCTACCCATGAAATACGAAGGGCACTTGGAGGAGAATTACTGCTATTTTCTGGATTGGTGAAATTGCTCAGTTTCCAAGTCAAGTCCTTTGCTCATGCCAAGCTGTGAGCACACAGGCTGCTGAAAGCAGTCTCTGGGTCTGGTGAAGGCCTCTCAGCCCAGTAAATGTCACAGCAGTGGAGTGAAGTCCTTCTTTAGTCCTTGATTTAGCCATGACACCAGAAGATCAGCTACTCAAACAATGAACATCTGGAAGATGTTCACCATCCATAGCTTCCAAGGATTTCAGGGTGGACTCAGTGGTCAGCATCCTTCATGTCCAGGCTCTGAGAATGTGAATGCTTCCACTCACCAAGGAAGAGAGACCAGTGCTCAGAGCTCAGGATGGAAGATGCTTTCCTTGCACATGCACCCACATCAATGGTTGCAGAAACAGTACTAAAATCAGAAGGCTTTCACTTTCTGTAAGAGAAATTGATTGCTTCCTTAATTATCCGAAGTTCTGTATTTTGGCTTGGACTGGATTTCAATTATTAAGTCACTTGGACAAAGCAGACTTTTATCTATCAGGCTCAAGCCAGGATAGCGAGACAAGCACGATTGTTTTGAGGGAGGAATGAGTATCGCTGTGTGCAGGGGGAAGATCCCCAGGATGAAGGCTCTCTGTACCTCTGTGCTTTGGTTTGCTATGGCAGTTACGACTGGATGAGCTCATCCGATTGACAAGACAGGGCTGGTACTAGCATTGCTTGCTCAGTATCTGGCTTCTTACTGCAACCACTATCAGATGCTTTAAAAGGAGGAGATCTATCTTGATAATGCTTCTGGACAGTGACAGAAATGTCTTACAATGAGAAAAAAATACTCTTTTCTGACCCTGGAAATGCTAAGGTAAGCATAAATTTGAACTCAGACCCTGCCTTAACTGGCACAAACCCAAACAATTCTTAGTGTTTATCAAAGTCCCCTCTGGTTAAAAGTCTTGGTTGATTACTTGCAGCTGGCAGGTACCGCAGCTCCTACTACATTTGGCCTGGAACTGATGAGAGAAGGTTCCTTGGAACACCAAGGATAACGAAGGAAGACCTTGGAAAACCAGTCTACTACTGCTTCCTGGGACTCTCTGAAGGAATGAAGCTTCACAGTCCCCATCTCAAACCTGGCCTATCACAATACGGGAACTACTGATGAATAGTAAAGTACTCTTGACATAAAAAAAGCCCAGAGGGATGGCTGATGAGATGGATGAAAATGTTTTTAGCCATGAGAAACATGTCATAACATTACTGTCTTTGGTCGCTTTTCTCAGACGCAACTTAAAATGAAAGAGTGATGAGGAACAATGGATGGAGAGAGCTGAATGGCAGGATGGAAGGGTGGGAAGGTGACTGCAAAGGTGAACGGGTGCAGAAGGACTGAAGCTGAAGGAAGGAGGCAATGGACTTACCCCGGAGCCCAAGGAGTTGACCTCGGTGGAGGACTACAGCTAGGCACAGGCAAGGAGTGGGAACACAAAGGGGCACGGGAAGAGACAGGCAGGATGGGAAAAAAGAAAAAGGTGATTACTGGGAGAGAATTGAGGGAGCAACAGAAACGTATAAAATCTAGAGAAACCGCAACAGGAGCTACAGGCTTGAATCAGTTTATACCAACACTGCTCTTGCTCACTTTGCTCTTATCTTACAAGTACAAATGTAATTATCTGAGACAGGAGAGGGACCATGGTCACAAGGATCCATTGCTAAACTTTCTAGTGAGACCTCATCGCTTACCATGTTTTTACAGAAACACCAAAAGATAATGCAAGTGGTTTACAGCAGGGAACAAGCTTAACTCAGAATTAGGACAGCAGCACCAAGAAGGAATGGGCATTAAAACAGGGATTCAGAAATGAGACCAAGAATGCAATGCGCAAAGACGACTGTGTCACTGGGTTCCTGGAGTCAGCCCTGGCCACATCCAGCTCCACTAGCCTCAGAGGAGACCATCTCAGCCCTGACTTCCAGGAGGGTTACAACAGGTTTGCTCCTCTGATACAAGAGCCATTTGCTTCTCGATTTCCTGCTAGCAGTGGTGAGAAAATGTAAACTTGGCTGCTCTCTGTTGAAAGCAAGTATAATTAGCCTCAAATCCTACTCCCTCATTATAATCTGGAACACACCTGCAAAATTAGATGCTGACTGGCAGGCACAGACAGGATTACCAAGAGCTTCGACTGAGCTTCTAAGCTCCAGAGATGCGCCTGTTAACTACTACTGCTGGGTTTTCTCACCAGGTTGGATTTGGCATAGGATACTGATTTCTACTTGACTGGTAAAGCTGAGCCCTAATTTGAGTAAATGAAGCTTTTCTAAGGTCAGTGTCTGGAAAATACTGTTACTGAGACATTTAGATGTCTATGCCAAACCAAAATTTCCAGGGAGATCTTCCTGGTGACTTCTCATCCCATGGCGTCTTTTTGGAGACTTACTACAGTTCCCAAAGCTTTGTTTCTCCTGCTTTCCAGTAGCTACAGAATCAGTTCACATCAGTCTGCTCTGTCAAGGTCATGCTCAAAAAAAGAAGACTCAACAGATGGTAGAGATGTCATTGGTCCCCCAAGAAGGAAATGGCTTCAGCTGAACTGAAAGGGACAGAAGCAACTATCTATAAACAGGTAAAATCCCTTCAACTGAACACTTAATTCTTTAATAAGGAAGAGTTAAACCAAGTTCAGGGTTGCTCATACTCAGGGCTCCTCTCTCTGAACACT
The DNA here is from genome assembly GCA_033628505.1 of Tringa tobata. Classification (NCBI taxonomy): domain Eukaryota; kingdom Metazoa; phylum Chordata; class Aves; order Charadriiformes; family Scolopacidae; genus Tringa; species Tringa tobata. The sequence goes on along the minus strand of JAHREE010000586.1, from coordinate 712,013 downwards.
GCTATGATCAAAGATGTGTCAGGTTCAGAGTAAAAATGTCTGGAAAGCATTAGCCTGCCAGAGCCACCTGCCATGCTACACAAACGGCACGCAAAAGGGAGAAGTATCTCCAATAAATGTCACTTACTCTCAGTCAGTGGAATGGAGATGACAACACCATTCCCTGTCCCTACCCAGAGGCGGTTGCCAGCGATGAGCAGGGCTGTAATCCGCACGAATGAGAAGCCCAGCTTTCCAGTGCCTAGTAAGAATGCAAAAGAATTGGAGAGTCAGTTATGACTTCGGGCAAGATCTGCTAATGAATTTTGATTTCTCCCTGATCTCAGGAAGCAAAAAACCATTTACTGACAGTCCCTACTGCCTCACCTAGCATCTTGCTGACGTAAGGCTCAATGTCGACATCTTGCAGATGTTGATGGCTGTGGGCGTGGTAAAGTCTCAGAGTGGAGTCCAAGCGGATAGAAACCCATACTCCATCTCCAATCCATGCCAGCTGTCGCACCTGACTCTCCCGCCGAGGGTGGGCGTCAAAGGATTTCTGAAATGCCAAATAGGTGGACCAACATGAGTTCACAAAAGGTTTGCAATTATCTACACACATACTCCATTTTCCTCAACTGAGATCACTTGTTTGGGTTTTAAAACTCTTGCAGAAAATGTGTTAATGATAGCTGATCTCAGAAGTTCACTACGGTATATAGAAAACCCCTTGCTTGAAATAATGAGTTGTATAGCTGCTCTGCAGAGTTTACGGTCTTTGCAGACCACTCCAGGAGCAACAACAATTAGAAACCAAGAGTTTCAATGTGCTTGATAGAAAAAGAAAACACATAACTCCAGTATAAATTCCAAAGATCAAACCGTGTTGGCTCACTAATGTGAATGTCAGATTCAGCACTTTTCCCTTTGATTAGAATTATTCCAAGCACTGTTAAATTGTTTTGTACCAACACTGCTGTACTGAATTTCAACCAAAAGGCTCTAAACGTCATTTTTTTCTTAGACAAGTGGGATCACTGGGGCTTGCTTACACTTCCTTTGTGCCACAATGCCTACAGATGGAGAAGTCTTAGACCGTATATGAAAGGTAGCTGTAAAGCATGCACGTACATTTGTACCGTGCCTGGTCTCACAGACTCACTAGTAAAGGCACAGAAAGTGCTCAGTTTAGACTTATCTAAATATTTAACGTCTGCAAAGTGAGGAAGGAATAAATACTCCCCTGGCAGAGTGGGTCATAACATGAGCCAGATTGACAGTTTGGGTCCTACAGTCAGCAATGACAATACAAAGGTCCTGCATTTCCATACACTCCAGCACAAAACAGTTATAAGAGTAAGTACAACACAAGCATGTGCATGCATACACACACGTGCTCTCTTACCTCAATCTGCATTGTCTTAGGCTGGATAACATGGATTTTGTTCTTGTAGCCACACCAGACTCTATCATACACAACAGCCATGCAGCGGATGGAATGGTGAGTGTGACCGAGGTCCATTAAGTGGTAATTACTGAGATCCCACTGACCATCTAAGGTGAAAAACAAGTGTGGAAAGATGCATCTCCTTCACGACACGTCAGTATACAATAAAATCATCTACTTTTCCGTGTATATCTAGGTATATAGGCTTAGCTAATACTCATTGTGTTTATGTCTGGGAACTTCCCATGAATCCATACTACTACTTCAGGCACAACTATATACTTACAAAACACATGACAATAAAGCTTAGTTTGGTGGGCTGCAAGCTCTCCAAATCAGGCTAATTTAAACATCCTTTTATTGTAATGAAGTGAACAGGCTTCTCTAACAAGTGCAACAAAAATAGCAGGGGAAGAAGAAAGACGGCCTAAGAAGACTATGCGGAAACTTAAAAGGAAATGGACCTTGTGGTGAGGCTGCCTCGTATCACAGACGGACAACATAATTTCCCCAAAGTTTCAAACACAGGATGAGGAATCAACCTCCCTTCTCTCACACCTATTTTCAAACTAACCAGGCAGATACTTTGCCCCTCACAGACAAGTGGCCTCTATGTCATGAAGTTTTATCCTATTTCCAATAGGAATAATTTTTACGTGTCAATGGTCAGGCTTGAACTCATGACAAAGGCTCAATCAAAATTTGGATTGCACAAACCCAGAATTCTCTGTATTTCAGCTTGGTGGATAAACTGCTACTAAAAGAATAACTAAGTTCTTAATATGCAAACATTAGTTAGAGTTAGCGAATTCCCATGTGCTTTCAGGTATGAACACAGCTCAGGAACTGCTCAAGTCACAGGGAAACAAAACCGGCAACAGTGAAGAGAACAAGAAACACAGAATTCAAAAAATATCTTGAAGTGACAAAATTAAGGCATGTCAGATTACTCAGACATCTCTTTTTTGCAACAAAAAAAATTGACCAAGTGCAATGCAAAGGCACCATTTGTTTGAGCTTTCCAGAGTTGCAGAGAATCCCAGCTCTGTCTGCTGTGTATGCAGTGATCAATTCCACTACCTATACTGGGTTCAGCTTCTCTGGGAAGCAGCAGGCCTATTTGCAACTGCACAGATAATCTGCTTGGGTACAGCCTGAGCTGTGCATGCCCTGTTACAGTTGAGTTGTGAATGCACAGGAACACCAATATGGCCCAAATGCATTAAATTTAACTAGCATACCTCAAACAACTGCGTAGCATATGTATTCCTAAAAGCGTTGCGTTTACTCTGCATGTGCTACACAGAACACACACACACACGTGGTTTTGTACAGAAAAGCTCAGGAAATGGTGTTAAAGTATGCCTTAGATGTTTTAGGATAAGGATTACATGTGTATAATAGCTATGCATTTTAACCATGTTTGTGCTCTGGCAAACCAGCAGCTTTCCTTCTTGACCCAGAATAACATTTAATCCACTTTCAGCCACGTTTGGTTTTCTCTTATTACATTGATTCTTACCTTCTCCCCGGTGGAATATGGCTAGTGTTCCATCTGCCAGAGCAACAAGCACCCTCCCTTTCACATGCCTGAAATCACAGAAAAGCAAATACTTTTAAAAGTCTGTAGAAAGAATGGAGTAAAAAATCCTTTATGCCATCCAGGCACATCATCTTTATGTTCTCTCTACAATTCCCATTCAATTTAGCACTTGCAGGAACATCCTGCAAGGGCCGAGGGTCACACCTTTTACCTTCATTTTAGTAAGATCATCCATAATTTTTTTATTGAGGTTAACTTCTCCTTCTACACTGTAAACTCCATCAATGTCAACAAATTTCACATAATTTACACCCCAGTGAAATTTTGCCTTTCTCCTCCCTGTGATTTCCTCCTGATACTGCTAATCTCCTTTAGTACCTTCTTCACTGAATTGGGTCAGGTCTGCATTTGACTAGGAATACAGCTCAGTATGAGGCTTTCCAATGCTCAAAACCTTGGGAAACTTTCCTCATAAAACAAGGCACTTAGAAGAGCAAAGGAAAAGATGACTGACAAAGAGCTGCTACCCCGTTTAAATACCACTTAGAAACTGAACCTTCTCCTTTAGCGTCTCTTGGCATGCACACTTACACTAGACTCAGGACAGAGTCCTTCAGCTTTATTGAGTGCAGACACTTCTTCCAGTTGGATACAGCCGAGTGCACATAAAGCCTGTGAGAAAGGAAAACCAGGGAAGGTTAGCAACAAGGCCCCACACCTTCAGCCTGACTAGGCTCGAGTCTTTTCTTCTGGTAGGAAAGGTGGAGGTTAGGTAAGTGAGGCTGAAGCCCTCTGCCTACGATGAGCTGAGGGCTCAGAACAACAAGGAACAATGAAAACCTACTCCAGAAACAAGAAGTGAACTAAAGGTGTGTGGACATGAAAAGCGGAACCCAGAGAATGGAGGTGACAGGGAAATCAATCTGCTGGCCCAAGGGGAACCTACCAGCCATTCTGTGCTCCCAGCCACATAGTGGGGGCAGCACTGGTGCAAGTCCCAGCAGCATCCCCATTCAGCTCCTGATCTGCCAGTGTTGTGCTCGACTCTGTCTTCAGCTGCCCATTCTCCCTGAAGAGGCAAAAGAACACTGTTAGAGGCTTTAATAGCAGCAACACAGAGAATGCTCTTCTACACTCACAGTCTGGCATTCACAAGCAGACAAGGGCCCCTGTATACACAAGGACTTTCTTCTCAGTGTTTTTTAATTGCTTGACTCCTGAATCTGCAAAACTTCCTTTTTCCCTCACTAATACAAATAGCAAGCTGTTCAAATCTATAGAACTTAACTTAATGTTTGGAAGTACTATTACATAAACAATATTTTCTCTGTTCATGTCCAACTTCTGCAGAAACAACTCAGAACGACTTGGTAATTTAGGAACAATTTCTAACCAAGACTTCCACCCTATTCCTCAGGCCATCACATCAGACTCATTTGTCTTAAGAATTTTTGGGTGATGACGATGCTTTCTTCATTATCTTTACAGCACATTAGGGGTACTACTAGAATAAATCAATCATCCTTTTTATACATGAATCAATAAGCTCCTTCAGTAAGAATATTAAGTGTACATGTACTTTGGAAGATCTGTCTTAACAGCAGGTTTCAATTCATACTGAGACATCAAATATCTGCACTTGAACAGCAGACACAGTCTGCTGCAGGCTGAACTATATTTATTTTCATTTCCTTTATTTCGCACCCTGTCATCCCACCTGTAATAGTATTTGGGCACAAAACTGAAAAAAGTTTGACACTTTATCAGAAGATCAGGCTGGTTCTCATATCAAAAAGCCTATGAAAACAGAGCTCATAAATAACTGAAGTGGCACTTTGGCCCTAGACTGCCTACCCATTCTGCGTAAGAGGTGCGGGTGCAGGGACTGGATCTGTGAACACGTGCTCCGTGAGGGTCCCAGGTCGGGCCTGAGCAGGCTCTGCCTCGCTTGTGCTGTTCTCAGGTACCTCTGTAGCTTCTGTTGCCTCCTCAGTAGACTGGGACTGGTTGATCTTCCCATTGCAGACAGCAGCCACCTCACCTAAAAAAGATAAAGAACAGTGTGAGGGCGTACTGGAGCTGGTAAGTCAGCTAAACAGAAATCAGGCTGTCAATTTTTTAATTTATCTTTCCTTGCCAAATTCAATCAAGCCCTGAGCCTGCACCACAGACAGCAGCTCACCCAGTGTTTTCTGCTTGGATGGGGAACAGAGGCTATTTTAAAGTATGCACAATCTGCAACTAGCAAAACATCAGCAGTTCTCCAGGGCTGCTCACTGCGGTATGGAGTCAGCAAGGGCACCACTATGGTTTTCAGATGGGCTTAATTGACTTCACAAGAAGGCATTGTTCAGAAGATAAAGCAATGAGAACAGAAGCAATTGTAGCAGGGCAAACATATTACCTGTCCAAAATACTCTGCTATATGACCACTGCAACCAGGCTGCAGGATGTGGATCACTCAGAGAGAAAAGGAGGGCTCTAAAGAGAAATGTACCAAAAGGGCCTTTGGTCTTCCTGTACCACATTAAGAAACTTCTTGAGGCCTCTGAAGTAGTTAACTCAGGGACAGGAGGATGCAGCTGTAAGAGTGTAAGCTCAATGGTAGTCCAATTATAGCTAGTACCATATAAGTTTTATGTCCCAAAACTCACTCTGTCCCTTGTCCAGCACAGGTGTGTCACCACGTGAGGAACAGTTGCTTCGTGGCACATTGCATCGGGTCGCACAGCCCACCAGAGTGATTCCTGCCAAGACACCATCTGTTCCAGATGACTCTTCAGGATTTACATCTCCCTCCAGAAAGATCTCGCCTGGAGGATAATCACTCTCACTGGCCGCTGAAGGGCAAAGAACAGATTCTCCCATAAATCTAGATGTCACCGCAAATTTATATGTAGCAGTACTCCTGAGGTAACCATATCAGGGTTCACTACCCTGCGGAGGAACAACAGCACCAGTCAACATCATGGCCAATCCCCTCATCCCTAGCACCAACATCCAGGTCAGCTACTGAGCCCTCCCAAACCTGGGCAAGGCTCACTCTTGCTCCCAGAACCATCCTTTATGTCCCAAAGGAACAACGTACTAAATGTTCAACAGTGAGGGATATCTCCACAGAAAGGTCCTACAAGAAAGTCAGATCTGAGTTATGGTTTTGAGGGACAATTTCAGAATGCAGCAGGGTCCAAGGATTAGTTCTGAAGTGAGGACATTTGTCACTCCTCAGTGCCTGGGCCCCACTTACCAGGGATGCTGGAGATGCAGAGCACATGAGCATTGCAGACAGTGAACTGGTCCACCACTGTGCCAGGTTGATTGGCATCAATAATTACAACTTTACTTGTTGACAGCGTACTAGTGAGTATCCAGACACGACTGGACGTGGCATCCATTTCATGAAGCTCCTTTGCCTTCAGAAGAGCAAACACATGGGCAGAATCAGAGCTCCTCTCAGATCAGACTGAGCGTATTAGTGCATGGCAACATTTACACATGCAAATCACAGAATCACAGAACAATATGGGGTTGGAAGGGACCTCTGGAGATCATCCAGTCCAACCCCCTGCCAGAGAAGGTCCACCCAGAGCAGGTTGCACAGGAACTTGTCCAGACGGGCTTTGAATGTCTCCAGAAACAGAGACTCCACCACCTCTCTGCGAAGCCTGTTCCAGGGCTCTGCCACCCTCAAGGTAAAGAAGTTCCTCCTCATGTTTAGATGGAACTTCCTATGTTCAAGTTTGTGCCCATTTCCTCTTGTCCTGTCAAGAGGACACCCCTGAAAAAAGACTGGCCCCTTCCTCTTGACACCCACCCTTTAAGTATTTATAGGTGGTGATCAGCTCCCCCTAAGTCTTCCCTTCTCCAGACTAAACAGACCCAAGTCTCTCAGCCTTTCCTCATAACAGAGATGCTCCAGGCCACTCAACATCTTTGTGGCCCTTTTCTGTACCCCTCTCCAGGAGTTCCTTGTCCTTCTTGAACTGGGGAGCCCAGAACTGGACAGAGTACTCCAGATGGGGCCTCACCAGGGCAGAGCAGAGGGGCAGGATGTCCTCCCTCGACCTGCTGGTCACACTCTTCCTGATGCACCCCAGGATGCCATTGGCCACAATACCACAATGCTGGCTTCAAAAGCCCATGTATCTTCCTAGCTGATGCAAATAAACAATATGAGCTATGCAAATTTCATTCACATTGCCGCACTAGTGTCTGGAACAGTGGCCAAAGAGCCCATCTGGCTCCTTAGGGCAAGAGGAGTTTGGCCACTCATTTCTCTTCTGAGATGTCTGTGAACATTCACTTTAGACAACACCAAGGAGCTGGGGTGCACTCAACCTTGACCGGCTTAAGCAAGCTGGTCTCAGAAGACTACAGGGCATCAGTGTAAGACAGCTGTGGAAAACAACCCCATGAGCCAGAAAGGATATGGTGTTGTATTACTATCTGCAACTATAGCTTGGTTCTTAACAAAAAAGCCACTTAAGACTACTGAAAAACAGAGCTGGAATAAATCTTCTGAATCACGTGTACTCATGGACTCTGCTATGCCTATGTTCCTTTTAACAAAGGTTTGCCTGCTTTTTTGTGTTTTAATTCACAATGACAGGGACTCCATAATCTTCCTACCAACCTCACCAAGCAAAGTGATTTATTACACTTATTATTACCAATTTTTTCAAACTTCTGAACATTTCAAAAGCAGAAGTTGGAAAATTTTATCCTGGACGATTTATCCAAAATCACACAGAGAAGTTACCAAAGAGCCAAGCCACCACAACACTGCCCCATGAGATGATGTCTCAGAAGTACAAGTTAGAGCATGATACAGCACAGTACAAAGGTAGTGAGAGAGGGGTCATGTCAGGAATGGAATGAGAAAAAACACTGGAGGAAAGAAAAAAAATCAATTTTCTTTTCTGACCTTTTTCTTTTCAGGAGATGTATGATTACTTTTGTTGTTCTCGCCTTCCACTTCCCTATCACAGGTGAGGGGATCACGTCCAGGATCCAATTTCTGCCCATTCCCAGGTTCCTGCTCCAAAGGTCTCCATCCCATGAGATTGACTCCAGCTGCACACCATAGCTAAGTAACAGAAACAGGAATCTTAAACTAAGAATTCTGGAAGCTCCAAGGTCTCTTTAAATTCAGGCACCTTTGCAAAGTACTTTTGTGTTTGTGTCAAACACCTGAAATATTTAGTTCTTTATTTCTACTAGATGACATAGTCAGATTTGATGTAGGTAAGGTAAAGGTTCTCTGTAACCTAGCAGAAAATCACTGGGTTTTTTAACAGATGCGACTAACAGATTTAAAGAAAATAAAAGTAATAAATCAGATACATAACTGAAAACAGGCTTTGGAAATGTCCTCAGTTTTTCTGACTCTGGGGTTCCTAAATCACAGTAGCAAAGTAAGCAGGACACGGCAGATATTACTAGCTCAGGGTACAATAAGCATGAGTGCTTAACTAAAATCAACAGCGACTGCTTGGCTGGGGATACACATTCAGTGCACTCATGTTCCCTCGTCCCCCTCCCACCTCTTGCACTCTTCTGCTTCCTCACACACTCCTTTGCCAAAAAAATCAGTGTTTGTCCGATCTTAGAAAGTTATGTAAAGAACAAAGACAATAAAAAGTGAAGTAAAAAAAAAAAGGGAAAAAAAATCTGCTGGTTTAGCTCCTACGTAACAAGTGTAGGGTGAAAAAAGCACACTGCACATTTTCTGAAATCAAATTTAGCTAACCTCCTATGAGCTATTTCCAGATAGATTTTTTAGGAGAATGTTGGGAACAGAACTACAGAAACAAATACTGGATTTATCCAAAACCATAAAGGAAAGATGCTGAACAGAATACTATTCAAAGAGCATGCCAATCTTCTAGAAAGAACCAACAGTGTAAGAGTTTTCCTACAACAATAAAAATGACATCTAAAAATCAGCTCTGGATGAAGTTAATGACAAACTGCCTATTTCAAAACAACTAATTATAGCAGATAAATATACTACCTGGAGAGAGATGACCATCTCTTCTCAACCGCAATTCTACTCAAAATATTCCAGTATTGATAGATAAAGGTTCACAAAAAAATGTTCTAAATAATTTTGGCCTATTACCAGTGAATCCCAGTCAATAGTGAAATCTAAAAAAAAGAGCAATGAAATGCATTTTTACTTTCATCTGCTTGATTTCATGAATTTTAATATTGTTTTGTATTATGCTCTAAGGACTCTTAGCAAAGGCCTTATGAGCATAAAATGTCACTGATATTATTTAAGAGTTCTGTCAAAAAAGCATAAGGTGTAAGACAGAAGCATGGGACCTGGCAACCAGAATCAGCTGAGAATTATGTCCTTACAGAAAGAGGTACTTTTCCCTACATACACTGGAAACCACCATTCAAAAAAGGAAGCAGAAGATAGAACTTGTAATATATAATGTAAAAAAATACAGATTGTTTTAAAAATTGCACAGTTAGCAACCAAAATTTGTTGCTTATTCCATGGCCCCTTTCTGGACTAGAATGGTATGCAGAGACAACGTACCTTCATAGTTGGGTCCTTCTCTACTAGTGGGCGACAATACACAGGCACGGGGACATTTTTCATGCGGGTGTCTTCCTGACCACCATTGGGACTCAGCTGTGGGGGAAGAGAAGATGAAAAAGACAGTACAAGGCTGTAAACACAAGGCTATGGTAAGAGAGTTGTAACCACTATGGCAGAACCAAACCTACTGGCCTCAGAGATGGGTGCTGCTGAGACTTCATGTCACATCTTGTATGAAACAAAGTTCCTAAAGGGATGGGAGCAGCCTACCCAAGAGACTACCTCTCTCACCATGATACCGTGCCCAATGTATGGTCAACAGTGGCTATACTGCTGTGTCAGCTGCACTGCTGATGGAGAAAGAGTTAACAGATTCTCCATCAGAACACTAGCATTCCCTTCCATCACGGCATCCCTTCCAAACTCATCCACTCTCAAGCCACACTGCAAGACTCCTTCCTTTAAGATGGTCTTTGACAAGTTAAATGAGTCCCAGGCCAACAAATGAGGCTGATGACATTTGATTTTGTGTTACTGCTGGGTTCAAGTGGATGCAAACTGCACTGCATTTGGTTTTTATACTAATGATTGGTAAAGTTCTCCATAGTATAAATGAAGTATCTAATGTTCAAGTCCAATTATAATAACAAAGGAAATAAAATCTAGTACTGGACTCTGGAGAAAGTTTGGTTTAGGCTAGATTCCTTCAGCACATTCATGCAGAGCAATGCTCCCTACATTGATTTAGGTGGAGATACAGGAAAGATTAATTTGATCTGTGCCTACAAGTATTATACATATAAAACATGTGTATGATACCTCAAAATTACATATTTAAGGCTAAGGTTACCAGTGGGAGAGTTAGGTCTTTGCTGGTTTCACTTTGAGGGACGATGTCCCCGGAGAGTGGTCCCTACCTGCTTGTACTTGGCAGGGAGGCTCCAGCCGCAGGCCTGCAACCGCCCGTCATCGTTCCGCACGTGCTCCCGGACCTGGCGGTACTGCTCCCGTTTCTGCTCCCGACGTGCTGAGGATGTACAGTCACTGGGGAGAGAAGCAGCAGCATTACTTCTCAATCTATGATTAAAAACAGAAGCTGAAGGTAAAAGGAGCGTTGCCACAGCAGGGGGAGGAAACACAAAGCAACCCAAATCCATTTTTGAAAACGGATGCGGGAAATCAGAGAAAGAAAAACTCTGTTAAGAAGCAGACATAGGCATCCGTAATCTCTAACTCCCTGTGATCTTAGCAACGTGGCAGGCCAAATCATTGTCATCTCCACTTCAGTGCTCCAAGAGCCCTTCAGAAACAGGGCATTGACCTTCCATAAGACCTATGAATCTATGAGACTACACCAATTTTTGCTTAGCTGTTACAATTTACTGATCTAATGTCTCAATCAAGAAGACATTTTGAGTTCTTTCTCTCTTCATTATAGTCAACTATTTATCTTTCCATTTTAAAGCTTTCTCTGCTGATAAGGAAAACATGCACTAACTGCTGATGAAACTGCTGGTTTCAACAGACCAAGTCCAGCTTTGCACTGGCAAAAGTTAAAATAAAAATTCATCTGTGAGCTCTCAAGATATGTTTTAATATAAACAAATGCTGTTTGAATATCAGTTCCAGCTCTCAATAGGTTTTTAAAGTATCATTCCAAGGTACAAACAACATCAGCAAAAAAATCCAAAACAAACCCCCCTACACACATACACACACCCTGACATATATACTTAGAATAAAAATAACCCCCTGCTAAAACGAAACACTTCCTTGCACATGCTTCCTCCCCTGGGGAGATGAGAGAACAGTTTCTGACAGCGGTGTCCTGGGTCTGGCGGGGACAGGGTTAATTGTCCCCAGGCCCTAGCAGGGACATAGGTATTCCATCCCATGGGAGCCATGCCCAAGGGGCAGCCGGCCTGGGAAGGGGAGGGAGAAGAAGCCCGGGGAGGAGAGCCGTGGGTCGGGGGGCGCCCCGGGTGCGGTCGGCAAGTGGCGGTACTGTCATCTTTTTCCCAGCTCTTTCATCTCCCTTTTCTCTTTTGTGCTGGGTATGCCAATTTTTGAGAACTTTGAATACCCTTGGGACATGCAAACCAGTTTGGTCCTATTGCTAGGTCTCCTGAATGTGTTTCAGCTCTTGTTTAGGGTTAAGCAACTATTTAAGGCTACTACCCAGAGATCTGCCCCGAGGCTGGAGAGTCAGGGGTGGCATGGCAGATGGGAGAACATGGGCAGGTATCTAGAGAGTTTTTCACCTCCAATGGTCTGGGATTTCACCACTGAACAATTACAGGACCCTGATAAAGTGATAGAATATTTGAAAGGAAAATGCTGTGGCTATTCCAGGGAGGCACAACTCACTGCATTGTGCTGGGCCTTGGCCAGTATCTACCAAGCATTGCTCAATGTTGCGCAGCATCCTCAGGAGAAAGAGATGGAAACCAAGCCAACAGACTCTGCAACTACCCCAACCCCTGGGACAGATTCTGCAGCTACTCCAACCCCTGGGACAGACTCTGCAGCTGCTCCAACCCCTGGGACCGACACTGTGGCTACCCCAACCCCAGTGGTGGGCACTGCAACTGAACCAGAAAACCAACCTGTGCCCATATCAGTTGCCCCTGTCCAGAAGAAGAAACTCCAAGAAATCAGTTCGCTCAGTGAAGGACGAGGATGAGCCAGGGTCATCACGAGAACAAGAGGAAGAGGCAGAGCCAGAGATAATCACTCGATCTCTGTCCCTGAGCGAGCTGCGGGACATGTGAAAAGATTTCAGCCGACTTCCAGGCGAGCACATTGTCACCTGGCTGCTCCGGTGCTGGGATAATGGAGCAAGTAGCTTGGAATTGGAGGGTAGGGAAGCCAGGCAGCTGGGATCTCTGTCTAGAGAGGGGGGCATTGACAAGGCAATTGGGAAGAAGACAAGTCCTCAGCCTCTGGAGGCGACTCCTGTCAGGCGTGAGGGAAAGGTACCCCTTCAGTGAAGATGTTGTATGCCATCCGAGCAAGTGGACCACCATGGAAAGAGGTATCCAGTACCTGAGAGAATTAGCCGTACAGGAGACGATTTATTGTGACCTGGACAATGCACAGTCACCCACAGATCCCAATGAGGTCCAGTGCACAAGGTCCATGTGGTGGAAGTTTCTACGGAGCGCCCCATCATCATATGCCAACTCATTGGCAGTGATGGAATGGAGAGGCGAAGAGGGACCAACAGTGTATGAGGTGGCTGCCTGACTTCGGCAATATGAAGAAAGTCTCTCTTCTCCCCTTGTCTCAGCTGTGGAGAAACTGTCCCGGAAGGTCCAGCAACTTGAAGAGAACATGTCCTCCCCACCTGTACGAGCCAGTATCTCAGCTGTTAGGAGCAGACATTTCTCCACTCAAGATAGAGAATACAGGGGCTACACACCACGAAGCACCCTGTGGTTCTGCCTGCGTGACCACGGAGAGGACATGAGGAAGTGGGATGGACAACCTACTTCAGTCCTACAGGCACGGGTACAGGAATTGCACAGGAAGATGTGCAAGATGCAAGAATTACAGGAAGATCAACCACAAAAGCGGATCCCTCCAGGAAAAGTACTGCCCCAGTTTCCAATGTGTGGTTCCCCAGACAGTATAGAAGGCCTGAGCCTAGTTCTGATCCCCTTGAAGGAACCTCCAAATCATTTCTGCAAGAAGCGAATAACAGATACTATGACCAGTATTAGAGGGGCCCTGCCTCCAGCCAGGTGGGGGAAAGGGACTACCGGATTTATTGGACAGTGTGGATTCGATGGCATGGCACGTCAGAGCTACAGGAGTATAGAGCTTTAGTGGACACAGGTGCACAGTGCACTATAATACCATCAAGCTATAGAGGGACAGAACCCATTTGCATTTCTGGAGTGACAGGGGGATCACAAGCGTTGACTGTACTGGAAGCTGAAATGAGCCTAACTGGGAATGAGTGGCAAAAGCATCCCATTGGGACTGGCCCAGATGCTCCATGCATCCTTGGTATAGATTATCTCAGGAGAGGGTATTTTAAGGACCCAAAAGGGTACCGTTGGGCTTTTGGCATAGCTGCCTTGGAGGCGGAAGAAGTTAAACAGTTGTCTACTTTGCCTGGTCTCTCAGAGGACCCCTTTGTTGTGGGGTTGTTGAAGATTGAAGAACAACAGGTGCCGATTGCTACCACAACGGTTCATCGGCGGCAATATCGAACTAACCGAGACTCTCTGATCCCCATCCATGAGCTGATTCGTCAACTAGAGGTTCAAGGAGTGATCAGCAAGACTCACTCACCCTTTAACAGTCCCATATGGCCAGTGCCGGAAATCTAATGGAGAGTGGAGGCTAACTGTGGACTATCGTGGCCTTAATGAAGTCACATCACCGCTGAGTGCTGCCGTGCTGGACATGTTAGAACTTCAATACGAACTGAAGTCCAAGGCAGCCAAGTGGAATGCCACAATTGATATCGCCAGTGCGTTCTTCTCAATCCCTCTGGCAGCAGAGTGCAGGTCACAGTTCACTTTCACTTGGAGAAGTGTCCAATACACCTGGAATCGATTGCCCCAGGGGTGGAAACACAGCCCCACCATTTGCCACAGACTGATCCACACTGCACTGGAACAGGGTGAAGCTCCAGAACATCTGCAGTACATTGACGATATCATCATATGGGGCAACACAGCAGAAGAAGTTTTTGAGAAGGGGAATAAAATAATTCAAATCTTTCTGAAAGCTGGTTTTGCCATAAGACGGAGTAAGGTCAAGGGACCTGCACAGGAGATCCAGTTTTTAGGAGTATGATGGCAAGATGGACGCCATCAGATCCCAACAGAGGTGATCAATAAAATAGCAGCTATGTCTCCACCAACTAGTAAAAAGGAAGCACAAGCTTTCCTAGGCACTGTGGGTTTTTGGAGGATGCATATCCCAGATTACAGTCTGATTGTGAGCCCTCTGTATCAAGTAACTCGGAAGAAGAAGGATTTTAAAATGGGGTCCTGAGCCAACGACAAGCTTTTGAACAAATTAAACTGGAAATAGTCCATGCAGTAGCCCTGAGGCCAGTCCAGGCAGGACAAGATGTTAAAAATGTGCTCTACACCGCAGCCGGGGAGAACGGCCCTACCTGGAGCCTCTGGCAGAAAGCTCCAGGGGAGACTCGCGGTCGACCCCTAGGGTTTTGGAGTCGGGGATACAGAAGATCTGAAGCACGCTATTACTCCAACAGAAAAGGAGATACTGGCAGCATATGAAGGGGTTCGAGCAGCTTCGGAAGTGGTTGGTACGGAAGCACAGCTCCTCTTGGCACCTCGGCTGCCGGTGCTGGGTTGGATGTTCAAAGAGAGGGTCCCTGCCACGCATCACGCAACGGATGCTACATGGAGTAAGTGGATTGCACTGATCACGCAGAGAACTCGAATGGGAAACCCCAGTTGCCCAGGAATTCTAGAGGTGATTATGGACTGGCCAGAAGGCAAGGATTTTGGAATGTCACCGGAGGAGGAGGTGATGCGTGCAGAAGAGGCTCCACCATATAATGAACTACCAGAAAATGAGAAGAGATGCGCCCTGTTCACTGATAGGTCCTGCCGGATTGTGGGAAAGCGTAGAAAGTGGAAGGCTGCCGTGTGGAGTCCTACAAGACAAGTTGCAGAAGCCACTGAAGGACAAGGTGAATCAAGCCAGTTTGCAGAGGTGAAAGCAATTCAGCTGGCTTTGGACATTGCTGAGCAGAAAAAATGGCCGGTACTTTATCTCTACACCGATTCATGGATGGTGGCAAATGCCTTGTGGGGGTGGTTACAGCAGTGGAAGCAGCACAATTGGCAGCGCAGAGGCAAACCTGTCCGGGCTGCTGAACTGTGGCAAAATATTGCTGCCCGGGTAGAGAATCTGGTTGTGAAAGTACGTCATGTAGATGCCCATGTACCCAAGAGCCGAGCCACTGAGGAACATCAGCAAGTGGATCTGGCTACTAAGACTGAAGTGGCTCAGGTGGATCTAGACTGGCAGCATAAGGGTGAATTATTCATAGCTCGATGGGCTCATGACTCCTCAGGCCATCAAAGAAGAGACACCACATATAGATGGGCTCGGGACCGAGGGGTGGATTTGACCATGGACACTATTGCACAGGTCATCCATGAATGTGAGACATGTGCTGCAATCAAGCAAGCCAAGCAATTAAAGCCTCTTTGGTATGGAGGATGATGGCTGAAATACAAATATGGGGAGGCCTGGCAGATCGACTATATTACACTTCCACAGACCTGTCAAGGCAAGCGCCATGTGCTCACAATGGTGGAAGCAACCACTGGATGGCTGGAAACATACCCTGTGCCCCATGCCACCGCCCGGAACACCATCCTGGGCCTTGAAAAGCAAGTCCTGTGGCGACATGGCACCCCAGAGAGAATTGAATCGGACAACGGGACTCATTTCCAAAACAGTCTCATTGACAGCTGGGCCAAAGAACATGGTATTGAATGGGTCTATCACATTCCCTATCATGCACCAGCCTCTGGGAAGATAGAACGATACAATGGACTGTTAAAAACTGCACTGAGGGCAATGGGTGGTGGGACTTTAAAAAACTGGGATACACATTTAGCAAAGGCTACCTGGCTAGTTAACACCAGGGGATCTACCAATCGAGCTGGCCTTGCCCAATCCAAACCTCCACGTACTGTGGAAGGAGATAGAGTCCCTGTAGCGCACATGAAGAATACGTTAGGGAAGACCGTCTGGGTTAGTCCTGCCTCGGGCAAAGTCAATCCTGTCCGTGGGATTGTCTTTGCTCAAGGACCCGGATGCACTTGGTGGGTGATGCGGAAGGATGGGGCAGTTCAGTGTGTATCACATGGGAACCTGATTTTGGGTGAGAATAGCCAATGAATGAAACTGTATGATGTTAATTGCTAAATGACCCTACCACTGTACATCTCATTTTGGTGACTGCTATTGGTTGTACTATAGTAAAAAAGCACCCAAACTAATGACAAATGGACTCTGATGAAAAACCGAGTGAAGTGCAGCAGTGAAGGGACCAGAACTGACCTCAGCAGCTGGCGCCCAGCAACTTCACTGAGATCAACATCACCAACCCATGGACCATGGACATGAGCTGCACTGGATACATCAGCCACGAGACACAAAAAATATACAGCATGCGACAGTCCAACCCCACGCACACCATCTTGCATGCCCTGAGAGACTGTTCTAACAGATGGAACTCAAAAGTCATGGGTTAAATGAACTCAGCGGACATAGACTAAGGACATTATACCTGTATGTATATATAGGTCAGGAGAAACTGATAGTATTTAACTGGAAACTGTAGGATCTGGGCATGGCATGAAATGGTATGGAATAAGGGGTGGATGATGTCCTGGGTCTGGCGGGGATACGGTTAATTATCCCCAGGACCTAGCAGGGACACAGGTATTCCATGCCCCCGGGGCAAGTGGTGGTACCATAATCGAGGTTGTATATTCCTCTGTCAGTGTTATTGTACGAGTTTTGCCTTTTTCTCTCCCAATTTTCCCCTCCGTCTGCTGCCGTCTGGTTCTTTGTTGCGGTCTGAGGCCAAACCATGAGAAGTGGTTAGTCACCGCTAAACAAGTTGTTTAATGCTCTGCTGAAAAGCACTCAGACACCAAACAATGACTACTGTATTGTAATCGGATAAAAAGAACAGAATAAAGGCCATGGGTGTCTACGAAATACACATTTACCCTTCTAAAGACAATCTTCTCCTGAACTAGCGCCTTTCCAAAAAATCCTTCTTATTGCAGAAGTTATAATACCTTACCACCACATTCCCCTAAGTCCTTCCACAAAAACACACCAAAACCATTAAACTCTATAACCTCGTAATGACAGAACACCACGTGCATTTTGAAGTCAAGTACAGCACAGGAGAGTTTCCTCCCTTCATGTCAGAGACACAAAGGATAGAGTCACAACACTTAGGTGCTCTTTTTTAGCATGTTTAAGATTAAAACTAAATATTGTAACCTAAATGTGCCGTCGAGAGAACTTTTCACCTAAACTCCTTGTCAACAGGGTTGGGCAAGACACTCTATCCCACTGTCCCAAGGCTGCCTTCACGCTCTACCACAAAAGCACTACTTCATTCTATCACGTAGTGGGCAAATACGAGTGCAGAACTAGGGTTGAGGCCAACTCAAGCCTATAGCATTCCCTGCTGAGATGAACCATCACGGCCTACAAAACCACAGCAGCGGTTTAGGAGGACAAAATTTGCTGAGCCCATCCACTTGGTAACTGATAAGTGAAAGATCACAGAGATAAACCACAAGGACAGAAACATATTAGCACCACATAGGCTTTTTTTTTAAAGCAGAAAACAGCTTGTTTAAGAAAAGCTGCTATTTGCAAGAGCTGCAGCGGGACCTGGCTTGGCACACAGCACATGACTCACTCCTCAGGGAAGAACTCCAAAGTGCGGCTGCCAGAGGAGATCTGGCACATGGTGTGACTGCGACGCTGGCTGAACCCGGCTGTTGTTGGAGACTTGTAGTGGATGTTCACTGATGGGTAGGTCCTCTTTGCTGGTGGGGGACTGGAGGAAGAGCTAAACAGACGGCTGAAACTAGGGACAGAAAAAAGGCCAACAAATATGAGAAAAGGTGCATGGGGAGACAACACACCACAGATTCACAACTGGGGAAGCAAGAGGTATGCTATCAGGGGCAGTAAACCTTTGATCAAATCTGCCCTACTTCAAACATAAAGCTAATTCCCCAGTTTAAATGACATAAGCTGCTTTTAGCTTTCAGAAACAGCCCTTTATTAAAACTGATTGTGAGTGTATGCGTGTTTCCAGTCAAGGGTACTCGTGATCTTTTTCAGCTTGTAAAACAAAACCAATGTGGATGTTCAGATCTGATTTTAATTTCACCAGAGACAAAGAAAGCTCTTGAAGGCAAAAGGGTTCAGCTAACAACACTTTCAGTTGAAGTCTTGTTAATGTCAGAGTCTACTAAGTTGCTCCCTAAAGTAGAAATGGCAACGCTTCCCCTTTTCTTAATCTTATACAAACCACCAAGGAACTTACAACTGCCAAATGGTGGATTTCTTTTTCTCCTGGACGGATGGGTGCTCACGGGAAGCTCTAAGGAAAAAGACAGAAGCAGCAAGTTAATTTCAGCAGTTTCTGCCCACCATCAAGTTAATTTTAGCAGTTTTTGCCAAACAGCAGGCCATTTCCATCAAGGAAGCCATGTCAAAATTCAGAATTCATTCTAACATGTTCCAAAACACAACAGAGGAAGTGACATGCCCTGGTCTTTAACGTAAGTACACCCAACCACTTCATGTTTCCATGTTGACATTAAGTGCAAGTAAGTGTGTTCAATTTGAAGTGTTAACAACTCCCTGCAACGTTATTGCCACAGCACTAGTCTGGTAACTACAAAGCCCAGCATTATATTCACTTCAACCATAGCCTTTAGAACCCAGTAATTAGAAGCAACGCTCTTCCTACAGCTTCTCCTAGCTTAATCAGCACACAAGAAACAAGCGAGACGAACAAATGCCCAGTGTCTCCAAATAACGATGGCAAGTTGAGATTTGCAGCCCAAGTTCAGGAATAAGAAAGAATTAGGTATTAGGAGAGAAGCACCTACAGTTTGGAAAATTTTCAGCACTTCTTAACCCATATCTTAGTAGGGGTTGCACTGACCACAAGGCCAAACATGGCAAAGTTCTGTCCTAAATAGCAATGTTCACCAACATCCAGTCTCACCTGATCATTTCTGTCCACCTGACAGCCTCCTGGAGCTCCATCAGCCTCTCTTTGTATTGATTACGCTCCATCAGAACCCGGGCCATTTCCACACGGGTGAAGCGGCGGCGCTGAGCTATGGGAATGTTGTCCTGCAGGGGGGAGGAGGACTGCTTCAGCCAACAAAAGATGGAAGGGGATTGATGTTAGTACAGAGCAAGTCAGGAGACAGAAAGACATGTTTGTTAATTCTGCTCCTGTTCTGTTTGATACCCCCTGATTTCCGCATATGGGGTGTTAATTCTAGACAAGCAAGCTCCAAACTATGGCCCACAGACCTCTGGGGTGTTCTGCAAACCCATGGAAATTACAATTAGAATCACCACCACGTTGAAAGCCCCACCCAGAGACTATTGCCAGCAAGGTGCTTTGATAGTCTGCAAGAAATTATGAGAGTTAACAGTGGTCTGTTGGCCCAGAAGTTTGGAAACCGAAGTTTTAGTTCATTAGCAAATCCAGTCACAAGCAGCAGGGAGCACCACATAATGCCATCCGTCCCCTCAAGAGGACTAGGCAGCAGGCATTCTAAGTACACACTGGTAAAGGCGTAGACCACAAGATACTAAAGACTTTTTCCTCTTTGGTGACACAACTTGGCCTTCCAATGAGGGCACGTGCGACTTTGGGTTAGGAGGCAACAGGAATGAGATTCTGTTTATCTCTTCTGAGGAGTGGAAAATGAGAACATGGCTAAGCTGGGAAAATATCTGCCCCAAAAGAAATGACGCTAAGAGGTGGGACCGGGTTGTGCCAAGACTGTGTCAATTCCCAAGCTCAGCCTGGCTGGTGAGTACTGCTGAAAGCTGGAATAGCATAAATTAACTAAGTACCTCTCCAGCCTCCCTGGACTTGGAATAAACCTGTATAACCAGTCCAAACAAGATGTGTATAACTGAAAAGGAATTTGACAACCTTTTTTTTTTTTCTAATTTAAAAAAACAGATCTCCTATCAGTTCGGCTTAAAAGGAATTCAGTCCTCTTCAGCATTTCACAACCACAACTTGAAAATTTTCCTATTTAACTGAATTCTCAACAGACCAAGTTCACCACAGTTAAGAGAATTAGGCTAGAATTGAACCTGCCCCAATATCTTTTACAAAGTAAGAACACAGCAATATTGAAAAGAAGTGTATCATCTAATTCCCTGTCTAACCAGAGTGACATTTACAAGGAAAATCTCTGTTACTGCTTTGCCTTTTTTTTTGGCTACAGTTTGAAGAGCTGTCATAGAAGAGCAGTACCCTGTACCAGCTAGAACTGGCTTATGTGAAAGAAATAACGAGAAAAACAATGCCGCAAGATTGAGATTACAGAACTAATAAAAGGCAGTTACTGCTGCAAAGCTGTCTGTATAACCTGGATTTCACCACACATTGTCTTCACGGCTTACAGCTTCACTGCCAATGAGGAGACAAGCTCTTCTGGAGAAGCCTGACTATCAGAAGGTGCTACATTAATGGTTGGGTTTGATGATCTTAAAGGAGTCTTCCAACCAAAAAAATTCTATGATTGCACAAGACCAGGAGAGAAACACACTAGACTGTAATTCAAAATTAGGGAGAACTAGATAAGAAGGGAAGGTCCTGAGCAGGGTACTATTCTAGCACTGTTCTGCAGAAACCACATTGTGCACGGTATTGCCACTGTGTCAGCTGCTCATCTTTGCCAAACTATGGTTTGAAACTCCTATGAAGAGGTAATCTCACAGTGTCTGTCCATTAGCAATGCTCATCAACAACAACCCACAGTTCACCAGCTTTGCCATCATTGTTAACAAAGGCAGATCAATCTGCATCTCAGGATTCATATATATGAAGTAATATAAATTAAGTATATAAACCCCCTTTCCCCGCAGGCATTTTAGTAATGTAATATACCAATTCTGTACAGAGATAGCTGCTTACATCCTCCACCTCCTCTTTGGGTTCTCGTCGAGCAACAATCACTTCAGATTTCACTCTAGGAAACAGGAAGAAAAGCATCAAACCAGAAAGTGATACCAAGGCTGGCCCTGAGGTCTTCTGGGAGGAGAACCATCTGTGGGAAGGTCTGGCTGCTTGCATCACATGGAAACGTTTTCAAACTGCACTGTTCAGAATACAAGATGATTCTCTGGTATTTTTCCCTCTCTCTTGTAGCATGTTACTCTCAACAGCTTCACCGACATCACTCCATTTCTTTGGAACATTTGATGTAAACACCAAAATACTAACCACTGGGACAGTCAAGCCAGTTTCTATTTCAGAGCTATAATCTATGTTCAAACATTTGATGAGATCTTAATCATGGGAAAACTGCCACTATCAGCAATGAAAATGCTGGCTTAAGTTCTTCTTCTGGGCTGCTTCTGTTTTCAATGCAGTGAAAAAAGGAAGGACAGTTTGCCATTAGTGGTAAAGAAGAGAACACCAAATATGTGCTAATAACATACTTAAGTATTTAACTGAGTGCTTTTAATTTCTTTAAACTCCATACCAAGGTGCAGTCATGCAGTCTGATTTGAATTACGTGCCCTTTTATTAACAGCAAAGACACTGCGGAAAAAAACTGCTGTCTCTGTCTCCTAAAAAGGCACACTTACCAGTTAAAAGTCCATGTTCCCACTGCATAATATATTCTATATATTATAGATATTATGAGAGATTCCAAAGGTATTTTAAATAATATACCTATTTCCACTGCTTGTGAGACTACTTTTATTTCAGACATTGTCTGAACAAAGAGACCAGTCTGTGTTATTCTTGCTGATGCTGTGCTCAGATTACAAGAGGCAACCTTCCAGATTCCAGCTGCAAAATAAACACTGTCCTCTGAATTGAGATAACACAGTGCAATGTGCAGCTAGTCTAAATGTAATTATGTTGCTTTGAGCCCTGCAGGGCATCTTTAGTTTTATGGATATGAAATCATCACAGGCTTTGCTAGGCATTTAGGCTTCAGTTCCTCTAGTTTGAGTGGAAAATAGGAAGTGGAATCTCTCCAAATGCTATCTGCATAGGATTTTAAAATCTCTTCAGCCTCTTCTTCTCATTCTTAACATGAACAATGAAACAATTAACAATACTAGCATTTAAATATTATTTGTGGGAATCTGTATTAGCTCTTTCATTAAATGAATGGGCATTCATTCCTCTCAGAGCTGTCTTGGGTCCTGCAAGGATCAAGTTTTTGACAGTTTCCTTCAAAATTATTGGTTTTGAAATTCTACACACACCCTCTTTTTTTTTTTTTTAAATTGCAAATTGAAACTCTGAATGTTTCACTCCAGAGAGCCTGGATTTACAGTTGCTGCTACAGAAACTTAGTCCTGGGGAAGAAAATTCTATGGGTTTTCTAAGGTTGAATAATCCATTTCAATCCAGTAAATCAACGTGACACTAAAAATATGTCAGCCACCTACCATGAGCCTTGTGCTGTGTATAAGGTACCTTTAAGCTCCAGTGCTAACCTCCATGAGGGAATAGAGTAACATGAACAGAGGAGGTGGGTTTATCTCTCCCAAGGAGTCCTTCCAGCTCCCTGGGGCAAGGTGTGAACCACTCACCTTTTCAGCTCCTCCTCCAGCTCCTTGACTCTGGTCTCCATTTTGGCTTTGGCCTGCTTTGTTGCTTCAAGCTCTCCCTTCAGCACTTCTTGCTCTCCAGACAGCTGGTCCACCTTGGCAATCAAATCATTCTTCACAACGTTCAAAGCATTTCTTAAAGGTGTGAAAGGGACAATAAGCAAAAATGCCCAAAACCAGCAGCTGTCCATAAGAGAGACCTGAAACTAAAGTCACAGGCACTACAAGGAGAGTTGAAACGAGTGTACTTAAAACAATTCAGAGTCCACCTATAACTCATGGAAAAATAGATTTTGGCAAGGAGTTGCAGAAGAACACAGAAATCACCATAATTGGTCAGGATGGGGTTTGTCTAGTACTGTATTCTGACTGACAGACCAACATCTCCTTAAGAAGATGACAGAACACTGCAAGCAGTGTAGGGTACCCTATCCCCTGCACAAGGTTCACATCTATTTTTAACAGAATGAAGATCTGAAACACACCCTTCAGAACTGCAGTTATCTGTAACTGTGGATAATTGTGGATGATAGTGATATAAATAAGTATTTCAAATCAGCTCCAAAATATTTAAAAATCTTTAAAATCAGCAGCTTCCTATCATTGTAAGTTCTCCAACTCTCCCTTGGGAGTACTTTGCCTTCCTGTTCCTGGCTGCTTAGCTTTAATATGTGGTATGTCAGCCTTTCTCAAAAAATAAGTCCATTACATTGTCTGCTTCTCCTTTACCAACTATTAAATCCTTGAAAACTCTCCTCAATACTAAGAAAATTTTCTTTCCAAATAGGAAAAGTTGTAAATAAAAATTTAGAGACAGCAATATCCTCACAGAGACCCAGACCAACATCTAGATTCCCACTGAAGTTAACTGATTGCCATTGATTACAGTTGGGATCAGATCCTACCAGCACATGCCCAAGTGCCTGCAGAAAGGGAACAGTTAAGAAAGTCGCTCAGAAGAGCAATTCCTCCTCTACAATTTAAGGAAGAACAAGTATTCAAGCAAACTTGTTAGATAAATGAGGAAGCCCCTGTGAGGCAGTTCTGGCCAAGACCTACTTCAGGATGACATCTCCTTTACAAATAGGCAGGCAGTTCAGAGAACACAACAGTTCCTTACTTGGTCTCCAGTAGCTGCGAGTTCTCCAACAGTAGATTCCCCACTTCCTTGCCCATTCCTGAAAAGAAAGGCCAAGTAGTTTTCACTTGCTCTCCTTGAAATATGAAGCTTGTGTGGCACTGCCTGACTCATGCTTGAGGAACAGAAATCACTTTTGTTAGGCTTCCCTAGGCTTCTGTGTCCTGCTGTGGAGAGTGGAGTACCTCTTGCTGAAAGACCATACAGAACAAAAAAAAGACACCCATGTGTCCTTCTGTAAAGATCCCAAATGTAGACCTAGCTGCTTATCCCAACTTTCACAGACTCCCTTGAGAGGGACAGAGAGGAGAGTTTTACTAGCACCAGTTAGGGGAAGTCAAGTCAGTAACTCCTGGCTCAGCCATGAGCTATTGCAACCATTTTTTACCATCACTCATACAGAAAGAAGGTAGAAGTTAATGTTTTTTTTCACAGAGGACAGCAGAACACTGTCCAAATTGCTGGCCAGATCTGCACATCAGCTATTTTCTTATCTCAGTACAGATTTAGGATCACAGTTGTGACCAGTTTCATGCACATGAAAGGCTTCCCATTATCAGCCTTCCACCAGAGCAATTTTAACAGGACTTTGGATTGCCCATTGCTCTGTCTACCTTTAATAGTTTCTCATAGATATTTCAAATCTGAAGTCTCATCACTTAAGACCCACACTCAAGGAAACATCTACATTGGACAGACTGCACTTGCACTTGGGCATCAACATATGATGACTGCAATATGCAGATTGGGTTGCAAGCACTTTGGAAAATCTGGGACTAAGAGTGAAAGCAAATTCAGTACTTCATAAAACCACACAAAAAGGAATTTAGGGACCAAAAGCACATCTGAATTGTTTACAGAGACTTGCTGGCTCCCAGGGTCAGCTTCTATCTTAAAGTGAGGAAGAGAGGCCACCTGAGAACTAAAGGCAAAGAGACCCCTCCCTGTCAGGGGACAGCACTTAGGTTTGCAGCTCATTTCTCACCACAGGTCCCAGAGCACGAAGAAGTCTCACAACCACCAGTGGTTGTGCTGAAGTGATCCTTGTCCTGCCCTCTGAACTACCTCTTCCTTTACAGCAAAGACATCAACAGTTTTTCATGATCCATTATTTTCTCATTAATATTTGCAATAAAATAAAAACAACACAAAGTAAATGGAAGTTAGAGAAACATGGTATTATACCAGAAGTGAGAACACATCACAACACTCCAACATACAGATCCTCTTCCCACAGTTAAATGGGATGAATTTATGATGGCAAAAGCAAATTCCCAGCAAGAATGAGTAAGAAGCAGCATTTCAAATAACTTTTGAAAAATCAGTAGACAGATAATTAATCACTTTGATGTTTCAGGCAATGTGTTCTTTGGATACTGTTTCAAAGAATACTGCAAATAGCAAAAAAGTGACAGACACTAACTGCAGTGCAAATGGAAGTGTATTTTTGGTTTGGCAAGAATGACTTATAGCTATTTTTTTTGTGGCATGCTGTATGTTGATCAGAAGACCGAGAAGTCATCTGTTTATTAAATTATTTTCTTGTTCCTTTCTAGTGATTCTACAAATGATCAAATAAATATTTAGCCAGTAAGACATTAAAATGGCACAAGGACATAAAAGGTGCTGAGGCAAATCAAGGGAAAGAGTTCATTCTCCGTTTTTTGGGGACTAGATCTTTTTCCTTCCAATTCCTGAGTCATCTATCCCTCTCTGCGGCCGTTTTGGGGAGAGAAAGGAACTCTAGTGAAGACGGTGAGCTATCATGAGAGAGCTAAAGCCACACAGCATGCCAGACATCAGTATCTTTACCTTATTTGTGTGCGACACAGTCACAGCCCAATGCTTTAACCAGTGAGAGGTCTGAAGGGCTAGTCTTGCAATAAAGAAATGGATGAAGCCATCCCAGAGCCATAGAATGGGATCTATGAGATAACCTTACACAAGCTGTAATAGAAAAGCCCCGCTCATGGGAAAAAAACAAAACCATGGAGTGACTAAAAGGAGATCTCTTCACTCCTTTGCAGCATGAAGCAAAGGGAAGAGAAGTCTGGGCAGAGCCATGTCTAACAGAGCCCATCCTACGCTGTCCACCTCCTATAGCCAGGCAGATAGTGTGAAGCATCAAAGTGGATAATCAACTACAAGAAAGAGAGGAGAATCCCCAAACACCCATGACTGACCAGCTGCGTCCTGCTTCTTGGAGAGGTGATATCACCATCACAAAAAACAAACCAAGACAATGCAAGACACATGGAGGGATGTTGAGTCAATGGAAGAAATTTAGAAAAAAAATGCACATTAAAAAAAGAGAGAAAAAAAAAAAGATAAAAGGCCTTTCCCTTACCAAAGAAATCATCCCGTACTATGAGAGCCATCCCATACGAGAAAGGGAACAGAAAGAGATGGGGACAAAGGGGAAGAAAGGAAGAGAAAAAAAAGCAGCCATTAAGTACCAGTCTGTCAACAGCAAACAGAGCAGCTCATCAGCACGTGTACATCTGTGTGCGGTGCCAGTGTATGTGATGCCCAGCAGTAACTCATCTACACCTTGTTCTGCTGCTGCCAGGCCTAGTGGGGATTTACACCTGAGATGTCAGGACAAGCTCATCTGTTTCTTCCATTTTCATAATTTCACCTGGACTACACATCTTTGGGTTTCTCATCCCCAACACAGGTAGTTCAACAAACATTATGAGTAGGGTGAGGGAAGGACAAGGGCAGGAGGAAAAACAAAAGTGGGGGTGGATATCAAATCTCCCATCTGGCCTTTTGCACAGGCCTAAATTCATCTCCACACTGCTACAAACTCCAATTCAACTTCAGAGGGAGATTTTCTGTGAAAGGACCACAAAGAAGTGACTTACAGTAAAACCAGTTTGAAGTAAAAGAAAGGATGATGCCATCCCTTTCTTTTGTAGCCTCACAGAACCAACACCAAGAGGCACCAGGCAAAGGAACATGACAGAGCTCATCGCCACACAGCACTGCACTATCGCCTCTGCCTAAGTCACCTGCCTTTACTACAGGGAAAATTTCATCCAATTTGCACTGAAATCAAGGGAGATCCCCTTGACTTCATCTGGAATTGCATCAGGGCCCCATTTTATGGAAAGGTGCAAACAGAGCGTGGCCCTAAGGCAATGAGTCTCCTTCACCAAAACAAAAGGCAGAGGTATTACTTAAACTCCTGCCAGAAAGGCAAAGAGTCCACAACAGAGGACAAAAGCCTTGCCACTCTAACCCACCAATAAAGTGTCTTGAATGTCACTACAACCATACCAGAAGAGGGCCTGTATGCATCAACTAACCCACACTGGCAGATGGAGGGATTCCTCACAGCGTGGCTCACTGAGAGGAGAGTGGGAACCTAAGGCAGCCTTGTGCCCACCCGAGCTCTGCTCCAAGCACAGCACCTGGACTGACAGGGAAAAAACCACTTTGAGCCACAAGACCTTAAGTGACAGGCCAGTGTAACACAGTAGAGCAAACCTGCAGAGAGCCACACAAGAAAAGCTTCTTGAAACGCAGCAGGTATGTGAGCACAGAGTGGGCATGTCCTGCTGCCCAGGGACCCACCGGTGCAAGGCAACCAAGCGAGGCAAAGGTGGGAGAAATCTGCAAAGCCAACCGTGTTTGGACAAGAGCAGGGGAGTATCACATGTGTATACCACGTCACTCGACCTCAGCCAGGAAAAAAGAAACAAGAAAGGAAACTGAGCAGAGGAGATACACACCTGAGAACTCCCCTATGGGCCATGTCCAGCGAAGCACAGAGAGACAAGGGAAAAAAGGAAGTGAAAAAAGGATCAATCAGTGACTGAAACCAACAAAATAAAAATTTTGTTAAAAAAAAAATTAACAATGATTCAGCCATTTCAATGTCAAAAGGCATGAAATAGTAAGGACGGGACCTGCCATGACTGTAGATGGCATGACTCTATATACAGGACATAAAAAAAATCAAGGGAAGGTAACCCAAGGTACAACTGCAACCACATGCCTCAGCTACCTCTGGTTTTCCAGACATGACTCTCAGGCAATTGTATCTTCCTGGACTGGATAAACCTTTATTTTCTCTTTATTTAGTCATGTACAACTAAATGCAGAAAAGCTAGTTCCCACTACCTTCTAATTTCCCCTCCCCTTGTAATTTTAGCAACTAGATCTTCTGATTATAAATGTGCTCTTCAATGATACTTTAGCTTGCATAAGACAATTAGTTGCATTTGAAAACCTTTTTTCTTTTCAGTGCAGTGTTGGTACTCAAGTTTGATAATTGTATTTCAACTTCCATACAAAAAAATATACATAAACTTACCGCTAATACAGCTGAATTTCTGTCTTCACCACCCTGTTATTTGAAAGGAGGTTTTAATCTCCAAAACACAGTTGGGATCCTAAAACTGAAAGGAAGGAACCTGCCCATACTGCACAATCAAACTGCCAGTGCTCCTTCACGTCCAGAAACTGTTGGGACAGGGAAGAGCAGGAACGGGGAGATGGGAGAAGGGGGAGCCTACCGAGGATCAGGAGGTAAGGTAAGAACCTGTGATTAACAAGTGAATATGCAGGAAAACAGCCAACTAGTGTTCTTAAGGCTGTAGTGAGAAAAAGGGGAATTTGGTCTACAATTACCACTAGGAAGTACTTGTTCTCATTCCACATTTTTCCCCAGAACACTTCCTATATAAACTCATATATGTAAAGCACTATTAGAGGCAGGGGGGGAAACCCACATGTTTTATTTATTATTTTATATTCAAAAATTGCAATGAAGCTTGCCAATTTTGTGCCAAGAGATGTTGGCTGCCTTTCAGATATCCAGAAGGGATGAGCGAGAGTCTCCATTCAAGAAACAGACTTGCCTTCCAGCAACTCCTCAAGGGTAATTTCTGTAAGATCCTTCTATTTTAAAGTACTCTTTTAGTGAGATTTCTCTTTCTTTAAGAAACTGAGTCCAAAAGGAGAGAATATTCTTTGAAGACTGATTGTCAAGTTTTGACAGAGACCAGAGGAAGTATTAAATTTCAGTTAGGTGGGGTAAACTTCATTAGTCCAAAATTCATTAATTCTTTTGATTTACAGAGAGAAGTAGAAGTGAGCTCCAAATACGACCCAGAAAAAGACAAATCCTTTTGGCTTGTGGATCTCATTTCTTACATCACATCCATAAAGCTCTTCCTCTGTGGCTCTTCAAAGGTACAGCACAGAGAGAACAATTTGTCTAACAAAAAAGTCAAAACTTTGAACAATGTTGACAGAAGTGTCAGGACTAAGATCTAGCCTTTTGCTTCCACCTTTACCTGATTTTATTACTGCTTTCTAATGCGCAATAACAAAAAAATAGAAAAAAAGTATTTATCTCACTTCCTGGTCAGAGAAATGACCTCTTAAGATCTTGTTCTGCCTTCCTCTCTGTGTACAATCCTGGCAACACGTGTGTTCATTTTAAAGAACACTTTTATGTGGACAGAGTCAGTAGCCAGAACTCAACAAAAGGATTAATCAGAGTAACATTTTTCACAGCAAATTCAGAGAAATTACCTGACTTCATCACAGCCCACCACCCAGGTTTGAAAATGAACCAGGAGAAAGAAGCCTCCCTATTCTGCTAGCCTGCCACGTGACCACCTGCAAGAGTTTTGCTGCTCTGCTCAAATCAGAAAATTGTCCCAGCACAGAAACGTACTCTTCATAAGCCACACTTACATGGGCACTGCTCAACAAAGTCTCTGTACACTTTTATCATGACTGGTAACTGCCAAACAACAGGTGTCTCACTACCTAAAATCAATCACTGGTCTTTGGGCAACCTTATTACTGCAACAGGTGAAGCACTTTTGACTTTAACTGAAACTGTGGTGATCAACCTTGGAAGGTTTGGGCAACCAAAATCTTTGGCCCTTTGAAAACAACAGTCTACATTTCTCACTGATGACTGGGTCAGACTACAGGGGGAATCCAAAGGGAAAGTGGACTCCCAGACGGCAGGCTTCCAGAAGTGTGAAACAGCTTGTCCAAAGCATTTCATACACCGAGCAAATACTTTTCCAGAAGAGTAACTCTTAGAAGCTGACAATCCCTGATGCCCCAGACACTCTGAGAGTGAAAGGAAGGAAAGCAGCAGTCAGCACAGTGATTAGTGGAAGATAGCCATATAACCTCTCCTAGATACACACTCTCCTAGTTAAGGAAGCACCTGATGTGCTTCCTTAGATAGCTAAGGAAGATAAAGATAAAATAGATGGGCAATGGCAAGATTATCAGTGTTTTTAATGCTTTGATTCTGCTAGGAAGAGAGTTCCCAATAACATATTGGGACTGGCTAACCAAAATTCATTCCAGAGTAGGTAGATGAAGCTTTAACTGTCACATGTAGTTCCTACTGTCACCTTCACTTTTAAGGAGGAGTTCCAGCCCTTCTGCACTGACTGCTAACATCCAGATGATTCTCAAATCTGGAAATCTTGCTTTTCCTTCTAAATTCTTAATTTTGTAAGTATCTGCACATGCTGGCTCCAATTCCAGGTAGAGAAAGGCTGTGCTTTGATCTTGATTCTTCTGTAGATTTTTTTCTTATGGCAATCTCGAGTTGGAGGTGAAACAATAGATGTTTTAACACTTCAAGCAATGGCCATCAATCCATGCATGAAAGCTCTCTGACATGTTGCAGGGCTAGCACCATGCTTTAAAAAAAAAAAATCAGCCTATCCATATCAAAAAAGTACTGCAAGTGTTCTGATAATAGTCTGGATCTTGTTCTTACATTCCAGTACACACTACTGATAATAATTTTACAGATTTTTGTCTTTGATAAAGCAAGAATTATTGCCTTAACTTCCTTTCCAGTATTCAGTCCACTTCTTCAAGGTTAAGTCTTCGGTGAATAGGTTAAAATCTATCCTCTCTGCAGAAACATACTGTTTTAGAGGGTCCTGATATAAGACTCACTCAAAGGTGATACTAGTATTTCCTGATTTAATTTATGCAAAAGTAAACTGCTGCAAATCTGTGACGTGACTCAGTTCATCCTGTTCTGGACATATATGCAGAACCAAATTTACAAGATTATCCATCATTACTCTTCCATCAGTAATAACCAGAAAGTAACTGTACACTTTCAGATCTTGCTAATAAATGCATAAAAGGCATACTGTTGGAATCCTCATGTCTCCTAAGGCTCCTTAAAAGAAGCAGTAAAACAGAAAGTGAGCTACACAGTTACTAATTTTGTCAGCTGCCCATGTTGTCTGAGTATTCAAAGACCGCTCATATTGTCCTGATTTAGGAAAACAGTTAGCGGGTCTTAAGAACACGCTTAAATTCTGTCATGAATTAAGGTCTAGATACTCAAAAGTCCAACACCAAAAAGTACAGGAAGGGCTCAGACTGGCACCTGAGGCAAAGCTGCTTCTCTGACTGCTTCAAAGTCCTGGTCAGGAACATGGAATATAACCAGACTTCAGGTATTACAAGCTCTTTCGAAACCAGCCTAAAAAGTGAACTACTACCTCTCGTAGACTGACTAGAAAAGAGACTGCAGTACAGACCATAGTATTTCCATATAATTTAAACTTCAAAAACTTAACAAAATTAGTTACTTTCTTGCAAATTTCAAACAAACCTTTTATTCCAAGTGAAATTGCTACTGTGTAGAACTACTGGGAGGGGGAAACTTGGGGGAGGAAGCAGAAGGACCAAGTTTTGTCTTCGAACTGTTTGTGTGGGAGAATCCTATAAAAAGTAATTATGCATATAAAGACAACCGAAATAAAAGTAACCCAACAGTTTAAGTTATTTTCTAAGTAAGCATTGCTCTACTGCAGGTACATATTTCAGTCACATAATGTCTCAATTTCCATGCTATTTTTTAAAAGCCAAACACCCAAGTTCTTGGGAAAAATAAAAAAAGAAGAGAATTTAAGTGCTTTTAGAAATTTAATATAGTTGCCATTGTACCAGAGAAAACAGAATGGTTCTAAACAAGTTTTTACCTAGCAGATCTGCTCCTTCATCAACATCCCCGATAACTTCAGACCCTGCTGTGGAAAGTTCATGATACAGAGAGTCTGTGTTGATGCCAAATGCTTTGTTCACAATCCCCTGTGTCGGGCTGTTGTTGGAATAAAAAAATAAAAATAAAAAAACCACTGTTGTTACTTTGCAACATTTAAGCAAGAACATTTCTCCCTGAAATATTGAGCATCCCAGACCACTGTGATCAAAACCCTTAGAGCACATCCTACCTGTTCACCATGGGTGGGTTCAGGGAACATACTGAGTAAAGAAAAAAGCATATTTTATTCCCCATACCAACGACAAACACCTACCATGTACAGCCTCAAAGCTCACCCAGCTCACTTCATTTTAAATCAGAATAATTAATGATTATTCAATATTTGATAGAAAAATTTCAACTTGCAGGAGCTGTCAGCTCTGAGTTTTCAGACTCTGCAAGGATTCCCACCCTCCCATCAGTTTAGGTAGCAACCTTAGATAGCAGTAAGATCAGGTAAGGACTCAAATGTTGAAAACAACAATGGTCTTTCTTCTTCATCAACTTTTAAGTGAAATCAGCCTGAAGGGTTAGTTTCTTCTTTGGGTGAGTCTACGCACTGGAAAGTTTCTTCACATTTCAGCAAAATGTATTTCATTAAAGGTCAATCAAAGTTAATGTTTTTGAATCATATCATATCATATGGGAGCACATCTTCACCTCTTAGTATCTTCGGTACCATCAAGAATCTTCTTCATTTCTTGACAGTGTCAGGGCTCAAACAGAAAACAGCTGTTACAGGAGGTGAGGGTGAAGCAATCTCTGGGCTCTTCTAAGTGCCCTGCCTTGTATGAGGGGAATCAGCCAGTATGAAGAGAGGCTGTGCAATTTTTCCAGCAGTCTAACAGAAACCAGTCTAACAGAACCAGTACCACTGGAGATTATCTCGAGTTGTGTGGCTTCATTCTAAGATAAATCAAGTCTCAGTGATAACACCTGGAGGTTACAAATGGGGTCCAGGAGATGCCTCTGATATTGCAAAGTTGTTACAACAGATTGCAGAAAAAAGGAAAACAAAAAGAGGTTTTTTCAATTACAGAAAAATTACAGCTATCTAGACATCTAAGAGCACTGCAGAGTTACAAATGAGTGGCATGACGGCACCAGAGTTAACCACTCAGCGCAGTCTAATGGACAGCACAAGTGACAAGAAGTAACCAGCACTCGGCAATTGACCTGAAAACCTAATTCAGCTTGAACCTACCTCTCCAGCACTCAACTTCCAGAAACTGTATATATGTCAGAAGCATTCTGCTTTTAAAGCAGCAAGCAGGTTGTTCAGCAGCCCCAGAGTTAGCTTCTGTCTCCTGCAGCTTTCAGTCTCACTACCAGAATCGGAGATCACTGCCTGAAGAGCTCCCAGTGAAGCAATCCTCTTCCTTCCCTTCTTTTCCTTGGGCTTGATCAATTTTCGATCTGATCTCATCAGTCACTTTTGTCTTCCGCACAACTTCCTCCTGCATCTGACCCTAAAAATTGCCCATGCATCGTACATATTCTGAGGGGAGCTTAACTGTATGTGGTTTCACAGTTGAGAAATTGCTGCTCATACCCTTCTCGATGAGAGGGTGCTCAACAGGAGGAATCCACTCCAGATTTGGACTGTGAGGAAATCTTGCCTTAACTTTGTCAGGGCATTATCTTCTGCACACCTTTAAGAGCTAAGGGGTTATTTTTGCTAGCGTAGTGCCAAATTATGCACCAGACGAGGGTAAAAATTAATTAATCCTGTAAAATTAACCACCAGAACTTAGTAAAAATGAACCAAAGTACCCAAACTAATAATTCTAGGCTAATACATGCCTCACAGAAACGCAGTATCAAAATTAATAGACTTTAGGGAGCCTCCTATTTGGTACAAAACAGGGCATGAATAGGAACCAGAGTTGCAGAGTAGTGCAGTAAAAGTCTCCTAATTTGAAGAACTCTGTCAAGTTCTTCAAAGCAGACACTACCTTTTCTTTGGAGAACCTCAAAGACAGTCAGACCCCCTCATATGTGCACTAGGCAGAATATATAGACTTTCTGAAACAGCTGCATCTTGAACTCAGTGTGAGCCACAGCACCCATTCCTCACTCCTCAAAAAACCAAGTGAAAGAGCACAGCGAAAAAGTCACAATCAATACCTGTTACCGGTGCGTTCCAGGCGGGGGTCTTGACACATATCCAGCTCTGGAGTAGAGTCTATGATGTCCTGAACATCAGACCACTCATCACTGCTGCCCATTCCTAGGCAAGACAATACATAAAATCTATAGGATTAGGAATTTCATGGGATGCTGTTCCTTGAAGGGACTGTTACAGCTTTGAATATTGAGGTTTCAAACTTCATGGTGTTTGTGTTCAGAGTCTTAAAACAGGAACAGAAAGCGGCTGATCATCTAGAGTCACAAATGCACTGGTGCTGGGAAGGTGCTCTCACAACTCCAGAGCAGGAAGACCATAAGCATCTCCTCCCTCCTCACCACACCAGTGTCACCAAAGTCATTAACTTGAATCCTCATTAAAATGTGATAACCAGAAATACTTCATCCATTAAAATAAGTTCCAAATAAACTTTTTATCTGTCAGGAAAAAATTTTCAATGCAGCTTTAGCTGAGATCAAAGACAACACAGTGATTTTCTGTATACCTTCACAGAGATTACTCTAGTTATGAACTAACACTATTTAGTTTTAATAGAAATATTTTTTCATACAAATTCTCAAGTCCACAACTGGTTGAGATACTCATTACAGTGAAATTTCACTTAAAACCTGGTAGATGAAATCTGCTCTGGTTTCTGTATAATCTACAGCCTGAAGCCAGTATTTAAAGGATATGGAATTTCCTTTTGTCAAGTCACATTTATCAGATACCAAACTATTCAAAAGCTCAGACTTGCACCTATTCTAAACAAACAATACAAACACAGTATCTGTTCTTCCAAGAAAATCTTGAAGGATTAAAGACCTAATCTGTAAACTACATTAGTCTCTCATCAGTGTTAGATGTGAAATTTTTGACCTTTCCAAACTGCCCCAGTAGCCAAATATACAAAGCCCATGGCAACTTGAGTGTTGATTTTGTTCTTTTAGGCTGGCATTATGCACCAGCTGGCAACAAATGCCATGTTTGAAGACAAAGGTGATGTGTATTTATTGCCAAAGTAGGCATCCATACACCAGTGGTTCTCAAGCTCTCAGAAACAGACACTTCCTCTTCTTTATTTTTCCAAGCTGGGAAGCTTTTCTGCAATACAAGTACCTTCTTAGTTCAGCTCTAAAGCATTTGCATCACTGACAGACATTTTAATTACAGATGCATAAAATATGTAATTAAAATTCAAGTATCCGTGTTTCTCCGCAGCATGGAAACCTAATTTTGCATTACATGTGAGAAATAGCTAAAAGGTTGAATATGCATAGCACACAGGAAAGATACAACTATCTGCCTTGAGCAGATTCCACAACATGGTAATTCCACCAAGAAAAAAAGAAGCTTTCACATGCACAATGAATTCAGAGTGGCACATACAAAGAATAAAGCAGACTCTGACCCAAGAAAGCTATTGATGGTAAACACGCTTGTAAAGAAGCAACCGTAAAAATATGGATAAGTATTTATAGAGCATTCAAACTACTGACATCCATGCTTAATTTCTCTGATACCACTGCTTATATTGACTTGCCTTGGCCAGGATCATCACACAGATCACAATCTAGCAGTTGGCTATGCAGAAGCCATACACTTTTATGGACAACTACACTAGTTTCTCGCAGATTGACATCTGTGACCCTGGGACCCCCTCAGCTAATATAAATACAGAATGGGACTCAGTCACAATTCTCATTCCAACGCTACAACAAAAGATGTTACATGCTGTTTTATCATGTTCATTTGTTATGAACCAGCTGTGAATGTTAGCAGAGGAATTTCCTCTGCATTACTTAGGAATAAAGAGATGAGCATCTGGTTCAGATGCTAACCTCAGAGACCTACGCTCATCCCTCTGCTCCTGCACAGATTTTCCTCATGAACTTCAGCTAGTTTTACAGTCATTTCGTATATAAGTTCACGACATGTAAAACAGCACACTTCTCATTTCTAAAGGCTGCTGCAAGTCTAAATACAATACAGGCTAGGAGTTGCTCAGACACTACATTGGCACAGCTTTATTAAAAAGCACAGAAAGGGCCTTTATCATGTTATTACACCATTTTCTTTATTTAAATGGCCTGGTGCTAAAGGCTTAGGTGATGACTTTCCTGACAAGAAATTGTGAATTCAAGTTACTAAAGCACTCCAGGAAGTGGAGAGAAAACAACTGTAACTTCCAAAGATTTAGGGAGGTTCTTATATGAGAAATAGACTAAAAGAAAACTCTCAGCTTATTTTGCTGAGAAAAACAACTGGAAATAATTGCTATTTTTAAACACATCAGGGTGTGGGATAAACACACAGAAGATAATTATTTAACCTGACAGACAAATTTGGCATATGAACAACTGGACCTTATGAATAAATCCAAAGAGAAAACTAAATGGAAACTTTTAACTATCATATTGATGAGGTCCAGAAACAGCTTTCCAAAAGCTCAGTTAGACTAAGATGGGACTTGACTGTGCATGAAAGAGGTTCTACGACAATGATGAATGCAACTGCAGGGGACTGAACTCAGTAACTTACTCCCATCCTGTATATTTGTGCAACTATTCATCTTACTGATGTTTTTAAAATGTGTTGCCCAGGAAACTGCTAACATCCAATTAGCCCTGTCTTGCTTATGCATCTTTCTAAGTAAGGCTACCTCAAATTCTACACTTAATGTAAGTCAATTACTCCTCAGACTCCCAGCCTCTTCCTGTAACCAAAGCACCGGAAAGTCAATTACTTTAACAACCAAATACCCAAGCTCCAGGTTCCGTACCGATGCTGACATTCCT
Organism: Tringa tobata; assembly: GCA_033628505.1. Classification (NCBI taxonomy): domain Eukaryota; kingdom Metazoa; phylum Chordata; class Aves; order Charadriiformes; family Scolopacidae; genus Tringa; species Tringa tobata. The sequence goes on along the minus strand of JAHREE010000586.1, from coordinate 674,988 downwards.
CATCTCCTGCGTGACCTGGACTTCCATGTTGCGGCTGTTACGCTTTTCTCGTGCTCTCTTATTGCTCTTGGTCATGCCGTTGTATTCGCCGATGGGCTGGATGCTCTCATTCAAGGGCGTGACGGCCGCAGAAGGCACAGATGATGTGGGGGTGTTGGACTTGGTTCCAGTGGTGCTCGGTGTGGCAGCTGCTGAGGACTGCCCAGATTCGGACATTTCATCTTGGGGGCACTATGGGAATTCCAGGGTGGGGGAAGAACAAAAAGGGAAAAGCACAGCTATACATTTTAATTAATCTCCTGTTTGTTGGCGTATGGCTGCCTTTAAGCGCTCCAGAGAATGAGTATTGCTCGCTGTACCAGCTACATGTCCAGTGCTTGCTGATGACAATAGGCACTGCAACCACAATGAAGCAGTGAGTTCTCATGCTGAACTCAGCAAGCAAATCCCACCTGTAAAAGGAGGAATATCCTTCCTCCTTTACTACCAAACATTGCTTTTCGCAAGTCACATCATTATGCGATCTCTTCATCGTGCATCTCAGGAAAGGTAGCTGTATCATAAGTGAAAAGCACCTGCAGCTCACATTGACTATGGTGGAAGCTGAAGGGCTTTGCCACTTGTGGTAAGCCAGGCCAGTGTTTCCCAAGACTGGAAGACAACATGGATATTGCTTGGGAAGGATCTGAAGTGGCCTCTTAGACGTCTCAGGTGATGTCATTACTGTAAGCCATCGGCACAACCCGGATAAGAGAACAGCAAAGTGGTTTTGACACTAAAGTGCAGAAGCAAAGCAGATACCAAGCTGGGATGGTCTGGCTTTGCTAGCACAGAAGACTTATGTCCCCATACCACCTTACACAGAAGCTAGCCAGGCATGGGTCCAGCTTGACAACACAGCAGAAAGAGGTGCGGTATCCCCACTTCCAAATGAGAAGATGACAAGACCCAAGAATTCAAAAATCAGAAGCTGACAAATTAACATAGGAGATGGATTCCCAGTGTGAAATGTGCACAAATGGCTCTCAGTTTTACAGACATTACAGCCCCATTTCTTGTAACACCACCTCTTGAAAAACATGGGAGGCTTTCAAGGATCTGTCAGGATTTTGACCCCTGTTTGTCAATTAAGACAGCATTGCTTCACAGTCAGCCAATTAATGTCTTGACCAATGCTGTGATCTCTCCCAGACCCAAATGAGATCTCCCCATTCTTCACGGCAGCCCACTCTAATTACTGCCTGCAGGAAGACGACAAAATTAATGTTAAGAGTTACACGTGATAAAGGGTTGCAATTGGGTGCAGTGACGTTCAGCAGCTGCACATCCAGATCCAGCTTTAATCTTTACTCCTTTCCTCTCCCCTCCTGTGCAAGTACTAGAAAGATCCCGATTCTGCTCAGAGGCTGCTCTGAGCCTCCCAACCTTGGAGCTGTGACGCTGTCTCACTTCACTAATTCAGAAGTCTTGTTCTCTTGTACTAATAATAACTTCATAACATGACAAAGAAAAATCAAAATGGGATGAGAGAGAAGACTGAAAAAAATGGTGACTTAACCCTTTGCAGCCTTTTTCTTTTTTAAATCTGGAATCTTATTAAGATCTTCCTTTAATTAGACTGGCCTCTATGTGCTTAAAATACCCTGCTCTACATTGCACTGTGGAAGTCAAAGGTTTTACATTGCATCTGTGCATTTTTATATTGGAAATTAAGATTTTTTTGAAACCGTATCACCGTTAAATATGACCCACATTTTGTATGTAGTTTCTGCATTGTCAGTCCAAACAGCACCCACATTCCCACATGGACATTCAAATTGTCCCTCTGCACATTTGCTGATTTTAGCACCAGAACTGAGACGGAGACTTTTCACTTGGGCTGCTACATGTGAAAAACACACTTCCCACCTCTACTTCACATTCCTGTTTCAGGAGCTACTTTCCTAATATGTAAAGAAAAAAAAGCAAACCAGGTCTTTGAGAAGAAATATGACTCAGTAAGCTTTCAACTGCAGTTTGTCTGCTGTGCTTTCTAACATACAAAGGGACAAAAAGTATCAAGTGTAAAGTGGAACCACAAAACCTTTCTCCAAACAAAACTTTCATTGGATGACAAGATTCAGAGATGTTCTTGTACCCACTGTAAATCTATAAGCATAACGAAAGTCCATGAGCACCGTAGCACTGTAAAACAGACACCAAGGTGGGTCCACATGTTCTTAGGAACTAGATGTCATTCAGAAGCCCTGTATCATTAGGTCTACAGGATATCAGAGATATTCTGTAACTTCTTGTTTATTAACATCATCTGCCCCTAACTCAGAACACAACAGTAAGTAAGTACTCTGCTCTTTCACTTACCCTCTGGTTATATATCTGAGTGTTATATTTACCTAGAAAACATACTTTATCAACCTACCAGGCTGCGTTGGAGAAATTCCTCCCAAATGTAAATACTACTAAGGTGCTCCTCTTCACAGACCAGAAGCTCTATTAATCTTCGCTGGTATCTTCCTTCTATTGTCCTGAGTGCTTCGTTAATGCCAAGTATTCCACTAAGCGTATGGATCTCCTCTACAGAATAGGAGCCATTCTCCATAACCCACAGCTCACCCAAAGAATAGTCTCCACAACCACCACTTACCTACAGCCATACCTGTCAACCTCCTAAACATCAAATGTGTAGTAGTGACCTCCAAAATGCATTGCAAAGGCCCAACATTCATAGCAGTCATATGTCACCATGAGAAGCCACAATTGTATGGTTATAACACTGAAAGCATAGTACATAAAAACAAAAACGTTAAGGACTTTCATCTCCAAAACATTATATAAAATAAATGTACAACTGAATGTAAAAATAAAATAATACAATGACAGCAACTAAACCAAAAAACAGTAAGTATGCAAGGACACTTAAAATATTAACTATAGTATGGTCCCATGAAGAAGGAAAACCAGTCATACGTACATACTGGGAAGGTGAGTCATGTGTGTGCAGCTAATGTCAGTGAAATATCAGAGCTGCTAAAGAAGAAGCAAGGAGTGCACGAGCAGAACTGCTGAGATTTTAGTCATGCAAAATATTTGAGAAATAGCATTCCAGTCAGAGAGCATGCAAGAAGCTCACAGGAGGAAAATTTCCATTCCAACTTGCAAATCTAGTCACATTCTTTAATTATTCATAGGTTTGCTCCTTAGTCTTAGGAAATCCTCCATAACATGCTAACCCATCCAAGTCTTCCACAGCCCAAACTCTCTTAATTCCACCCTACCAGCATTCCACTTCTGAACTTCCCTAATGAGCACCAACACAAATCTGGAGTAGCACAGTACTACTTCTGCACCGTTTGCTTGTAACCAGAAATGGATTTTCTTGCCAGACACATGCCCAACAGATCATAACAGATCCAGTCAGTAACCCTCCATCACCTGAACTTGGACATAAAACTTCCAATTTATCAGGGTTCCTGTTGCATCCTCCTGCAATGCAGATGCTGGGTTATCAGTGAGACCCACTCAACTTCTCTCAGCCATGTTACCACTTAAAGAATTATGCCTTAGCAAGTCTGTGGAAGATAGATCTAACCCCAGCATCCTCCTGGCTCTTCTCTAAAAACTAACCCCTGCCACATATGCCTGGCTGCTGGAGAACTCAAAGGCATACTGACACCATAGTGTGCAGCACTGCCTGGAGATCCCAGGGAATAAACTGATTCCAGAACCAGAAGCTGGTCTCTGTGCATTTTGGTTCCTGTCCTTGCAGCAGTGTTGTGCTGGCACAGCACTAGTCTGAAAAAAAATACATTCATGCTCTATCTTCATTTCCACAATCCTTAATTACATTATTGCATTGTGGCATTGCTATTCCGTAACTCCAGGAAAAGCTCTCCAGAAATGCAGGCCTGACTGGCATTCTGCAAGTTGCTACATTTCCCAAACTTCTGTGCTTCTAACACTACAGCAAGGGCTGGGTTCCAAGAACAGTCTCCATCCTATCCAAAGATCTTACTTTTGGATTTCCAACTTCCATGATGGCAGAGGCATGATGAAGTGCTAAGGTCAGTGCTGTACCAGGCCTGACTACTTTACAAAGTTAAAGGCCTGACTACTTTAGAGTGTTAAAAAAGGGAAGTTGCTTCTTTGTTTTCTGCATAAATATTGAATTTCTGTAAATTTTTTGTGCTCTACATGAAGGAGGCCACTCCTGCAGAGTTCCTCAGGCCACAGTACCATTAATGTAATATGGAGACAATGCAGAATAGGTATAACAAGACGTTGGGGTATTTTGTTGTTTCTTTTCCTTCTCTTTGCCTGTACTACCTCAACGAATTTTACAGCACTAGCGATTTACAACTTCTAAAAAGGAGACCAGTCCTTAGATGTGATACATGAAACGCCTGATGTTCTACAAATTCCAGGCAGAGAGAAAGTAAATTTTATCAGACACTTCTAAAGCAGACCAGACATTCTGTGAGATACTGGTGGACATACTGTAAGCCATGCCGGGTAGATGCACCACTGGCTCTCAGGCTCGTCACCAGGCGTTTGTGGAACATCACTGAAAGAGAGGAATTTGGTGGCCTCCTAAGCACAAAGACTTTGAGAAGTCTACAGGTACAGCTCATGGAAAACGTGGGTCACCATGTATAGTTTAAACTGTAAATAATTACAGTGAGCTGTCACCTAAGAGCATAACATCTGGGTCTTTGGGCTCAGGCCAGTCTTGAAAGGCAGAGCAGAGCACCACAAGCCACATGCAGCTGCTTCAGTGCAGTTGCAATGCTCTGAAGTTTTTCGCAAGTCCCAGTGCAGAAGGCAGCACATTGAAGGTGGCAAGTGTATTGAAGGTAGACAATGCAAGTCTAGAGTAATGACTAGACATATAAGGAACTGAAGACCTTTAAGCACAGTGCAAGACTTGGGCATCCAGAGAGGATTAGGAGCCCAGTAAAAAATTGAAGACAGGAAGGCCAGAGCAGCAATCAGTCAAAAAGGACAAACCCTGAAGAACAAGTGCAACCCAATGCCTGGTCCCAGCAAAAGTGCAAAACCACTGCTCTTATCAAGGGGGAGAGAAGGGACAGGTTCCAGCATTTCCTCTCCCAAATAAGCTATTAAAAAGTGAGGGATTTATCTTCTCTAAACCCCTAATGGTCTCCCCTCACATTCCTCTCACCTTGGGGCCAGCCAAGTAAAGGAGATTATCACTGAGACAAGAAGCATGAGGAGCTGTGTCAAATCCCTCCTGGCACCATATGCCAGATCTCCAAAAGAATATCCTCCCACCTACGGCACAGCTAGCACGGGAGCGGATGCACAGCAGGGAGAGGCTGCAAAGGGTTATGGACACAGATTGGTCTCCATCTTAATGAAAACGTGGGATGTTGGCAGTGGGAAACCCTTGCTCCGTGACGGTCTATAAAACCTTGTAGCTGGAGTTGGACTGCAGCTGGCCGAGGTCACTCAGGTGCCAGTGGTCCAGTGTTGGGACGATCTTGGCCCCTATCTGCCCACGTACCATGCCATCCGCGAGGGGGAAGACATTCAGAGAGTTAGGACGTTCCTTCCTGCTAAACAGAGAAACAGAGAAAAAGGGGAAACCAATCTGTTAGCCGTTCACAAGGTTCTTATAGAAAAGAAACATCACACTAGACTATGTGAAATATTGGTCACTAGAAACTGAATAGCACTTCTTCCCCTCACGTAGCAGCTGTATGAACTCCCAACTCCCACACTTCCATGGTGTTGTCTACTCAGACCCATGGTGTCTACTGCTACAACCATACCTCTTCCTGGGGAGACTCCAAGAAAGAGGACGGGGTCAAGTGAACACAACAGGCATGACTGACTTCTCCATCAGTACAAAACATTTTGGGGGAACGCAGAAGTGCACGGAATCATCAGCCAATTTAAGTGAGTGTACCTTCTGAGAAACAAACGTACTGTGGGAAAGCAAGCCACAGTTTACAACTCTCACAGCAAAAAAAAAAGCTCCCATAGATTCTAGAGATGTCATTACTGGGTCAGGAAAGAGGCTTTTAAGTGAGAGTCATCTAGACGGCACTTTGGTACATTCCACCCCAAATCTGGTTAGCTCCAACAGCAGAAACCAGAGGGGTTTGGACCACTTCCAACATTAAAAAAGAAAATGAATACTTGTACTCTCTGATAGCCTCTCTATACCCATATTACAGTGCACTCAAAATTCAGAAATTAAACAAAGGTATAGATGAATGCATCGTTCATATTGCCAGATGTCTGTAATTACGTTTTCTTCATCACCTTCTTTCTGACAACTGCAGGTGACTAGCTAGTTGCGGGTTTAATTCTGAATATAAAAGCTGGCACAGGTTTTGAGACCAAATTCCAGTGGGAGAAAATCTAGAGCAAGCTGCCGAGGTGGAAAAGGCTGCCAGAACATGCTGAAAATGGCAACTGGTTTCGTACCAAAGAAGCAGGCCTGCAGGGACAGAGTACACATCCATGTAGGGAATAACCCTCCACTAGCTGGCCCTGCAGAGATGGACTAAGCTGATCCTCTGTGTGACCTGCACCCACAAAGTACTTCACCTACTCTCATGTGGGGCTTCCACTTATTGGTGCGGGGAATGATGAAATCTGCACCTTCTGTACAACAGGAGACCTTCATGGGCCTTTCTTTAATGATCAGCAGCGCTGGTCTGATGACCAGGCTAGCCAACCATCACGGCCACCTCACCATGCCCAGGGGGAGAAACAACTGCAGCAGGACCTAATGTCCTCCAGGTTGTATGTAAACACACCAACACAGGAGGTGGTACATGAAACAGCTCATTTATGAAGGAAGGAGGTGGAGTACCTAGCAGAGGAGATGGTGTTTGTGGAGAAACCCAAAATGCCCAGCCTTCCCATTCTCAACACAGCCCGCACACTGCTATGTCAGAGCTGCTTGTGCTGAGGAACAATCGCTTGCCATGGCTTATCTTGGGTAGGCAGAAGAGGCAGAAAGGTGTTCCCAGTGTGGCCCAGCACAGGAGATTTGGGATGCACTTTTCCTAAGAATCTGCATTAAAATTCTCTCTTGAAGTTGCTGAAGACTCATACATGGAAGTTTTATAAACAAGCCCTCTTACAAAAGCAGCAGGTAACTGGATTTTAGAGAAAAACAGATCACCTGACTAACCTGACTTTCTTTTCTAGAGAAGATGCAATCGTCTTTCAACAGATTCAAAACCAGATTCATACATGATAGGAATTAGCAGTTTCCTTGCAGCCTTTCCACTCTAAGGGCATCTTGGTGCTGGTTACTTTTAAATATTAACAATCACTGAAGGTTTATAGAAAACATTCCACTGCTGTTTGCCTAAATACTGTTTGCTGTTTGCAATAAAATGCTGTTTGTCTAATTTCTGACCTCTATCCTGTCATTTACACCTGCTCCTAAGAGGTCATGATGTCAAAGCACATTTACCTCTCTCTGTCTTCCTGCATTTACCTCTCTTTATCCTACCCATATCATTCCAAGACCTTGAAAGTTTCTAACAGCCATGTTTTAAGTTTCTAATTAACATACCAGGGAAATTTTTCCCCTGATATCAAATCTTCACCCACAGCACTGTCCTGATCTAAAAGCCACAAAAAGTATACTTATTATGTATAAGAGATTATGAAAAGATTCAAAACTAGAAATTAGAACTTTATGCCACAAGATGGAAAAGTCTGAGTTTTACAGTTAGAGAAGTAACTCCAGGGTTTCAAACAGCCTACTTCAAGAGAACCATTTCTTTCAGGGAGGAGGGGAAAAAAAAAAGGCCAGTTTTTGAGCTGCTTCAATCATTAGTTTCATTTCTTCCCTCTTCTTCAGGTTAGAATGATGGTCTTAAGGGAGTCATACTTCACAGGTCTACATAGCTGGAGAAAATTGCCTATAACTGCAAAACATTTCTTGCAAAACAAGTGGTGCCATCAGAATATCCAACAATATGCTATGACATAAACAGTTTTGTGACTATGTTGGGATGGCCTGACATAACTCACTGACCACATTGAGAAATACAAGCCATCCCAAACATATGCTGAGACATTATACTTCCTCTTTAGGTAATCTCTATCAGATTTCTTTTCAGAACTCATAGCTTGTTTCTACGTTCATATACAAACATATACATATTTAATACGCAAGGAGCTACAGCACGTCACTGAATGTAAAGAGAATGATCTGACATGCATGATCTGACATGCTCTGGGTGGTCCTGCTTTGGCAGGAGAGTTGGACTAGATGATCTCTATGGTCCCTTCCAACTCTAAAAATCAGTGAAATTCAGTGAAATTCAGAGAACATATGAACTTCACAGTCCCTGTTAAACAGAGAACAAGGGTACAAAGTCTCCATAGCATCAGAAGCTGTAGGATCTTTAGGAAAGGAGTTTAACATAGGCTTTAAGGCAATTTCCTTGCTGAGTTTCTTTGGAAACACCCTCCAAATTCTTCTGAACCTCCCAGGGAAGGGGAAAGAGCAAACACCATAGAAGACCCAAATTCAGCTTTGCAGTCCTGGTGCTGAGCACCAGTGTTCAAAGAACTTCAGAGTATCCTCGGGGATAGTCTACATTTTGAGTGCTGGAGCAACCTTTACATACCCAATTCTCTCTAGTATAGGGTGACACTTGGTTAGTTCTACCTTGCGTTACAAGGTAAATATCAAACTCCTCTATAGAGGTTGCCAGTGGCCAAAAACTGGGATCAGGATGTTCTGCAAGTACCATCCTAAAGCTTATAAAACATAATAAATTATGATTTGTTTGCCAGCATTTAAAGATAAGAACTGCTCTCTTTGCAGGCTCCGGGAGTAGAACTCGCTTCCCAGCCCAAAGCCAGAAGAGCCTTCGGAGAGATGCTAATAGTGACACACACTTTCTGCCCCGCTCAGAAAATAGGCATGCCTTGTACTCTACAGTAAAAATAAGGGAGAAAAGATGACTTTTTAAAACATTCTGGGACATAAAGTGTAAACATCCAATCACAGACGACTGACCCTGGTTTGGGACCGAACTTCTGTGCCCTCTGTGTTTAAGTCCTAGCTTCCTCTTGCTGTGTCACCCCAGTAGCTTGGTGGCTCCCTCTGCCTCACCTGAACGAGCAAGTCTAACACGGGAGCCAGCAGGCAAAGAGGGCACACGTGCCAGTACAGTACATTCCCAGCATCACACTGCTGCCACCCAACAGCAACTTCCAAAACTAGATTAACATAAGTTAAGATGCAGCAACGGGATTTACCTTTTCCTCCATGACTGGCGATGACTGCAGTGACAAACATAACAGCCAAAACAGAGCGGCAATCGCACAAAAAGCGAGACAAAAAAACAACCATTAGAGAGCAAAGTCATGCAAACATGCAGCCCTACAACAGAGAAGGGGGTACACAAGCACTGCAAGCCACACCAGGTGGAAGTGTGCACCGTACCCGTTACCCCTCTTGGATGGCAGTTGAGTCACACACACTCCAACAGTTCTTGCACAAACTTCTCCCAAGTGACAGGTAAACACACTTGCCGTTCTTACGGTATTGTGCAAATACGTGCCCCTATGCAGTCTAACACACCCAAGCACATCCACAGATGAAAACAAATTAATGCACTCAAATTTGTGTGACAGGTCATGAGAAATTATGCCTGTCTCCCCAGTGCACACCAGTGCACCAAGATGCACAAACACTGGTATTCACCCGTACCCAGCTGTGCAGAGATACAAACCCACACATCTGTCCCAAGTGCTTGTGCACAAGCATATACAAACACAGAGCTACACGCACACGCACACACACCAACAGTGCAAAGCTTGAAATGAAGGAAAAAGTCCCATTTCCCACTGGCGGTTCCTACAAACTCAGATCACGGCCCCATCAGGGGCTTTTGTAGACATACAATGTTTCTCTTTTTTTTTCTCTCCAAGGAGACTAGCAATATGCCGCGCTTAAAAGGGTAAAAGACTAATTTCTCTAATATGAAGAGGCAATTCTTGATGCAGATATAACCACTAACAATTTTCACTGTGCATCTCTTTAACAGAATGGTAACATAAAGCCAGAGTGAATATTAGCTTATTTGAAAGTTAGGGAAGGAAAACCTCATTAAAATCAATTTCTACCATGCAGCGCAACTCAAATTTAGCAGGTGCATATATGAACTACCCTGTAAAAGAGGGAGGCCCTAGGCATGCTTTTGCCAATGGTACTTTTATATTTTACTGTGTAAGTCCTTCCACAGATACATTCTTATTTACAGAAGGGAAACAAGCTTGACACACATCCCATTTCAGCTGCAACACTAGGATCAGACCATGTTCTGTGAGCTCACTGTGGACTTCCAGACCACGGGGGGGGGAGAAGAAGAAAAATAGTCTGATAAGGGAGATTTTATGAACACCTACAAACTACTGGTTCTTTGTACACCATGTTTCCTCTTGGTTTCTACATCCATTATGCCTGTCTCTTTTGCCTAGGAAGGCTGCCATCTATCTCTTGATTTTTTTTTCCCCCCAACAGATTTTTATATTTTACACAATCCAATTTTAGCCAGACTACAAACACTGTATTCTGTAATTATTGTTATTTTCCTGAACTACTCTCTGTTGTGAGATTCATTTACTATTTTGCAGAAAAAAGAGCACGGAGTAAACTCGCTATACAGCCCACTCAACAACTACAACAGCCTTTAGTTACTCCTCTCTAGAAGAAATACTGTAAGATATTCTTTTCTGAAAGGACTGTTTGACTGTCAGAAGAGGAAGGGTTAAGTAGTCCCCCTTTATTCACATAGAACTGTGTCCTTCCTTCCTTTATGCAAGGCTTTGGTAGCCTTAAAAATGAGAATATAAAAATCTTACCAACTGATTCAGAATAAATAACAGATCTTTCTTTGAGACACCAGTATCTTCCAGCTGCAAGTTATTCTTGTAGCCAAAGCGACAGAAGTATCTTTTTAATTATTATGGGAGGTAATGAAATAGCAAATAGAGAACTTTGGAAAAAATTCTTCACTGAGAGGGTGGTGAAACACTGGAACAAGCTCCCCAGGGAAGTGGATGTCCTATGTCATGCCCATACATGTCCTATGCCAAGACCTGAAACTTCCTTTCTATTACGTTACTCCCACATCAACTGACATTCCGGTATTTAAGTGTTACAGATGTAAATAAAAAATACTAAAATATCCTCACTTACTCTTCCTTTATTCTTAACACATTTCTTTATTCTTAATTTCAAATAACTTTGCTGTTTCCTCATCTCCAAATTTTGCTCAATGCTTTTCTTTTGTATTTCATCATCCCAACCAGAGGATACTTCAAAAACCTCCATGGCTTTCCATTTATCTGTTTTCCCAGTATTTTCATCTCCGTGTCTTTGCACAAGCTGCCCTTTGTGTATAGTCTGACATGCCATCCCTACTCCTTTTCTAAGCCTAATGCTTCCCAAAGATTTGATTTTTGAGTGAAGTTCAGTGATATTAACCAGCTGAAGTTCACAAATATTAACTAAGATCAGTCAGAGCCAAGGCAGGATGCACCTAGCAGGCATTCTTTTCTGATTATTCCTGTGCAGCTGGTACTGTCTCTGTCCATTTTTCAGACCAACAGCTTCCACGGCTTTTGGTCAGCATGTGTGCAAAACCTTTTAATACTCCTCAAAGCCAGAAGAAATTAAAAAAAGAAAGGCAAGGACAAGAAAAAGATTTAATTCCCTGCAGCATATTACTTGGTTGATATTGTTCCCCTGGAAAACACTGTCTAAAACTTCCTGGGTTAGATAGTGTCACTATAGTGTTAATCATCTTATTATCATGTGATGATTAACACAAATGGTAATCTGCCATGCGTAAAAATTGCCACAGAAAACATCTTTTTTAGGGCTGAGTGACTTAATACATTATGTTTAATCTGAGTAGATTATTTGTTATGTGATCTATTAGTTCTCTAACCAGTATGGAACATCACTTCTACTTCTCAACCCGTGGGCTATGTTACTGATACCATCAGAGAGAAAGCATTTGGTTCCTCCACATACCAGTTATAAACAGATGAACCTGTACTGAAATCAATGTAACTGGAATTTTTGTGCTTTAAGCTTGTTCTAAGACTACAAAAGACTAGTTCTTATATGTACTGAGCTTCTTTCGTACCGCTGCCTTCTTTAAGCAAAGACTGGCTCTTATTGGTTTGGTGCTCTGAAAACAGGGCTGGGGAGAGAGAATAAAATCAATTTTTTGGGCACAAGTAGGTCTATTGGGTGACTGACTTACAGAATGCTTCCCTCGAAGAAACAGAGTACAAAAAATCCTGTAATGGCTAACACATTTAATTGCTACAGTTTTTCTGGCTGTCACACATACAAACACACACACACACAAATACCACACCTGACACCTCCATCCATTTTATGGATAAACATTCTACATGCTCCCTGAGAATACAAACGTATTTTTCCAGAGGCCCTCTAGCAATAGCAGTGTGACAAAGCCTAAGCTTTGTAACAGAACACATAAAGCTCCTCGTCATCAAGCCTTAGAAAACGTACCCACAATTCACCCACATCCCATTACAAAAAAAGCTTCAACTACAATCCATGCCCACAGGGAAAGATCCTGCTTCTGGTTTCTCTCTCCCCAATACATGCACTCAGTTTGTAAGTTCCTGCATAGCACACGTTACATGGGGAGGTTATGGCCCTACCTTCTCCCGGGTAGACTCCCCTCAGTTTGATTATTTCCCCCAACCTGCTGCATCTTGGATCGCTCAATGTGTTCCACATAGGTCTGGATCATCTGTGAGGAGAAAAAAATCCATAAGCCATAAAGAGGAGAAGAAAAAACTGTATTTCTGCTTTTGACTGATCTTCTCCAGGACTCATTTCCAATTCCTTTTCTTCTTTTGCACATCTCCTTGTCTTTGCTCGTCTTCTAAACTGATGATGTAAGTGAATGGACTAATCTGACAGAAAATCTGTCAGCAAATTGTGTCAGAAATTACTTTAACTCAATCTCATAACATAAGAGCCATGAAAGAGCACATCCAAAAATAATATAAAATGCCTCCTGGAGGCTCAGTGGTAGTGGGAGATGAGGTAGAGGGGCATTGTTCACAGAATCACAGAACAGTTGAGGTTGGAAGGAACCTCCTGGAGTCCATGAGGTCCAATGTCCCTGATCAACTGGGGCTACCCAGAGAAGGTTGCCCAGGACCATGTCAGCTTTGAGTATCTCCAAGGACGGAGGCTCCACCATGTCCTTGGGCAACCTGTTGCAGTGCTCATCATCCTCACAGTAACAAAGTTTATACTCATGTTCAGAGGGAGCCTTCTGTTTTCCAAATTGTGCCAGTTGCCTCTGATCTTATTACAGGACACCTTTGAAAAGAGCCTGGCCCCATCCACTTTACGCTCTCCATTCAGGTATTTCTGATGTTTCCAAAGTTCAGAAGCTCTAGTCACCACTAGTATTCTTTGACATGACTTTACATACAGGCTAAGAGTTTGTTTATTTAGAAATAATGAGGTGACATCCTACCTCTGTATGACGTTGATGTAGAGCATTATACTCTTTCTTCATTTCTGATTCACGTTCCTCCAGTCGTGAAACTACCAAGGGAAGATTCCAACCATCAGCTAACACACATCAGGCTCTCAAAATAAACTAGAAGTCTCAAAGCATATTTTGTTAGAAATTAATTTATATCTACTGAATAAAAGAAACTGAAAAAAAATAATGTACATTATGTGGGATCTGGTCTTAATTACAAACTCAATTTATGGCTACCGGCATGTTCCCAAAACGATCAGAACAATAAGCAGTGCCACAAGACCATAGAAGCAGAATTCTTCAGCAGTAGCCTGGTGCCCCCTAAGTGTCCTCATTCGACAACAATTTAAATCATCCTCTGGGGTAGGTACCTCTGGCTATCTGAGGAGCAGGGTACGGGAAAAAACACCAATGAATTCTGAGAGGAACCTCAGCCAACACAACACAGCTGCACATGTTAAGGAAGTATTTGTAAAAATAAACAAACAAATAAATGTGTATGTTTATATGAGAAAAAAAAATGGGTGGTTCTATTCAGGGACAAGGAGAAACTGGAAACCAGGTTCCAAAGCTTCACCAATGGCCCAGACCTGGCATCTGGAGAGACCGAGCACACCCCACACAAGATAAGCAATGAAGCCCCTACCAAGTTACTGTGGATACATCCCATCCTTTAGAAGGCTCAGAATTTTGTACCAAAGTAAGGGATAACCAGGAATTTCAGGCTTTTTGTAAATTACATTAAAACAAAACAAAAAGAATGAAAAATATTTTCAAAGTAGCAGTGTATGCATATGAAAGGCAAGTGTATAATCGTGTCTAGTGTACAACTTTGCTTACTCTGATCTGCATAATTTTTGGTCTTCAGCTCCAGCTGTCGAGTCTGAAATTCAAGGTGTTCCACTTGGATTTGTAGTTCTTTCTTCTCCTGCTCCAGTGCATCTTCAAACTCTATAAACTTCTGAATAGGGAAGAAGCAGAGAAAGAGGCACGGATAAGGAACAAACGTAAAATGTGTTTGCCCTATATGACTTTTCCTCTCCTCACAAAGCAAGAAAAATTGAGAGAATATAAATTACAAAATAGGAAGTAAGAATTTTTAAGTACTGTAATTACTACAATAGCATTTAATCAAGCTGAGGAGACTATTTTATGTGAGAAAGTATTAGATCTATTTAGTGTATAATTAATACATTAACTATGGTCCAACAAGAGTTATGTAAACCAGCCCAGCTCTATCATCTTCAGCAACACTGTTCTTCCTTATGCCAGGCTGAGTTTAATTTCTGTTAATCTGATGTCAGAGAAGGCAAATTCTATTTCTGTGGAATGTATGTCAGAAACCTTCAGACCAATTCTTCTGTTTGTGCAGTTTTAGAAAGCTTCACCTATAAATCACGTGGTGGGTAGGTTTTGCAGAAATGTGCAAGTCTTGTGGGAAATGTATCTGGGGAGCTGAGAGCACCCTCTGCACCCAGAGACCTGCCCCAGAAGCAAACCCCAGAAGGGTTCCGTGGTGCCCGGGAGCTGAGGGAAGGAGGAGATTCTTGCAGGAGAATTTAACAAATTTATATCTAGAAAGAAAAAGCTTGGGCAGCTGTTCTTGGCAAAGAAGGGAGGGAAGGGATCATCGCTGCTCTCATTAGCAACAACAAAGTGGCAGCTCAGCACATCACAGTGGTGACTCCTGCACAGAACACTGGGCTGAAGGAAAGATACACTCATGATGAAAACACAACAGAAAAATACTTGATTTCAGGTTATTATTTCTGTAAAATGTCACTTTTGACCAGTGAGCTTCAGCCATTTGCTGCACCGGATACTCGCACACACAGCAAAGAAAACTAAAACCTGTGAAACATTCAATTCAGCTACACTGTGGTGAAGTGATATGACATTTTACTCTTGGTAAGAGCTGTAGTCACAGTTACTTTCATTAAATACTTAAACTAAACAGAGTCCCTGGAAAGTGAATAACACCTTCCAATCTCTGCGTATACTTACGCAAGTCTCTTTCTTGTGCTATATGCGGTCATGAGAGGTTTTTCTGCACAAAACACTAACACATACCCATATGCAATAATGATCCATATTTCTGGACTCAGAAACTGAGCTGAGTCCAATAACAGCCCTCACTCAAACTGGTGGAGAAATCCATAAGGCTCAGAAAACTTTTTCTCTGTTAACCACATACACCCTCTCCACAGCAAGCCAAATGTAAAGCGCGGTCCCACCACGCTTCCAATGGCGCAGGACACCAAAGCCATCTCACTAGCTTCAGGACAAGTCCTATCCTGGCCTTATAGAATCATAGAATCATCTAGGTTGGAAGAGACCCTTGGGATCATCGAGTCCAACCATCTACCCCACTCTACAAAGTCCTCCCCTACACCATATCCCTCAGCACCACATCTAATCGTCTCTTAAACACATCCAGGGATGGGGACTCCACCCCCTCCCTGGGCAGCCTATTCCAATGCCCGACCACTCTTTCCATGAAGAATTCTTTCCTAATGTTCAGTCTAAACCTACCCTGTTGGAGCTTGAAGCCATTCCATCTCGTTCTGTCATTAATTACCTGGGAGAAGAGACCAGCACCAGCCTCTCTACAGTGTCCTTTCAAGTAGTTGTAGAGAGTGATGAGGTCTCCCCTCAGCCTCCTCTGCCTCATACTAAACAGTCCCAGCTCCTTCAGCCTCTCTTCATAGGATTTATTCTCCAGCCCCTTCACCAGTTTCGTTGCCCTCCTCTGCACTCACTCCAGCACCTCCAGATCTCTCTTGGACTGAGGTGCCCAAAACTGGACACAACACTCCAGGTGTGGCCTCACCAGTGCTGAGTCCAGGGGCACAATCACCTCCCTACTTCTGCTGGTCACGCTATTTCTGATACAAGCCAGGATGCCATTGGCTTTCTTGGCCACCTGGGCACACTGCCGGCTCATATTCAGCTGCTTGGCAATTAGAACCCCCAGGTCTCTTTCCTCCAGGCAGCTCCAGCCACAGTTCCCCAAGCCTGTAGCGCTGCAGGGGGTTCTTGTGGCCCAAGTGCAGGACCTGGCACTTGCCCTTGTTGAAACTCATACCATTGGTGCTGGCCCAATGATCCAATCTATCTAGGTCTCTCTGGAGCACTTCCCTATTCTCCTGGGAATCACCACTCCTGCTTAACTTGGTGTCATCTGTGAACTTGCTGATGATACACCCTATGTCCTTGTCGAGATCATCAATAAAGACGTTAAACAGGAATGGTCCTAACACTGAGCCCTGAGGGACACCACTTGTGACCGGCCGCCAGCTGGATTTAAATCCATTGAGCACTACTCTTTGGGACCTTCCAGTCAGCCAGTGCTTGATCCAGCAGATCGTATGCTCATCCAGGCCGTGTGAAGCCAGTTTTTTCCACGAGAATTGTATGGGGGAAGTGAACCCCAAAATGAACCCCAAAATTTGAGTCTTGTTACATTATTCCTAAACAGCTACATCCAGCTGTTGCCCGCACCAACCAGTCCAGTAATTAAAACACACATCTGTCAGCTAAGCAGCCGAGAGCAGGACTGAGGCTGGGAGCAGCCCTGGATTCAGAGCCGCAGAGGCAGAGAGCGCGCAGGAAATAACACCAAGAGGGCTTTTGGCTACCTTTAAGACGTTTATGTAGCAAGAGGAGCCCACAAGAGGCAACATGGGGCTATGAGGAGCTCACAAGGCCGCTCTGCTCCTAGCCCTGCCTCTCCTCTTCTGCCTCTGCTCACAAAATACACACACACACAGAGCCCGGACATGAAGAAGAAAAGCCTGCTCACGGGAAAGTGTTGCTCTGTGCCACTCAAGGGAGCATGGCAATTGTAATTAATCCACGGAAAGCCTCATTGTACTCTAAAATGAAATGACTAGTGAAAAGAATTTTTGGATAAGACTCCCAGGGAAACAAATGCATTTAAATGCACAATAAGATTACTTTGTTAAATTTTGCATGTGAAACAATATGCACAGTATCTGGCTGCATTCTCAGGACAAGCCTGTGCACATCTCCTGTGACTTTCAGGGGAATGATTAGCAGTGACACTGGAGCCATCGCTATGTTTGTGAACTGGATCTTCTCTCTGCAGACAACTGAAAGGCTACATCATTTATTATCCTTGCAGACTTTTAGAACTGTTCAGTAAATTCATCTGTACAATGAGTCAGTTTTCATTCCTACATATCTGTATTTATAGAAACAATCAAGTGCATTTTAGCTACATCTCATTTTCCTGCACTCACTGTTCTGCAGTGCCTTTAATCTTCAACTGGGCTTTTAACTTTCTTTTCCTTCCTCCCCGAATTTATTGCAATAAAGGTGGTTTTTCCCCTTAGGTTGTTTTCCACCAGTATTTTCTAGAAAAAACAGAAATACCACTACCTATCTTCCACTATAAAGGAGTTATCTCAGAGGCTAAGCATTTACTTTTTAATTAAATTTTAAGACTGTACAAGATTTCAAGTTTTTAAGTAAGCATTTTTTCTCTGAGATGTCAATTAAACATTGAAATCACTTAATAACTCACAAATATCCAGAAATCTATTTTATGGATTTTGAGAAATTTATAAAGCAATCTGCTTTGTAAATCGTCAGATTTATTCTTGAAACATTTTCCAGAACAACAATATAATTTCAGAATGAGTAAAAAGAAAAAAAACTCCTAACCGACCCAGCTATACCAAGCAAGAGACCTACAGGAGCAGCTGTTTAACTTGCTCCATTTGGAGGACTGAGGCAAGATACACCAACAAAAGAGCTATTTTCCTGGTTATAATCTCCATCTCCTTGCAGGGTTTTGCTGGAACCACTCTGTGCTAAAGCTCTATTGATGAACCCTTTTAATTACAGCCAAGGGCTAAATCCCCATCACATCACACTGGCTCAGCTTTCACTGCCCCCTTGGTTCGAGACGTCCTCCTGCTCCATCCAAGAACTTGCCACCCAGGCCAGGCAGGAATGAGGGTTTTAGCAGCAATAAAAATGAATGGTCTTTAAGGAGAACATTCACAGATTTCCTGACAGTAAATTAGGAAGGAAAAGAAGGTACAAGCCAAACTTTATTCCCACTATGTAGGTCGTCTTTAATAAGATTCCTGGATTTGCTACTGCTGTTTTGGTTTAATTCAGAGGAAAGTGATTGAAAGATTAAGTCTTCTGCAAATATGGCTCAGTCTTCTTATTCAGTCCTGTCTACTTTGCAACCTCAAAGTAATCAAAGAAGCAGAAAACTAGAAATCAATTAACCATTTGGAGGAGAAAGAGACAGAGAGACAACAATATTAAAAATTAATGTTATCCTAAGTATCTTGGGGAAGAACAGCATTTCAGATAAAGGTATTGCAGTATATCCCACTCTGTCTGATGGGGAGATCAAACGACAGGATTTGTGCATAGGGAGCCAGGGGCTCTCTGCGCTCCCTGCCTCTGAGGCACCTGCATCAGCCGCCATCTCACCTGAGGTTCTCCCTGGGCATGGGAAGGTTGGAAGGGCTGAGAGGAGGAAAAGTCCCCGACCCAGAGAGGAGTAAACGGCCAAGCCAGCAATACGAGGAGGAGAGGTTTCACCGCCAGGGCTGTCCCCAGGGAAAGCGCTCTCCTGACTGAGGAGATGGCGTAGCGCACGCTGTCACTGCTGCGCACCCTTCGTGGTACAAGCAAGCTCTCACCGGGGGATTCATGCAGACTTTATTGTTTTGCCAAGAAGCCAGCAGCAGGTATTTCATGTAGCACCCAAGGAAGAGCCTTACTAACCACTGAAAGCAGCTGAGATCGACATGGCCTCGCTTAGGAATATGACCACATCCACAAGCACAACAAAGTGGTGCCAGCAGTTGGGGGAAAACAGGCGCTTCAGGTACATTTGTATTACTCTTGTAAGCAACAGCCTCCAGAGATAGCAGAGGCAGCACTTTCTCTGCTGTGCCCTGCTCCTCAGGCTGTGGCTCACGGGCCACGGTGTGTGGCTGCGATGTACCAGCCCAGCAGCGCCAGGCTGGCTGCAGTCCCTCTCCTGCCCAAACTCATCCCGCCAGCTGCATCCCTGGCACACGGGAGCTCCCTCCCACCAACCCTCTGCACCGACCCTTCCCCTTCCCAGCTGCCACAGACACGGACCCGGGCAGAGAAGCAGAGAACAAAAATTAATAAAGTATTTTAATTTTTAATTTTATTTTTTTTTTATTAACTGGACTCCCAGAGGCAGTTACGCTTTAAAACCAAGTCTGTATTATTGAGTGAATGCAGCTCAATAAATAAACACTACAGACATTTCACATTTTCCATGTTTTTCAGGTGGATGGGGTACAGTCACGGCCCTCCTGAAGCTATGGGAATGTTCTCAGTCACTCAACCAGGATCCAGGTTTCATCCTGACCTTTTAAACCTCCTAACAAGTAACAGGCATAGGGGACACTAACTTGAAAGCCACCTTCCCATCTGAACATTTTCTGTCTGTAATATTTACAAAAAGCACCAAAACAGTTATAACAGAAAAAGAGTCCTTACGGTTTACTCTTGTTCCTTGTGTTTTTCATCTAAGTTCATGCACAGCCTGTCCTATCTAAACGCTGCAGTTTGATGCACAAAGATGAAGCTCCATGTGCCTGTGGGTACTAACCAAAGTCAGCAAGCCTTCATGATGGAAAAGAATATTCACAGGAATCGAATTCATACTTCTGGCCTCAGAAATAGTACAAATTCCAATGGCTTACTGAAAGCAGATACTGCAGATATTACTCTGACTTCATCATAAATTTAAATATTTAACAGGGTAGGAGTGGGCCAAAAAAAAAAAACCAACCCCAAAAAACCCCCAAGCTCATACAGCATAGCTTAATACATCCAGAGTACTAAGTTTAAAAATTGAAATGCAAATTTGCTGACTGCATTCTTTCACTTTAGTGCTGCCAAGAGGCAAAAAAAAAAAAAGGTAGGGTGCTGGCAAAGAACCACAGCCTTGACTTGCTGCTGTGAGTTGCCCAGGATTTCAAGGGGTTTCTCCTTTGCAGAGCCAGGTGCTGCAGCTGATCTTCTCCGATGGTTTTCCTGCATGGAGCTCAGTTCAGATCCACACCTCAATGATTCCGCAGCTCCCAGGCTCCATCTTTATGGAGATGCAATAAAGATATTTAGAAAACAGAAATCAAAAGGACCAGATAATTCCACTGATGGTTAAGAAAAAGTATGCTTTACTCTTTTTCTTTTTTTGATCCCACTACGACAAAGTAGAGGGGTGCTCCTGAAGAAGAAACAGCCCACACTCACAGTAGTTCTTAATAGCAAAGCTGATGCAGTGGTTAATATTTTTATTTTTTTAATTAAGTTTTTCCAGAGCCCCTATGCTTGCTTTCAAAGAATAATTTCTGAATATAAACAGTTACAGTTAAACAGTTAATAACCTTAGTGATCTAAGAAAACTGGAGCATGAAACTACTATATATAAAATTAGTCACATGAATTTTTTTTCTGCTAGCCTCTATCCCCAGATTTCAAGCAGGATAACTAGTCTGTAATAACCCAGGATTATGACAAACAATGGCTCACACACCAGTCTTTACAGGAAAATTTTCTAGCATAAAATCATCTTAAGGCAAAAGAATGAGCACTGCTCTGAAAAGTAGTGCCACAATGCAGATCGCTTGGCTTCCTGCTTTCGTGCCTTTTGCAAAGAAAGAGAAGGACTAAAAATAGTAGCATATAATCAGAAATCATCACATCACGCCAGTGATAAACCAAGCAGAGAGCCAGAGATGCACATATAGGGAGAGATCTCGCTACACGGCCTTAATGTGTGGTAGCTGGCAGTGTGTGCAATGGCACCACAGGCCAAAGGGAGCACGGGGGTCAGTCTGGCCCATCCCCTCATCCCGGTGCTGGCGGGAGATGATGGCAGTGCCCTTCGTGAGGAACCAAGGAATGTCCACCTGGCAGAGCCATCCCTGGGAAGCGGAGGTCCAGTGGTGAGGAGGGAAGGACTCTTCCTCGGGAGGTGACGGCAGCCGCAGGGAGGCCATGGCGAGGGAGGCACCCTCCTGGCAGGCCATTTGGGAGTTGTGTTGACAACATTTTGTCTTAGAAAGCCAAGACAAAGAAAGAGGTCAGCTCCTGGCTATTTAAATCTGAGCTGGTCAAAACCAACTCTTCAGCCCCATTATCAGGCCTGCCACTGATGAGTTTTACTTGCTACTCAAGGTGAAGACCTCATTCTGCACTCTTACCAGGAGCCATTTCCCTCAACAGCAACTTCAGGAAGATGTCTAGATTTTTATCCCTACAGGCATTTTATATAAATTTCCTATTCAGCAAAGCTGAAATAGAAGATTTAGGAATTGAGTCTTGTCTGCCTTATATCAATGTTAACTTCCACTGCATGAAAACATTCCTTGTTTCTATCAAGAAGAGAGGCAATACAGACATATTTAATGTTTCCCTTGTGAAAACACAGGTTTTGCAAATATTTAAAGCTGCCCTCCCTCGCTGGTCTCAACAGCTGAAATGTACCCTCACACAAGTAACAAAATACAGCCATCAGCCCACACAGTGATAAAAGCATACCTGAGTTTCCAATGTGTTGTATCTAACATTACGTGAATTTTAGAAATGCTGCCTGAGAGCAGAGTTTCACTAACAGGTAAAAAGGGACTCCTTGCATTTCACCTGACAATCACTCGTCTTGCTCTTCAATGCATCAAGGTGACAGACCCATGGGTTTGAGGGTGCTCTTCAAACATGATGAGCAACGCTCATCCTTTCTCCTAGAAAGCCCTTGCCTTCAAAAGACCCTTCTCCTGCTGACCCAGGTCAGTCCCAGCCACAGCACCCAAAGAGCGAACCCTGGATCCCCCTGCAGCCTGGATGCTCCCCAGCGGTATCAATGTGCAGTGAAATCCCAGGACATCTGCAATCCATATAAAAAGAGATGTCGAACAGCAACTGTGCCACAAGAAAATATGCAATCAGTAAGAGTAAATTCTAATAATAGCCTATATCCTCTCCGTCTCAGAAGGACCTTAGTTACTGCAAACAAGAAGATGCTCTCTCAAGTATTAATTTTATAAGACATAGTTCAAAAGACCAATTGCAGCACTCCCACAAGCACACTGACAAACAGTCCACAAACTGAAAAGAAGTTTAGCTGCAACTGTGAAATGAGGAAATCAACAATTTAAAACCTCTGACTACACCACACTTTTAAAAACTCACAGATAATTAATTTACCATCTCAAATTTCATGCTGAGGGAACTGGGCATGTTTAGTTTGGAGAAGAGGAGGCTGCGGGGAGACCTCATTGCCCTCTACAATACCTGAAAGGAGGTTGGAGAGAGGTGGGGGTTGGCCTCTTCTCCCAAGGGAATAATGACAGGACCAGAGGAAATGGTCTAAAGTTGGAGCAGAGGAGGTTTAGATAAGATATTAGGAAGAATTACTTTACTAAGAGGGTGGTCAGGCACTGGAAGAGCCTGCTCAGGGAGGCTGTATTTTTAACTTAGTTTTTAGAATTTCTTAGTTCAGAAGGACACACAGTACAAAGTTTTGTGATGGAAAGACATTCTGAGCTATGCCCTGCATCTGAATCTTTGCTGTCCTCTTCAAATGCACTCCTGAAGGAACATGTCCATCTCCATAAAAGCACACACCCTACTAGTGAGAGAACATTTCCTTTACATCTGCAGAGCCTGCCGATAAAGAATTTTGTTCCTATTGCTAACTTCAATTAGTAAAAAAGACCTCTTTTATCTGCTAGATACTCTATAGCCATAGATTGGTTATTGAAAGCCTTCTCTGAAATACATGTATTCTTTTGTTGATTTATGTGAAGATTACCATCTCCTGTATTCCTGCTCCAAGGGATCTGAGGTTTTTTTCAAAGGAAGATCACTTTTCTTTTAAGATGCTCTCCGTGAAGAAGGCCTGGTCCTACAGCACAGCCAGGAGAGGCAGAGGGGACCCTCCCACAGCCTCGACCCTGCTCCAGTTCTGCCCAAGATATGGAGTCTGCCCATTCTACCACTGACATCTCCCAGTGGGACTAACAACACGCTTGCTTGGAACAGAACATATGGTGGAAGAAAGGGGTGCACAAAGAAGGGGTGGGCTGCCAGTGGAGTTCTTATCAAAACTGCCTTGAAACAACAGCCTTGTTCTGTATTTCTATCAGCAAGCATGGCCAACAAGAAAGGAGCTGTGGCTTTGAAGATGACACAAGACCAGAAGGTGACATCAGCACTAAAGAGAACCAAGCTATCACAGAACTGGATGATGCTGAAGATCAGAGCAATACTGGGACAGAACAGCACCCGGCTGCAAGGGCATGCACACAGGCACAGCCACTTCTGCTGTGATGAGGAGGGTTGAGAGGAAGGAGCTGACGACAAAACAATCCGTTAACCAGGTCCCACAGTGACATGCTCTGGACCAGATGCAACTGCAGCATGAGCAAAGCAAAGAGGAGACAGACATGCTGCCGCCTCCTGCCGCAGAGACTGCATGGACCATGCTAACAAAGCTGGCAGCCCTCGGGTAAATCTTATTACTAGGACTTTGGAAAAGGCAATGTGACACCGGGATGCTCCCAGTAGAGCATTCACACCACCATACGAAACACTGCTAAGATGTACCTGGAAAACCACCCATTACTACTCTTGCCTCTCAGGAAGGACCAACCTGAGCACCAGATATGGCCAAGGGTAACTCAAGGAAGAGGGGGATAAGGGAATCTGTAAAACAAGACCAGGCTGGCTAGGTGACACACGGGCACCTCCATGCTAGCAGGATGCAAGGCACAGGCCAGCTCAGCCGCCTTCTTCAGCAAGGGAACAGAAAGCTTGGCTCCAACACCTAGCAACCAGAGACAAGATAGGGCAGGACCAGTCTCCATTAACACAGCAAAGACATAAATATTTGATAGAGGGAAAACTTACTAACAGTAAAGGGCAATGCTGGCACAAGAATAAACCAGTAAAACCAGTCCACTGTGATTTAGAAGGTTACCTTTCAGAAGAGTAGAGGCAGGAGATTTAACTGTTTTTAAGACAAGTATGATATATTTATGAAAGGGATTATATAACTCAGTTGCCTGCAATACCAAGGGACGGGACGTGCTGACTCAGGAAGTTCCTTCCAGCATTATTGTCCTAAGTCTTTTAATTAAGAGTGGGTGTCTTTCTAAGAATGCTAGAGGCAAAGCAGTTCCAGATTTGGTGCAAAAATTACCATGCAGTAAGAAGTCTGTAGGGATCCAGTCTAGAGTAACCCAAACCAAGACAGTCCTCAGCGCTACAACTAGACATACTATAGCTACGTAATTACTACTATTATTACCTTTTATATATGTGTGTGTATAAACACATATTAATTGACCATTAAAACAACAGAGTGAGTGGGTGCTGGACACCCATCACGTCATGAAAGGTGCAGACCTCCTCCTTCACACACTGCACTATGGAAGCTGCTCACTTGGACACAGGCATTCTCAGTAAAATCACCCAGTAAATACTAGTTTAAGCTAACTTTCCTTATTTCAAGAGCGTAGATGTTTATTTTCTCCCAAATCAAAGAGATCATCACACCGCAAGTGCAGCAAGTGGAGAGCACCCAAAAACCGCTATCCAAACTCTTCCCTGTTGTTTGTTTGTTTTTTCTGAATTTTTGCCTGTATGACACTGCATTATTGAAGTCACAGTCTTCTGCTTACTGCAGACCTTAGCACAAGCCTCCACTCAGAGAGATAAAAGATACCAATGGACTGTTTTTAAATGTTGAACAGAAACAGAGCATGAATAACAATGGATAACACATATTAATGCGGGGGGAAAAAAAAAATCAAAATTACGCAACCTAGTAATGTAAACTTTTCTTCCTTTGTGAAAACTAAAATGTACTTGTATGTATTTCTGTATCTGGAATTATGTCACAAATTATGTGGCAATTTTGACCCAACTCACACTACACGCTCCAAAAGCCACTCAGCTGGAGGAACAAAAGGAAAGAAACCAGGGAGGCAAGACTAAGGTGGGTAAAATGTAGGCAGTGTTTCAAATAACCAGAATTACAAAGATGCTGCAATTGCATTTAACGCTGCTACAAAAGGCGGCTGCGATGAAAAATTGTGTTACGCCACATAACTATCCTGAGAGGTGCTTAAACCATGATTTTGCACATTTAAAAAAATTTAACAAAGTGGGAAGAAGATTTGGCAAAGACCACCACACAAGAGAGCAGCAGAGCAGCCCTGGAGACGCCAGCAGAGCAGGCAGCAGGCTGGTGGGACAGGTGAGGACAGGGCCCCAGAATAAGGGGACAGCCCTTATTGAAGCCACAGCCAGCAAGGAAGGAATGAAGCTGCCAGCCCCCATCTGATGGGCAACCCCAACACCATGGCCATGAGCAGTGTGGCAGTCAATGGAGCCTGTGATGTCCCTGAAGCTCAAGACGTGGCACGTGTTCTGCTGGAGAGAGGACAACCAGGGAAACCAGAGATGCCGTGCAGCTGGGCCACCACAAGCTCCATCTCCAGATCTAGAGGCACCGTGCTGGGAAGCCCCTTGGAAGCGTGCTTCTCCAAGTACACTAGTAAGTAGAGGAGATTTCTGGAGATAGAAGGCACCTAATACAGGTATATACATATCAATGGATAAAAATAACATTTTAGCTTAAATTGAATATGATCAGAGATTGAATGTGAAAGTACAGT
The DNA here is from genome assembly GCA_033628505.1 of Tringa tobata. Classification (NCBI taxonomy): domain Eukaryota; kingdom Metazoa; phylum Chordata; class Aves; order Charadriiformes; family Scolopacidae; genus Tringa; species Tringa tobata. The sequence goes on along the minus strand of JAHREE010000586.1, from coordinate 648,722 downwards.
AATATCTGTTGAACACTATTACATTCAAATCGCAAATGAAAAAGCATTATTTCTCTAACAAAGTCTTTCACCATTTTCTAACAAAATGAAAACTCAGCAAGAAGTATGACTAGGTGTGGAAAGACTATATTGCCTTATTTTATATATACATAGAGCCAAATTGCATCGAACCAGTGAGAAACAACTTGTCTTTAAAAGATGACTTGGGATCAGAATTTAACCCTCCTATTAGAGGTAGGGCTACTTTTTTTTTTTTTTTTTTTTTCTAGTGGAGCTTCAAATGTGCTTTATAACTAGATTCTGGAAGTTCAAGTTTAGACCACTTAAAGAAAGACATCTGAAATACTCCAGTATACCCAATATAAATCAGTCGCCATATCACTAACAACAAAAAAAAAATTCCATTCTGTGGGCTTCTGGGGAGAATATTGAAACTTAGCAATAAAAAATGTAATGAAATAAGAAGGCAGCCTCAGACAGAGCCAGTCAATTAATGCTATCATCACCATGAAATATAAAACTCCTTAAGATTTAGTAAGAAAAATGCTACTTAAAGTATCAGTTACTTGAAAAATCTCTTAGCTCTGAAAACACTCACTCTGATTTTAGCTCTGACACTCTGAAACACAATCTATATGGGTTCCTTAAGTAACGCTGGAGGAAAATATGCACCAAAATAAATGCTGAGAGCACCAGATTCCTCTTAATTTTACCACCGGGAGGAGTTCTACAATGAGTACCACCAATTCTGCCTACCCACTCCTCCACCTCGGGAGGTTTCTCCTGAAGACAGGCACCTGCCTTCTCATCTTCAGTTGCTCTGAAGCAACTGTGTATAGGAGAGGTGCCACCTGAGCAACCAGCCGTTCTTCCAGCACCACTGTCCTGGGTTGAGAGACACAGGACTAACTTTTCTTCTAATACTGGGGAAAATTGTACTTCTAGAAGACTCTAGTGTCTGAATTTGTGAAAATATTTACTTTCTAGCCAGCCAGGCTCTGTCGGATTCAAGGTCTTGGTGTTTTCGAGCCTGGCCAGGTGCAGGGACAAGGAGGAGGAAGGCCTGGGCATTTGACCCAGGCTGACCAACAGGATTATTTCATACCATGAACGTCACATTCAATATAAATTAGAAAAGTTTGCTGCGTAGCTCTCTCTCCCTTGATGGTGGCGGTCCAGACAACTCCTTGCCCCAGTGCCGGACCCCTGAGGCCTTCCCTTCCTCCTGAAGCCATTGCGCTGGCAGTGTCCGCCATTTGCTGTCCACTGCTGGGAGAGCACAGCTTCCTGCTGATACCATTGGCTGAGTATAATTTCTGTATCTTATATCAGTATCGAGATTAATACTGGTTCTTTAGTATTATTGTTAATTGTTTAGTCTTAGTCTATTAAATCTATTTATCTTTCAACCCTTATGTTTCCTTCTGTTTCCCGATTCCCCTTCCCGGGTGGGGAGGGGTCATCAGGTAATACAATAATTGTCTAAACGACAATAGACTATTATGGGTTTTTCTTAAACCATAACAACCACACACACAGAGATGGATGCCTGCACACACCACACACCTCCTGCCTTACTCCCCACCTCCCACTGCTGTGGCATGCTGAATTTAGATTGCTCTTTCTTTAAACACGTGGCCCACTGTCTGCAAGACACAATGTATTTGACAATGATTAACAACTAAACAAAATAGAGGATTCTGGCTTAGCTCAACCAGAATATATGTTTGGATGATTTGCCAAAGCTACCACTGATTGATGAAACATCCTGAAATGACACCTCTGTCCACAGCGGGAAGGGGAAGCTACTTCTCCATAACCAAGTTCTTCTAAACGTTTTGTTAATCATGTTGTACACCTCTTCTGAATACACTGTTCAGAAACGTGCTGCACACAAGCTCTTTTGGTCCTTTTTCAAGCACAGAACTCCAGAATCAAAAATTTCAGACAGACTCTGAAAAAGAGGGCAAAAAGCTAAAGTGCCTCTGAGCCATATCCCTTGAAAATATCCAATCATTAACAGATCAGTTAATTTTCCTGTTTTAAATTGGGATTTACAATTACTATGTGCAATTGCCTTTTGAGAGAAACTGGAAAACCTTTCCACAAAACAGTGCGGGTGGAAGGGCAGAGGAACCTGGTTTGATGCTGTTAGGTTGCCTCCCCTCTCCAGGGGGACAAGCACTCAGAGACAACTAGTGTTCATGCCACAAAGCAGAGTGGCTGAGGCTGGGACATCCAAGCCCCAGGAGAATGGGAAAGAAAAATTAGAGCCTGGCACTGTTTTTATCAGACCTATTTGAGCATCACATTCTACCTCAAGCAGGTCCCTTCAAATGAGGGCACTGGGAGAGAAGGCATACACCAGCAGCTGTTCACAACCAGTGGAGACTAGGTCACCATCCAGCTCCGGAGCAAAAGGTCCAATGCTTCCTGTTGACACCTGAACTAAAGCAATTTGTCATGGAAAGCCAAGGATATCATTCTGGACACCTTGCAGCCCAACAGACTGCAAAGTGAACTGTAGACAAAAGAGACTACTACACCCAGTGCATCAATTTTGAAGGCTGACCACCTTGAAGAAGAGAAGGGATTTTCTACCAGAAAATACAGAATTGCAGTGCTTGTGATGGCCCATGCTGTCAATCTTCCCGCCATCAACATATAACCTCAGACTGATGGTCTACGTATGTCAAAGTCTGGACTAGAACTGAAATCACTGTTGATGGAGAAGCAGAGAGATGAAATGGCAGCCCTATACCCTGCACACATCTGCTGGTCCTGGCATGGTGGTCACACTGTGAGTGTGAGACAGCCTGACCCTACAAGACTTGCACATGCAATGTGACATAAGTATCTGAGTACCATGGTGCAGTCTCCTGGAAATGCCAAGCGGGTTCCCACTGGGAAAGGTAGGAGAGGGGCCGGCTGGCTGCTCAGACATCACTTCATCACCTGAAGTCAATGCAGAGCAGCCACCGCCTGGAGAGCACTCCCCACGTGAGTTCCAGGACTCTGCAGGAGGAGGTAAGAACAGGAACAGAGCAGCCCCTCTCGCCTGAGACAACCCCACGCTTCCTCCTCAGGAAAGAAGTTAGCCTGCTGTGACTTGTCGGAGGCACCACAACAACTGATGATGATGGAGATGTGTGCCATCTTCCTCCTCAGTGAGCAGGAGTAAGAACAGAGGTGCCAGAGTGCCTCTGCTACATGAAAGATTGCATCATTCTCAGAGACACGAAGACTGGCTAGGGATTTTTCTTGAAACTTCAGCCATCACAATTATTTAAATTCATTCACAATACTAGTACGCCTGAATCTTCTCAGACCTTCTTGGCTTTTCTCTTATAATTCTACCTCCTGAAACCCCAATGCTAAGTTCTGTTTTCATATACCTAGCACATCCCAACAACATCCTTGAAAAATCCACCTGCAGAGTCATGAACAGAAAGTGCCCGCAACGCAGACTGCTTCAGTTCTTCAAGAGAAAGAGAAAAAAGCTCCTCAGCAAACCCTACTTGGGGTTTACAATTTGACTTATGTGGCTAAACCCGTTACGGGGAAACCTGGCCATAACCCCACATCATCAACTACCATCAACATCCAGAATATTATCACTAATTGATCCTTAAATAAAGTAACAGCTCATAGTGCTCAGCAAGATGAATTTTAAAGGTAATTTTTAGTAGCACATACTGATATTTATGAGTATTAATAAGTGCCATAAGCTTGAGTGACATAAAGAGAATTTGTATGAAGGATCGATGTTTGGATACAGATTTTTCTCCTCCCAGATTAGTGAGAATAAAGTAAGGTTACCAGATGACAAGGACTGATGGGCATTATGTTTGGAAAGCCTGATTCCTCATAAAGAAGTGAGAGAAATACCTATCATACGGTCAGTTTCTATTGCCCGTCACAAATCAATTTTGTTAGCTTTCTTTAAACTAATAAAACTTGTAAACTGAAGACTGTCCAAATGCATTTCATCTAATCGCTGTAGACTTCATATCATTTATTAGAAAAATTCAGAATAACTAATCAAGCAGTTCTAGCAAGTGGCTTTCCAGCAACTGTTTGTCCTATAACAACATCTCTAAAATGCTAAAAAAACTTATAGTTTCTACATTAAAAAAACAAAGCATTCTGCACAGAAAACTTGTATAGGAAGAAGATCCAAAAAAAAGATCAAAAAAGTAGAGGGAAGGACAAGCTGCTTCTGCATTTCTTAAGAGCACTTTTTCCTCTAACTCCAAAGCATTACATCTTGTATTTTAGCTCTTAGTCTGCATTTGATCCACTTGACATCCCTCCATCAGACCAGCCTGGCTTCTCAGCAGCAGGATATTATCTCTCTCCTGCATCTCAAAACCAGTGCTGACCAGTCTCCAGCACCAAGACAGGTCCCGTGGGAGAGGAGGTCCTGGGAACAGCCTGCCACATTCCACATCTTTCAGGATGCTGCGCTGCTGCCAGCCCACATTTCACCCCAGCGTGTGCTGACCCGCCTTACTCCTGATGGAGTGATGCACAAAGAAGGAAGCAAGTAAAAACCAGCAGACTGCCATAATACTAACATCACACCGTGGAGAGGGAAGAGTGGCTGCTGCTCTTAAACCTCTGCAGACCTCTTAAACCTCCCCAGTGTCGCACTGGCTGGGGCTGGGCAGGAACCACCCCAGAGCTGCAGCAAATCCTCCTTCCCTTGCAGGGGCAGATCTCAGCCCTCACATCTGAGTAGAGAAAAGGTATCATTTAATTATTTCTCAGCAAATGCCCCTACTTCACCTTTAGGGGAAGGAAAGAATTATTTCTATCACTGTTACTTGCGTTAACATCGATCCTAGGCTTGCATCAGGACACAGGCAATGGGACATTAAACCTTTGGCTTATAACTCTATTTAGTTTTATCATGACTATTTTTTGTAAGGAAAGGCATGCTCAGAATCCAAAGATTACCACCCTTCACACGCTGCGCATGCTGATCGTGGGCCAAAGCAGTGATGAGGTTATCACTATTCAGAAGCATGGCTAGTAAATTTTTTTTTAGCATTTAAGAGGGAAAGGAGAAGATTAAAATCGCTATAACTAACGCTGCCTACTTAGATAGGAATTTGAAGCAGGGGGGTCTCCAGAAATATTTTTTCTTGTTGCTAACTTTTTAAATATGTGGAGTTAATATTGTTATCTTCAGTTGTTGAGTTTTCATCATAATCTGCAATACTGCGATCAATTCTGAATCACGTTTAAGCGATATCACTGACAAAGAACACAGAAGAAATATAAGAAAAGATGATTAGTACTCCTATGATTTAAAGTTTGTCTCACCCAGAAGACATGGGATCACTTTACAGATGCTCATACTTGTGTTGCTTTTACTTCTTACAATTAAATGGACGTATTTTGGAACCTTACAACAAGTAAGGAGGAAAGTATCATAAACATGAAATCTAACCTTTGCATGCTCGGCAGACAGAAATCATTACAAATATGATACAAGTACTTTTCAAGGAAACAAAGAATCTGATTTCTCCGGGACCAGCAGCTTTTGTAAATTAAGACAACTGCAAAAGAGAACTCAAGGTAAATTGGAAGAACCCTCTAATAACGACACAGATTCTGCTGCTCATTCTGCTGGTGAAATCTGATAGTGCCAGCAGGATCCTGGAACGGATGAAGAGGGGTCTGAAGAACACAGAGACAGACTTTATACACAGAGGGCTGTGCAGTAAGTGCATTTCATGCTTGCCAGTTACTTTCAGCTGCATACAGTGGAAAGGATCCACGTGACAAGCAAAGCCTCTCTTTATCTGGTGCCTGAAACTCCCAAATGCTTTCCTCCTTTGGATGCCATGAGGTCACCATCAAGCTGCAGAAACTCCCATTAATCAGCTATTTGTGAGATCAGGTTTCAGGCAGGGGAAACAGAAAGTGCCTTCCCAAGCTGTGATTTGTTTCACAGGGAAAGAAAATACAAGGCGGAAAGGAGAAAAGCTCTCACAGTGGGAACACCAGGGGATGGAGCACAGAGCATCACTTTTATCACCCTTCTTCACCATCTTCTTAAAGGGAATTAGTGTATGAGGGAGGGACAATATTTAAAGTATCCCTTAACAAGGGGGAGAAAGAGGGATAGGGGGAGGGCATTTTCAAAAGCATTTCTGTTGTTTGAGATGCAGACAGAAGCCAATGAAATTGCAATATTGCCACCCAGCTGGAGAGCCACACAGAAACCTGGGGCAACTACAGTCCGTGCCTCTTTCCAAAACGCCCCCCACTGACTTTCAAACAAAACACTGGAGGCATCTTATTACATAAAAATAGAATACTGGTAAGTGAACATGCTTATGATGTTAAATAGCAACGCAAATAACAAGCCATAAGGAGCAAGTGATGGCCACAGCAACACACCATCAAAAGATGAAGATGTTGCTTTTTTTTGGAAGTAGGAAAGAATGACACCCAGCTGTCTCCCAAACATGAGTCCCACACTGGCAGTGACAGGAAAGGGCTTTTACAGTTCACATCCTTTTTGGGTGCTGCACCTGGGGAAGCACAACCCCAAGCACCAGTATATGCTGGGACCACCAAGCTGGAAAGCAGCTTGGCAGAAAACTGGGGATCCTGGTGGACAACAAGCTGAACATGAACCAGCAATGTGCCATTGCAGCAAAGAATACAAATGGTGTCCTCAGCTATTACCAGCAGGTCAAGGAGCCGATCCTTCCTTTTATTCGGCACTGGTGAGGCCACACCAGGAATGCTGTGTCCAGTGCTGGGCTCTCCAGCACAAAAGAGATAGGGACATATTGGAGAAAGTCCCGTGAAGGGCCACAAGGGTGAGGAAGCACCTGGAGAAGAGAAGGCTCAGGGGGATTTCATCAATAGGTATAAATAAGTGAAGAGAAGGAACAGACAGGAGGGAGCCAGGCACTTTCCAGTGCTGCCCAGTGACAGGACAAGAGGTGATGGGCACCAACTGGAACACAGGAGGTGGTGGAGTCCCATCCTTGGAGATACTGAAATGCTGCTTGGACCCAGTCCTGGGTAACCTGCTGTGGGTGACCCTGCCTGGGCAGGGTGCTTGGACGAGATGACCTCCAGAGATTCCTTTCAATCTCAACCAGTCTGTGATTCTGTGAAAGTACCCAGAGCACAGATACACCTGTGAGGAAGCCTAGAAGATGACAACTCAAAAGACAGCCCACTAGGAATAGCACACACAGGAGTGCACAGTGCTTCAAGGTGTCCCTGTGTGCTGCCGAAGCTCACGTCACATCACCAGGCAGCTCGGAGCGGCACTGCCCACATCTCAGTTGGGTCCAACAGCAAGACAAGAAGGTATTTGAGAATCACAAGCCTGCAAGGCTCTGCCACGTGGTCACACACTGGCTCCTCGCTCCCAGAGCCAAGCAAATGCCCAACCACGCTGATGCAGGTAGTGTCACCTGCCCTCCAAGGCCTGCAGCCTGGAAACAGTACAGCAACCACCAGAGGCAGAAGAGTCATCGTTTAGAAACAACAGCCAAGTTTAACAAGACAGAGGGTTTTTTAACCACTTTCCAACGGAGGTTGCTGTCAGGTGCTGAACTGCTGTAGTGCAGAACACAAGCTACAAAAGCCTTTCATGAGGGGGTCAGACCTCCCAACCAGCACCAAGTACTTACCTCTATACCATACCTACACACATGTTAAATGAGCATCCATTTAAAAAATTCTAATGAGCATTAACTGATGTTGTGAATCAATCAACCAACATCTTACTTTGCTATTAAATCACCTTTTGTTTCTTTGGACAGCCACCACCGTTCCCTCACGATGTATGAAATTTCACTGGAAGCAGTTTTCATGCAACGAGAGGTCAGAAGGCCACCTCCACACCTGGCCTTGCTTTTCTGACCTCCAAAAGCAATGCTAACTTACGCCAACCAGCCCCATGCTTTCGTGCTTCCTGTCTGTGAAAGCTTTTATGCGTATTTACACATGCGTGCTCATCTTGGAATTCGTGCCCAAACACAACCAACCATCTCTGCAGAAAGCAGCATTTAGGGCACGCGGTGGTGGTTTTCTTAAAGGGAAGAAGAAACAGAACGTTACGAAAGCAGCTTACATAAAACAAAATGTCTCATTAAGACTGGACCCAAAAAAGCTTCTTTTCCCTGGGGATTTCTGCTGCTGTCCCCTAGCCCTTTCCCTGTCCCATCTCTACCCCCACATGTCTTCTGAGCAGACACAAGGAAGAGACATCATTTGCAATGGCTAACTAGAGTTGGACCCATCTGCCTCAGACCCACCTGCCGACTGTCTTGCTGCTGGCCTGCACGCTGGAAAGCTCTGCCTGTCTTTCCTCCAGGCAGGACCTTCTGGGGCTAGTCAGTCTGCAGAAGAGATCGCTCAGGGAGATCTTACCAGGGTGTTCAGGGAGATCTTACCAGGGTGTTCAGGGAGCTGCTGAGAGGGAGGGAGGATGAGGAAGCCAAACTATTCTCTGAACCAGAGGCAAAAGGCACAAACTAAACCACATGAGATTCCCTGTGAACACAAGGAAGCCCTTTTTTACTGTGAAGAAGGTCAAACACTGGCACAGGTTGCCCAGAGAGGTTGCAGAGTCCCCATCTGTGGAGATGCTCAACCCCTCACCAGACGTGGCCCTGAACAACCTGCTCCGGCTGACCCTGCCTGAGCAGGAGCTGCTGGACTCAAATGTTTTCGGGAGGTCACCACCAAACTAAATAATGCTGTGATCCTGCAAAACACCATACTATGCAAGCAACAACTGTCCTATGTTCACAAATAATACGAAAGAGAGGGAAGAAAACAAAAGCACCAAAAATCTGGTGCAGTCCCACATCTTCAGTAGCTTGAATGTCGTGGAAAACGGAAACATTGTGTACTGAGACCTGAAATCAGAGACCAACAGAACCACCTCATTTCAAGGAACTTCTATTTTCAATCCACTTGCCTAGGTGCTTCTGCTGCCCTATTTTATGACAAGTGGAAAATATGGAGTCACTCTGCAGCCAAAGTGTTTAAGAAACAAAGCAATAATCTGCTTTTGGCAAAGATTGTTTTAAAAGATAATATATACATCCCTGGAGGGGTTCAAAGCCAGGTTGTACAGGGCTTTGAGCAACCTGGTCTGGTGGAAGGTGTCCCTGCCCAGGGCAGGGGGTTGGAACTTGATGATCTTTAAGGTCCCTTCCAACCCAAACGCTTCTATGATTCTATCTTAGAGAAAAAGACAGATGAGTACTGAGAAGGAAAACTTTCCTTTATGACATTTAGCAAAAGTGAAATGAAAGTTGTTAGAAACAACCCTAATTTAACGAAACACATCCATAGAGTCTGTGTCCACTTTCTACATAAAGACAAAACATCAAGATTTAATGGTGGTAACAAGATAATACAACACATTTTTATGCCAGAGTTACTTTGAAATTAATAAACTAACATAAAGCGATTATAACTAGGGGTCTTTTCACATCGTATCACAAGAGAAGAACAGATCAGTTTTTCACCTCCAAGTCCCAACCTCTCAGTGTTACTTCATTTGTTGTAATTAGCACTCATACGCAGAGAGGAATCAAGAGTGGGGTCTGTCCTGGTTTGAGGTAAAACAGAACTAATTTTCTGTTCAGTAATTTTACTTTTTTAGCTGGGCCTCTTCTAACTAACTGAACTCTGAAATTAACAGCACATTCTTCAGAAACTGTTCGCTCTCACACCGATAAGACTGATTATACCAAGGAATGGTGTGCAGAGAGGCCCTTGCTTACACTTATTGCTGTAACAACCAAGGTCAGGTAAATTTGGTGTTTGCCCCCTTGGAGGGTCGGAAGCAGAAAAGCATTGAGGGGTCCCACCTGTGGGGAGGAGCAGACAGGACAGGTGACCCAAAACTGACCAACCCAGCCCC
>JAHREE010000586.1:585249-619120 GCA_033628505.1 Tringa tobata | reverse complement strand
ATATATACACATACATATATATACAGAAAATATTTCTTACATATATATATATATATATATAAAACAAAACACTTCTGAGGGAGAAAATTGGAAGTGTGTGTCCAGACTCACTATGCAAAGGAATCCAGTATCTCCAACCTATTATTTACATAGCAGGATGCTGACATGTATTTTTCCTTTCCATCCCTTTGGCAGCACAGTGAATTTTTTTCAGCATATTAGTATTTTTCATAAGCAATGTGATTGCAATGCTGATACTTGAGGAGTCCCTGAGACTGAGATCTCAGTGATGAAAAATGCAGGTAAACAAGAGGAAACGTATACCAAAAGAGAGCCCCTGCTTTAAGACAGAAAATTGAAGCTATAAAATCATCAACCCAACTGATTTAAAAAAAAGCAAACAAAAAACCACATCACCAAACCATGTCACTAAGCACTATGTCAACCCACCTTTTGAATACCTCCAGGGACAGTGCCTCAACCACTTCCCTGGGCAGCCCATTCCAATGCTTAATAGTCCTTTCACTGTAAAAATTTTCCCTACTCTCCAATCTGAACCTCCCCTGGTGCAACTTGAGGCCGTTTCCTCTTGCCCCATTGCCTGTGACTTGGGAGAAGAGACCGACCCCCCCTGGCTACACCCTCCTTTCAGGGAGTTGGAGAGAGCGAGAAGGTCTCCCCTCAGCCTCCTTTTCTCCAGGCTGCATAATCCCAGCTCCCTCAGCATCTCCTCATAAGACTTGTGCTCCAGACCCCTCACAGCTTCGTCACCCTTCTCTAGACCCGCTCCAGCCCCTCACTGTCTTTTTTGGTAGTAAGGGGCCCAGAACTGGACTCAGCCCTCGAGGTGGGGCCTCACCAGTGCCCAGTACAGGGGGATGATCACCTCCGAGTCCTACTCCCCATGCTGTTCCTGACACAGACCAGGATGCTGTTGGCCTTCTTGGCCACCTGGGCACACTGCTGGCTCATCTTCAGCCTGCTGTCGACCAACACCCCCAGGTCCTTTTCTGCCAGGCAGCTCCAGCCACTCTGCCCCCGGCCTGTAGCGCTGCAGGGGGTTGGTGTGACCCAAGGGCAGGACCCGGCACTTGGCCTTATTGAACCTCATCCCATTGGCCTCAGCCCATCAATCCAGCCTGTCCAGATCCCTCTGATCCACGTAACCTCATGTTCAGCAAGAAAGCTGGGGGGGAGTTTTTTCCAAGGTAACCATTGCTTGGGGGCCCAGTGGGCATCGGTCTGTTGATGGTGAGTGAGTTCATGCATCACTTTGTGGGTTTTTTCCTTGGTTATTTTTTCCCCTCATTTATTAAGCTGTCTGTATCTCAACCCACAAGGCTTTGGGTTTTTTTTCCTCACTTTTGCCCATCTGATTCTCCCCCCAATCCCACAGGTGATAGCCTGGAGGGAACTAACACTCAAGGGTTAATAGCCATTGCTTAGCTTAAGCTGTATATCTCTACAGAAGGAGTGCTCATGAGGACCTTGGCTTTGCTTGCATCTTTGTAACTAACCACAAGATAAGGATGTAGTCAATTAGGATAGGATGTGCACAAGTAATCCCAAAGGTAGGAACTTATCAAAAGGAACAGGGGGGATGCACACTCTCTGCCAATTAAGAACCAGCTGGAGCAAGTTTTGTGGTGAAGGTGAAAAGTGCACAGTGAGGAAGACATAAGGCCTTCATCTCGGAGACCCCGGCCCATGACCACCAGGAGGTCCTGCGTGTGCCCAGCTGGGAGGAACTAAAGGCAGAGACAATGGAAATGACTTTTTGGACCTCGTTATAATAAAGACTGCCTCCTTTGGGGAGACTTTATGAATAGGTATAGGCGCTTTATGAATATGCAACACTTTATGGTATAAGTTCAGAGAAAATGCCGCAGGCGGCGCGCACGATTGTGGTGGGGTGACCCCCCCGTGCTGCCCAGCGCTGAATAAACAGACCTACTTTACACCCTTAGGGTTGGGGAGTCTGCTTTCCCCACGTCACAGGGAGAAGTGCATGAGCAGCTGGGTGGGCTCCTTGGGGTCAGCCCACCACAGCCAGGCATGGAGACGCAGTCCAGAGACGTGAAGCATCCTCTGCACATAAGGTAATGATGCTGTTTCAGCATTCTTCACATCTGCAGCCCAAGGAAGTGAGAAATCATAGGGTAGGGTAAAATAGAAAACTGCTACATGGCAGCACAAGCAATGTCTAGAACAACAGCATTTATAAAAATAGACACTAAGGATATCTTGTTCCTAAGTCAGATGCTCATAAAATTGTTAGTTATTGAACTATTTTCAGTACAAAACACAGTTGAAAAACTTGTAACATCACACCGGCTACCCGAATAAGCTTTGTCTTACTGAACATGTAACATGAGCGCAGGGAACATTTCACAACGTATTCAGTTTTTTCTGGGTTCTTTTTTCATCCTGTACCTTCTCCCTGCTGTGTGTGTACCTGTAACCCACTGTCACAGGATTCCCAAGCGACACTTCTGGATCCCAAGCCCTGCTGTGAAGGACAGCCATGCCACATGGCCTCACTCACGCCTTTATCATGCTTGGTTTTAAAGTCCGGTACGACACTGGCCCTCGCTGTTGCTACTAGGAGGCCTGCCTTATTTGATGGCTCTTTGTGCCTTGTTTGGGTAGAAAATACTCTTCAGGCAGGAAAACAGGAAGAGAAATTTACTGACCCTTTCAATCATGTTGGGGTTTGGAGAGTGGTGTTGGTGGTTTTTTTCTTCTTCTTTCCTTCTTTAGCTTCATTACCAGGACTTTGCTCTTCTGATAACTAAAAACCTCTAATTTATGCTTGGCTGGTCTCTATCTGTTCTTGTGCAGCATCATTCACTAGCCTAAAAAACTGCTCTTTCCCCATTTCTTACATGAGGCACTTCTAATAACACACCCTAGAAGATATGCCACCACCACCCCCCCCAACCATCACAACCATCACATTTCTGACTCCTGTTTGGTTTACGATGCGTTACAAACCAGGTTCTTCTGTGCTGCTGTTCCCCAGTCATCTTGTATTTACCCATTTAACTGCCATACATATGAATAAAAAAAATATGAACGTACTGTACTGGTTTTCCTGCTCTTTACCAAATTTCCTGGTTTTGACTCGGGAGAACTCCAGTTTATCACGCTGCCAGTCAAACGGCACCCTTCCCCTCCAGAGTCCCTTCAGCCCGGGCCCGCCCGAGAGGCAGCCCCCGCCTGAGCCCTGCGGCCCTCTGCCCGCGGAGCGCGGCGGAGGCCGAGGCGGGGCCCGGCCCCTCTCCCGGCTGCGGGCGGGGCCGAGGGCGGTGCGGGCTGAGGCATGGCGGTGGCGGCGGAGCGGGGTGAGCGGCGGTGGGGCGGGGGGAAAACGGCCTGGGACTGCGGGGCCCCGGCTCACCGCCGCCCGCGGGGCCTGCCGATCTCGGCGGGGCCTGCGGGAGGGATGGGCCGAGGGGAGAGGCGAGGGGAGCTGAGGCGTGAGGCAAGGCACAGGGGGTGAGGTGGGTCCTCTCTGCCCCGCAGGCTCCTACAGGTTCGTGGTGCTGCTCTTCAACTGCCTCCTCACCTTCGGCTCCTACTTCTGCTTCGACATCCCCAGCGTCCTGCAGGAGCAGTTCCAGGGGGTAAGTGCTGGGGTTTTTTGCCTGGGCTGCGGCCTAGGTAAAAAAAAAAAAAAAGGCAAAATCAGCAAAATGGAGGCCTTGGTCACTCTTACGGTGTCAGTACAGGAGTCACACTCCAAGGTCTGTTCCAGAGGCTGGGGGTGAGGGGTTGTTGCTGGCATGTTTGCTGTGAAGAAGGTGCTCAAAGCTGGGACAAGCTGTGAGGTGGTTGAGTTCTTGCTGCTGCCTGGAGAGCTGGAAATCTCAAACCTGACCTTGCTTGGTGATAGCCAGCTCTCCATCCAAACCGCTGTTATGCTAATGGAGTTCAGAGCTGGAATAGTGGTCACGCTACTCTGCATGTACGGATACATGGAACTGACTCTTAGTACTTACACTGGACTGGGAGACTCGTGATGTTTGAGGCAGGAGAGTAGAAAAGACTCCTGATACTGCAGGTACCAAATCATGTGTTTATTTGGTAGCCAAAAGACAGAGGTATGCAGGGAGATCACAGGAGGAGTCTGTCGTGTAAAAACTACTACTTTCACAGAATTATAGGGGTTGGAGGGGACTCATCCAGTCCAACCCCCTGCCAGAGCAGGTCCACCCAGAGCAGGTCCCACAGGAACGTGTCCAGGTGGGGTTTGAATGTCTTCAGAGACAGAGACTCCACCACCTCCCGGGGCAGCCTGTTCCAGTGCTCTGCCACCCTCATGGGAAAGAAGTTCCTCCTCATGTTTAGATGGAACTTCTTATGTTCCAGTTTGTTACCTCTTCTCCTGTCACTGGGCACCACTGAAAAAAGACTGGCCCCTTCCTCTTGACACTCACCTTTTAGATATTTATAAGCATTGATAAGATTCCCCCTCAGTCTTCTCCAGACTACAAAGACCCAAGTCCCTCAACCTTTCCTCATCAGAGGGATGTTCTAGTCCCCTTATCGTCTTAGTAGCCCTCTGCTGTACCCTCTCCAGCAGTTCCTTGTCCTTCTTGAACTGGGGAGTCCAGAGCTGGACCCAGTGTTCCAGCTGTGGCCTCACCAGGACAGAGCAGAGGGGGAGGATGACCTCCCTCCACCTGCTGGCCATGCTCTTTTTAACATACCCCATGATGCCATTTGCCTTCTTGGCCATAAGGCCACATTGCTGGCTCATGGTCATCCTGTTGTCCACCAGGACTCTCAGGTCCCTCTCTGCAGAGCTGCTCTCCAGCAGGTCACCCCGAACCTGTACTGGTGCAAGGGGTTATTCCTCCCCAGGTGCAGCACCCTACACTTGCCTTTGTTGAACTTCATTAGGTTTCTCTCCACCCAGCTCTCCAGCCTGTCCAGGTCTCACTGGATGGCACTACAGCCTTGTGGGGTGTTAGCCACCCCTCCCAGTTTTTATTCTCAAAATCCCAGTATTCTCGAATGCTAGAAAATTTTGTTGTTCAGGGTTTGGACTGCTATCCCAGTTGATTTCTGAGATTTTTCCAGGGATGCCAGAGTCCCAGAGTTCTCACCTGACTTCCTGAATACCTGGCAGAAATTCTTACTTGACTCATTTATCCATCATAATTGCGTTTGTTTCATGTCTTTCGAGAGCTGATTTTCCTCATGTGTGCCATCTGCTGTTAGATTAGTCTGGGTAGGGTGACAGTCACTGTCCTATTCTTTGTCTGCTTCATTAGCAAGGGCAGAAATATATATAGCTTGCATGTAACTTGGTTTGTTTTTAAATGCAGTTAATCCATAACATTCAGTGAACTCCAGGCTAAATTGGGTGTACGTTGTCAGGAGTAAAAAACAAAAACAGGAGTAAAAAGAAAAAAAAAAAAGTATTTATTTCTTGATGCTCCACAACGTCTGTGGGAGAAGAGTCATTTATTTATGTGTATAGTATAGGACAGATTGTGTCATATTTTGTTACCTATGTAACTTTATAGGGTAGTGAAACCAAGCAATATTTTTCTGTGTTAGGTACTGTGCAAGCAGTGTTGTTATATGCTGACACTCTCATAATATTTTCATTCCGGGGAATTTACCCTCTACCCGCCTTACACAAGTGGTACACTGGTAGTCACAGCCTCTAAGACCAGTGCTTGCAGTGAAAACACTTTGTTCGAGAGAACTGTTTCCCCTCAGCCTCGAACATTTCTACTACAGCAGATGTCAGGGGTTTGTAAACATGATGGCTGTATGAAAATCACATGGCTAAAATCACACTTGCCTCGTGCTTATTCAAGATGATAAGCTTGTGCCTACTAATGTGGAAGGCCTGGTTTCCATTTCCTAATGCAGATAGATTTTTAGTAGTTGGAAGATCTAGGGTTTTTTCCTGATCATATGGTGTTGAGAAGAGGTTGCTTTTCAGTAGTAAACCTGACGTTATTAAGTCATGGTAGGACTACCAGTTTCCTACTGTTCAGCAAATGCCTTGTAGCTGTGAATTACTAAGCTATGGACTACTGCTAAGTTTCATATTTACACACTGCTTAACACTTCATAGAATGGAATGAAGAGTCAGATCAAGCTAAGCTATAGTGAAGAAACTAAGGGATCAAATAAACCTCATGGTGCAGTCTCCCGGCTTTTCTTTTGGACTGAAATGCATATAGCAGTGCTGAGCTACTGCCTCAGCAAGGGAAAGGGAAGACGTGACATGCTGACGGCCAGTCATTTCTCATTTGGCAAGGGCTAGCTTCCTGGGAGAAGACACAAGTCCCCTAATTCCCAGTTGTGGAAGTGGAAACTGAGTAGGAGAAATAGAAATCCAGTAGGCAAGAACTTCATTTTTAAAGGAGTGCGTGGTTTTTCATCTGTGTCTGCTGTCTAACACAGGCTCTGTGACTTGTTATGCAGAGCTTGACCTGCCCCAATGGAACCCATCATAACAGCACTGGGCATAACAGCACGGTGGAATGTGTTGAAGGCTTGGGAATGACACCTGCTCAATACAATTTGCTGTACGCGATCTACGCTTGGACGTAAGTCACTTTTCTCTTGCTTCGAGGGCGTGGGGTAGTTTCCTACTTGCTTCCCAGCAGCAAGACACAAATGTTTCTCTTCTTGCTTTCTCCTAGAAATGCGGTAGTGGTTATTCTGGCTGGATTCCTGATTGATAAACTAGGGAATCGCTGTAAGTTCTGAGGATCAATTAATTTATTCTTGTACTGAAGTGGGATTTCAGGCTGTTCTTTTGGTGCAAAGACTTGATCAAAGGTTCGACTTCAGTAAAGTCCCAGAGGGCTGGGAGAGGAGGGACAGCTCTGTGTGTGGAGGGCACGACGGTTACTTGGGCAGCTCCACGAAGGCAAGTGAGATGTTTTCATCATTTGACCGCTGACTTACCTGAGTTTACACAGCAGTGCAGTCAACGTGCTTTCCTCTGACATGCACGTAACAGGGAGCAGCATTATCTGTTTTCGATGGGACAAACTGATAAAGTAGTGTTCTGCTCTCTGCGCTGACATTTGTTCTGGCATGTGCCATAATCTAAGGCCCAGCAGTCCCAGCAAAGGCAGTTGTGCCCCGTCTCTGTATCACAGAGGTAGATATCTTACAAATGAGGAGACAGAGAAGGAGGTGGCTTGCACTAGGCTGTAGGGAAGCTCAGGACAGGAACAGGGACTCTATAGCCAAGTCCTCTTTCTGACTTATTTGGCCTCATGCCTTTCACCTTGATAATGTCATCATTATTTTGAGGATTCGCAGGTCATTTTATGAAGAGAGCGGTCTTTACAAAACTAAAATAATGAGGGTAAACAGGAAACCCACAGGTTTACTGACATGATTTTGCTTTTTGACAAAGAATGCTTTTGTCCCGATCTCAGCATGTCTGTTGAGGTTTATGTATTTTTTTGTTTGTTTCTCCCTAGTTGGTGTCTTTGTTTTCTCTCTTCTGACTGTGTTGGGATCATCAATCTTTGCTCTAGGCTCACATTTCAAGGGACTGCCATACCTCCTACCCATGATGCTAACAGGAAGGCTGCTCTTTGGCTCCGGGAATGGGTCACTTACTAGTAAGGAATTCACATTCTTAATTTTGCCTCACCAGAGGGTCATGATACTTTTTTATTTTGCCTCCTAGACCCTTGTCCTACCAGTCAGCTTCACCTGCTCTGCACCAGCAACCTACATTGCTAACAAGAACGCTGCTCCTTGAAGAGTCGCATGGATTTAACTTGTGCCCAAATGTTTAAAAATCTTCCCCTCTAACACGTTTGTCCTTCTCCCAGGGGTGGGGACTGACATGTGATTGTTATGCTTTTGGGGTTCTTTTTGCTTGCCTTATTTGAGGGATAAGTTTACCCCCATGTTCCAGTGTGATGTAGTACATTTTAAAATGGACCGCAAAGTCGACACGTACTACCTCCCCTTGGGATGCGTAGAGGCCTCAAGCACTCGAGCTTGAGAGGCTGTGTTTGTTGCTGTGTTGCACAGAGTGCAATGTTCTTGGCCAAGTCTGCCTGTTCAAGAGAGGATTTTTTTGTCTTCTCCAAGTTGTGCAGAATCGTATCACAGCCTTCTGGTTCAAGGGGAAGGAACTGGCACTGGCATTTGGACTGACTCTGTCATTCTCCCGTCTTGGGAGTGTCCTCAACTTCTTCTTCACCCAGCAGTTTGAGGCAAAATTTGGAATGCAGTGGACGCTCTGGGGTGGTGAGTTTCTTTGGTGCTTTGGCCTTTTTTTTCTAGACCTGAGGCTAGTTTGTTTTGTCCTGTTATGAAAAGTACCTGAAAGAGATGGTGAAGTTAGCAGGAGGAGGCACGTTATTTTCCAGTTTTTCCTGTTGCTGTCTGTGTGCAATGGAGTGGTGGTTTCTTCTTTGATGCCTGAAAACTCGCTCTAAAGCTGTAGTGTCAGCCCGGCAGTTTTGTCTGCAGTTTTCTTGAGATATTTTAACATTTGCAATCCCAATTAGTTAGTACTTAGTATAGGTTGACTCCCATGGAATGGATACTTCAGAGTGAAACAAAGGAGGAATCTAATGTGTGTGTTCTTCTGTATTTTAGCTAGTAGAACATGCAGGTTCTGTAGTAGCATCTGAATTGGTCTCAGGTTAAGGTGCCTTGCATGTGGGCTGATCAAAACCATAGGTTTAAATTACCATGAGAAGCAGAATCTGAATGATGTTTCTCAGTGAATCTGTTCTGGGGCTCCTGTCTTTAGAAGATTTGAGTTTCTGTCCTCTCTTTGGTGCAGTGAGAGGGGTTGTGTCTCTAGTGGAAGGGATGATCTGTTTCACACTGCAGTTAAGCAGGGGCCTTCTGGTGCTCTGGTGTGCTGGAATGGTGAGGGCAGGGAGGCCTCAGGGCATCAGTGATTATAGGAAAGACTCACTGTCTGGGAGTGTTATTACCCAGACAACAAAACAGTATGGTCTGTAACCCTGGAAAAGAGAATGCATATGTGAGAAAAATCTCTTGCAGAAATCGAAAGCCATTGCTCTCCTCTGATTCCAGCTCTCAGAGAAGAAAGTGTGACAGGCCTGGTGTGTCGCACCCCTCATGACACTGTTAGTTTCATTCTCAGGCAGCATTTGCAAGCATAGTACAGTGACTTCAGTAGCCCGTGAAGGGATAGATGCATCAGACAAAGTGTGTATGCATCACAGAGATTGTTTTGGCTCTTTGGAAAACAAAAAAAACAGATACAGATCTCTTTCTGAGCGAAGGATGTCTGCAGCAGATGCCCGTTGCCAAACTTGCTTCTGGCATACCCAGCATAATCTGACTCTCTCCTCTGGAGCCGAGTGTGCTAGCGGGTCAGATTGCTGTGTAACTGCAGTAGGTCACATAAATGAAGAGCTAAGACTTGGCTTCCAGTACCAGCCCATCTGCGATACCTCTCCTGCTGAGGGGACCATAGAAGTTTGTTAATGTCTGGCTTGTTTTAACCTTGGGTTTGTTAGGCACAGAGCTGCTGCGGTTCAAAAGACATCCTGGACACAGTCCAACAAAGTGGCTATCTTCAGAGATGGCTGGGGCTTTAGCTTTGCTGGCCACAGGCAATTCTGCAGCGCATTGGAAGCTCAGGGAACAAAAAGCGCAAGGTCTCTGACAAGGGTGGTCAGAGGTAGATTGTCCTGCTCTATGGCTGCAGTAGGGAAGGCTGTTAATGTTAAGAGAAGCCAGGAGCAGGAGTCCTAGAGAATTCTACGTATTAAATGTGGTTCGTTTTGTCATTCAGCTGTCTCCATGTTGGGCAATTTCTAACCCCTCCTGTGTCTTTTCCAGGTACCCTGCTCTGCGTGCTTGGTTTTGTTTCAGCCCTCGCAGTCAGCGCACTAGATAAAGTGGGCATGAAGCAACTGGGCTTGGATGGGGTTATCCAGCAAGAGTCAAAAAAAGTGGTATGTGGTGCACAGACACCTTTTCCATCGCACCTTTGAGAGCCTGGGGTGCATGAATACTGCCTTTGCAGTGCAGGGAAGCCTGCAGCCATAAGAGCTCGTCCTGGCCAGAAGAGGGCATTAACACCTCTTGGTTAAATCTTGCAGAATAGTTCTTCAGCTACATCTGAGGATATTGCATCTGCAAGCCACCAGACAAGTGTCAATTTTCTGTTTTGAGCCTATGTATTTGCAGCCTTCCAGAGAGCGGAGTTAGCACTCTGAACGGCATTACTTTTCTGAGCCAGTTACTTCTTGGCTCAGAGGAGGATTTTGTGCCTCTTAGTACCGGATAGTAGCCTCTTGCTGGAACTGCTTTCTGGCTCACAGGATCCGTGAAAGAAAATACTTAATCTGGTCAGTACTCAACTATCTTTTGTCAGACCCTGTCTTCCGTTCCTCCTTTCATTCTTCTGTCTGGGAACAAGTATTACAGACAATAGGTTGCAATTTTTATGGCACTTAAATCTATTAGACCACTTCCTTCTCATGACAGTATTCTTACTGTTTTCTCTAGCTCATTGTTGTGACTCTTGTTTATACTCCTGTTTCACTTAAGGTTTTGCAGTAGGCTCTTAATAGAGCCTTCTTAGAAATAAGAAAGCTTTTGGTTTTGTTTTGTTTTCTTTACTGAATAGTGTTAAAAGAAGGAATGCTTTGGAGTCAGCACATGCCAAATTTTGCTCGAAGGTACACGAGCTGCTTTTCAATTCCATTTTACCTGCTGTTACTTCTTTTTTTTTTTTTTTTTGTGACCTTCAGTTGCTTGCAGAACGTGACATTAGTGTGAAGCTGAAGACATATTTCCTGGTGAGTGAGGGCACATCTTATCTTTGCAGCGGATTCAGGACATCCGGCGACTTCCCCTTCGCTACTGGCTCCTGGTCCTCACCATCATGTTCTTCTACAACGGAGTCTTCCCCTTTGTGGCAGATGCCAGGTATTGCTCTATGGCTGTTATCCCACTGACCGATACGAGGCTACCAGAGCCTTGCAGGCCCTTGATTTTTGGCTGACTGGGAAGTATGGGGGCAATGTGCATGTTTCTTCCAGTCATGAAACGCAGAGAAGCGGATCTTTAATACCTAGATAAGGATAGGAGGGTTCTTTGACCTTTCTTTCCATTCAAAGACAAGGGAGGCTTCTGAAGGAAAGCAAAAATAACTCAAAGGGAAATGATTCATTCAATATTTAAAGCTTGGAAAACTGCTAAAGGAGAATCAGAAGGATTTGGGAGAAGGGGAAGAAATACTTTATTTTAGAAATAGCGCGTAGACTTTTCACCTTTGTAAGAGTCCAACAAAGTGGCTGCCTCTTGAGCAGGGTGGGGTGTTGGCTTCACAGGCCTGGGGCAGTGCTGTCCTGCAGTTCCTGCATGTTATCTGCTGTGTTTGGATAAAAGCTAAGCTTGTGTCAGCCTGGGTTTGTATGTGAGGAAGCCTTGGCATCCCAGTACAAGGCTTGCAGACTTCCTCTTTTAATGCCTTCATTTGCTTAAAACAAAGAAGCACCCTGCCTAACTAAATTAGGACTCCTACTTCTGTCCTGTGGCTCTGCCACAGCCCTGTCATTTTGCTGCTTTTTTCCTGTTTATGGATGATGCAGCTTCTATCACGTAATGAGAACAAACTTTTGTATTAGCAAAGGCCTGCAGTAAAAAAAAAAAGAAAATTATTTTGGTAGCATTAATGATTTATAGCAAACCAGTGTGAAATTGGCAGTGAAGAAATGTCATCAACATTGTCATAGTAAATGAGCAAGTGACCTCTTACTAGTGAAATAGAGACATTCAAGATGGCAAGGATTATCAAGACCTTGATGAGATGGGCTTTCTGTGAGTTGCCCTCTCATTTTATCTGAAAACAGTGTCTGTTGATCACATAGAATCCTCATTTCCGCAATTCTGCCTCCCTGCGGAATTATTTTTTTTACTCCCCGTGGAGCAAAAGTTCAGGCTCTAAGAGTCATGTTTCACACCTCTCTTCTAACGAAAAAGCCTATGCTGCTTCCCATTCGGAAAAATAATGGTCCCAAGGCCACTGCTCTTTGGTGAATTCTGCTGCAGCAAATTTCCAGGGAGCAGTGTCCTGTTTCATACTTTGCTGACAGCACAGGCTATAGAGGCTCATTATTACTCATGGTAAGTAACCTTGCGAGGAGCCAAACCAGGTTTGAGCAGCTACATGATCACTAAATAAACTAGTCTTTCTAAGCTCTTACAACCGTATGACTGTAAATTCTGTAAATAATTTGGGTAAGTTTTAATGCCATTTTTGTGTGTCCCTAACAAAAGTGAAAGGCTGACTTCTAACAATGAAAACAAAACTTGGGTTTCTGCTTTAACCATAAGTCTACTTAAAGATGACAAGGGGGAATTTCAAGTACTTCTAAAATGCAGGCATTCCATTTAAATGCTGATCTTTGCTGCTGGATTACTTTAAAATATTTTTCTTGCCCCTCAGCGTTTTCACTCTTGGATCAATAACGCTTTATGCCTCTTCAAAAAAAAAAATGTAAAAAATCTGGCCGTATCTTTTGGACAGGTGATGTCATTGAACATATGCCCCACTTTAACCTGCAGTTTTACTCTGCACTTGCAGAAGTGGCCATTTAAGAAAGCAGCCATTTAAGCTACCAGCTTCTCTGTGGTGTGCACCAATTAAAAAGAAAATAAAACAACGAAGGCTTGGCACCAGATAGAATCAAACTTGTTTACAAGTCCTCTCATTAAACCACTTCCTGTCTGTATGTTGTGCTCAGAGTTACTTTCTGTCAGAATAACCGGATCAAGTATCCTAATTATGTCATTCCCCTCTCCTTCCCTGCCTCCATTTTATTTTTAGCAAGTTTATCCAGGATAAATACTCTGGTTACAGCCAGCAGGCAGCCGCTTATATTGCTGGGGCAGTGTACGACACCTCCCTCCTCCTCTCTGCAGCAGTTGGCATATTAATTGTGAGTACCCAAAATCAGATGTACTTCCTGATAACCTTTTCCTCATTTTTTTTAAAATGTCTTTGTTACAACCCCCTCAACCATACTTTAGCCCGTTGTTGCTGAACAAGCAGTCCTTTAATTCTTTGCAACCTGCAAGAAGCACTTTAGTCTGAATTAAATTACAAGAAATAATGTTAACCTGGTTTTCCCTCTGTCCCTTAATTGTGCTATGGTAGTGCCAATGCATAGTAAATGGTTGTATTTTTTGAAAAGTCCGAGACTGGAACAGAAAGGATTGGGATAAGTTTTGCAGATGGTAAAGGACAACCTCCATTTAATCAGTCCCTGTTCTGTCGAACTCTTCCTTTCCTTATTTTCATATTTGTCAGGGCAAAATGGCGTGGTTTGTCTCCCCCGCCTGCCATTTCACAGGAACACTGATGCTGACGAGTGATTCAGTCGGTTCAGGCGTATGCAAGAGGAACTAGGAAGAGCTGGTCTCCTACAGTATTAACAACTAGGAAATGACCTGTTACTGCCACTTGTGCCTCTTTGGGCAGCCACTCATGCCACTACGATCTGTGGGAAGCAGGAATCCCTCCTGTTTGTTTTCTTTACCAGGACTATGTTGGGCTGAGAGGCGTCTTTGCTGTCGGCTGTGCTGCGTTGACTCTGCCAGTCTTCGCTCTCCTGGCGTTTACCTTCGTTCCTCCTTTAGTCTCTACCATCTGGTTGGGGATTACTTACTCCTTTGCTGCTGTAAGTTCCCAACCCCACTGCTGTACCTGAGGGGTTTGTGGCTGTGCTCCTCCTGCATCCCGGATGGCAGCTATCGCTGTCCTGATGAGGGGGTTTAGTAGCCAGTTCCATTCTGTAGTAGCCAGTAGCCAGGCTCTCCATTCCTGAGGACTTTCATTACTAGCAAATAACCCCAAAGAATCAATATGGAACAAAATGCAAAGCAGAGTAAGGGACAGTATGATACAGTGTGCCATGTTAATCTGTTTATGCTTTTCTTAGTGCTTTTTCACCTTGAATGTAACAAGGTGATTCTCCTTTGAGTCTTATGAGCTAAATCATCAGTTCTAACTGTCCTTCAGAATTGTGGAGTCGGGTTTATTCCAGTTTCAAAGACCACGTGTTGTCTGTGCTGGCTCAAGCTACTTGAGAAGGATAGGGAACAGTCTAGAACCAGCCAGTAGGCTGGGAGGGATAAATAACAGATTATTTTTTTTTTAAGAGAAAGTATAAATGTTTATTTAGTGGGAATAATGGCTTTTTAAACCAATGACCATCTAACACCTTTAAACAAGATTTCAAATTAATTCCTCTTCTCGTTACTCCTGCCAGGCTAGTATGTGGCCATCCATACCTCTTGTGGTCCCCCAAGCAACTTTAGGGACAGCTATGGGGCTTGCAACTTCCATGCAGATGATTGGGGTTGGCCTTTCGAATCTGATTGTTGGCCACATTCTAGGAACAAAGTCCAGGTGAGGATGCTTTTTCTTTTTCTTTCCCAAGCAGAGGCACCAGCAGTGCTTTTGGGGAGTGCCTCGAGTATCTTCATGTTACTAGTTGTTCTATCCTGTTCTGGCCTTTACTAGTGAATTAAAGATCCCTCTGTGGCGCTGGCAATGGATGATGATCTTTATGTTGGCAAACACTATCGCATGCATCGCTGCCTCCATTAGCCTCAATGTTGTGGACAAGAAACAGGTAAGTGTGACAGAAGGTGGAGAACGCCCTTGTGTCACTGAGCTGTTTTACCAATGTCATAGCTCTTGGCTGCATATATAAGCAAATCCCCCCCCCATAAAAATGGGACCGCATAAGAGAACTATCTGCTTCAGTATTGCTGCAGCACACAGGAGTCTTGCCTCCTGTCAAGCTATTAGTCGCTGTATTTTTTGGCAAGGAGGCAGGGGAAAGGCCAGGGCGTACCTGTAGCACCAGTATGTGTGCACAGGCTACTGTTTGTCACTAATTTCACTGAATTTCACTGAATTTTTAGAGTTGGAAGGGACCATAAAGATCATCTAGTCCAACTCCCCTGCTGAAGCAGGACCACCCAGAGCATGTCAGATCATGCCACTCAGGACTGCATCCAGGCGGGTCTTGAAAATCTCCAAAGAAGGGGACTCCACACCCTCCCTGGGCAGCCTGTTCCAGGGCTCTGGCACCCTCACTGTGAAGAAGTTTTTTCTCATGTTTGAGTGGAACCCCTCAACCCACCCTTTAGATACTTGTCAGCATTGATAAGGTCTCCCCTCAGCCTTCTCTTCTCCAGACTAAAGAGTCCCAGCTCTCTCAGCCTCTCCTCATAAGGGAGATGCTCCAGTCCTCGAATCATCTTTGTAGCCCTACGCTGGACTCTTTCCAGCAGTTCCCTGTCCCTCTTGAACTGGGGAGCCCAGAACTGGACACAGTATTCCAGTTGCGGCCTCACCAGTGCAGAGTAGAGGGGGAGAATGACCTCCCTTGACCTGCTGGCCACACTCTTCCCTATGCAGCCCAAGATTCCGTTGGCCCTCCTGGCTACAAGAGCACACTGTTTGCTCATTGTCATTTTGTTGTCCACCAGGACCCTCAGATCCTTTTCTTCAGAACTTGTCCCCAGCAGGTCCATGCCTAACCTGTATTGGTGCCTGACATTCTTCTTCCCCAGGTGCAGGACCCTAATCACTGCTTTGAATTTCCAGGGTGGGACACTGAACCGAACAAGAAAGGGGGCCCCTGTGGAGCAGGAGGAGAGAGCCCCTGCAGAAGCAGCGCCGCTCCTTGACGATGAAAGAGGAACTGAAGGCTCCATCAGCTGAACCTTTGCGGGGTGAAGACAGTGACGGCTGCCAGACACAGCACTCATTGCCTCTGTTTGACAGTGGATTTTTTTACCTTGTGTATGTTAAACATCTTTAAAGGGAATCATGAAGGGAATTGTCTACAGGAGGGAATATTTCCACTTTCTTATGCCTTGCACACAATGAGAGGTGTCTGCTGTGTGGTTCTGAGGCACTCTCCAACACACGGAAACCTGCATGGGGCACTTTTAAGAACCACGGGATAGTAATTGACACTAACTTAGCTGCAGCTTGTGCATAAGCTGTTAGATAGTTGTGTTTTGCTTTGCATCAGAACTGCCTGCGTGAGGTGTGCCTGCTGCCTGCACCGCTCCTTCGCCCTCGCAGGAATCCTGTACATCAGCACTTGCTAATCCCATACCTCGGCACGTCTCCTGTTTCGCTTGCTCCTCCAAAGCAGCGTGCATCTTTCACAAATTACATATCCACATGAGTGCCACCATCATTATTCTTTAGACAGGAGCCTGAATTAATCAAATTGATTACCTTTTGCATACAAGCCTAGCTTAATTGCTTATTACCCTACTAGAGATGCTTCCGTAAGCCTTGCCTATTCATTTGCCTTCCAAAGCATAAAAGTGTTTGATCTGAAGGTCTGTCTTTTAAACCAGAGTGCTCTTACTCATGACTGCTAGAGGCTTGTTTTACTCAGGCAGCTTGCCATTTTCACTATGCAAAATGCTCACAAACACTCAGGTGGTGTTTGCAAAGACTCCTTTAAGAATGAAGTAAACTTTAACATAGCCAGGTACAAGGA
Source organism: Tringa tobata (assembly GCA_033628505.1). Lineage (NCBI taxonomy): Eukaryota > Metazoa > Chordata > Aves > Charadriiformes > Scolopacidae > Tringa > Tringa tobata. The sequence goes on along the minus strand of JAHREE010000586.1, from coordinate 602,585 downwards.
ATGCTGAAGTGAATGACTTCTTATGTCAATGATTACACACCCTTAAGTGAAAGAGCAGCTCTGCTCAACTTACATTTAATATAAACACTACTAGATTAAAAGCAATTTAGGCACTGACAGCATCCAGTAGTCGCATTTAAAACCCACCCATCAAAGCAAAGTTTTCTTAAACTGATTTGCCGACGAGTGTCCAGAGACCAATGTCTTCTAAATGTTAAGTTAGACTGTGAATTCACTGCAGACCACAGGCGATTAAATGATTTCCCTCTTGGAGTCTGGTGCAGCAGAAATTTTGGAGTGAGGTGAGAAGTCACAAAACTGCAAAATCACAAAACTCCTTTAGTTTGTTGGTGACCTCCCGAGACCATTTTGTCCAGTGCTCCCTGCTCAGGAGCGTGGTATAATTTGTGCCAGAGAAGAATTTGGCTCCCTTGTCCACCTTCTCTCTCAGCAGGTCCCTTGAACACACTGGTAAGATCTCCCTTAGTCCTCCCTTCTCGAAGCTGACCAGCCCCAGCTCTCTCAGCCTCTTCTCCTAGGAGAGGTGCTCCAGTCCATCTACCACCTTCATGGGCCACCACTGCCCTCCCTCCCCAAGTCACAGCTCTCTACTCCCTACAAGGCCTCACCAGTGTTCCCATTCAGCTGGATTGTACCTTTACATCCCTCAGCCTCTGCTTCCTGTGCTGCTCTGCAGTGCTCAAATCATGGTGAAAAAATCCCGTGGTGACTTTACAAATGCTATTATGAAAAACCACACACAGCAGTAACTAGACACTTCTGTTGCAGTCTTGTGTACAGAAGAAAGTATGCGTTCAACAGCGCTGATGTTTCGCATCAATTCTAGACATCATCTCCAAACAAGCTGAAGAGCAGGGGAGTTATTGGAAGTGGGCAACATGGGTTTACCAAGGGTAAATCATGTTTGGCCAATCTGATAGCTTTCTATGATGCTATAACTGGTTGGTTGGATGAGGGGAGGGCAGCAGATGTCATCTACCTTGACTTCAGCAAGGCTTTTGACACTGTCTCCCATAACACCCTCATTGGGAAACTAAGGAAGTGGGGACTGCATGAGGGGACAGTGAGGTGGATTGAGAACTGGCTGTGTGACAGGACCCAAAGGGTAATGATTAATGATTACAGGCCTCAAGCTGGAGGCCTGTAACCAGTGGTGTCCCCCAGGGGTCAATACTTGGTCCAGTCCTGTTCAACATATTCATCAGTGACCTGGACCAGGGGACAGAGTATATGCTTGGCAAATTTGCTGATGATACCAAACTGGGAGGGGTGGCTGACACCCCAGAGGGCCGTGCTGCCATCCAGCGAGACCTGGACAGGCTGGAGAGCTGGGCAAGGAAGAACCTCATGAGGTTCAACAGGGAAAAGTGTAGGGTCCTGCACCTGGGGAAGAAGAATGTCAGGCACCAATACAGGTTAGGCATGGATCTGCTGGAGACAAGTTCTGAAGAGAAAGATCTGGGCGTCCTGGTAGACAGCAAAACGACAATGAGCAAACAGTGTGCTCTTGTGGCCAGGAGGGCCAACGGAATCCTGGGCTGCATAGGGAAGAGTGTGGCCAGCAGGTCGAGGGAGGTCATTCTCCACCTCTGCTCTGCACTGGTGAGGCCACAACTGGAATACTGCATCCAGTTCTGGGCTCCCCAGTTCAAGAGGGACAGGGAACTACTGGAAAGAGTCCAGCGTAGGGCTACAAAGATGATTCAAGGACTGGAGCATCTCCCTTATGAGGAGAGGCTGAGAGAACTGGGACTCTTTAGTCTGGAGAAGGCTGAGGGGAGACCTTATCAATGCTGACAGGTATCTAAAGGGTGGGTTGAAGGAGGAGGGAGCCAGACTCTTTTCAGTGGTTGCCAGTGAGAGGACAAGGGGTAACAGGCACAAGTTGGAACAGAGGAGGTTCCATTCAAACATGAGAAAAAACTTCTTCACAGTGAGGGTGCCAGAGCCCTGGAACAGGCTGCCCAGGGAGGTCGTGGAGTCCTCTTCTTTGGAGATTTTCAAGCCCCACCTTGATGCTGTCCTGAGTAACATGCTCTAGCTCTGGGCAATCCTGCTTCAGCAGGGGAGTTGGACTAGATGATCTCTATGGTCCCTTCCAACTCTAAAAAATTGAGTGAAATTCAGTGAAATACTCCCAACATCTGGCTTCAAAGCAGTGACTTCAGCCTGGCTGGCAGGAAGCCATCAGCTTCCTCAGTTTATACCCAGCTGCACACAACAGGGCTGTTCCTGTAAACGAGAGCTGGGACACCGAGTCCTGTACTTGATTCATCATGGAAGAAGCTCAAAAACTAGCCATTCCTGTTTGCCATAATCTACTTCCAAATTACCAGAAAACCTTCACTCTTCTGCTTTAACGAAGAGTTGTGACATACTTTCCTTAAATCTGCCACTGGTTCACAAGGTTCCCGATGATGTGTATCTCACTGCCTGCTCCGTGAGGTTTTGCCTTGGAGCATCCCTCGCATTCCCACCTACAGGGAGAACTTCAGTTGGCTACAGCAGATGTTGTGGATCCCATCGTACAAAGATCCCTGCACAGGCTTTTAAACACCCTCTCCTATAATCTGAAGATGTCAGGAGATTCTAGTGACCTTCGAGGCTGTTGCACAAAGACCATCTTCAGGTTGGGAGGATTCTATCAGAGCCTCTTACAGCAAAGACTTGTTCTTAAAAGACAGCTCCTGCCTTTTAGCTCAGATGAATAAAGCTTGAAAGCTGACCTAACAACAGCAAAGAGGTACTTCTGCAGCAGTACCTGGTCGTTGCCATTAGAGTTCACCAACAGCTTCCTCTTGCTCCTGTATAACTGCTTTTTTTTTTTCATTAATTACTCCACCGATGCCAGGTGGTGTAGGGGAGGACTTTGTCGAGTAGGGTAGATGGTTGGACTCGATGATCCCAAGGGTCTCTTCCAACCTAGATGATTCTATGATTCTATGAAAGCCACCTTCACTTTGCCTGGTTTCCCCATTCTTGCTTGACACCTGCTGTTGAGATGCCAAACTCACCTCTCAGAAACTTTTCACAAAGTAATTGCAGGGCTCTCTGCTTTGTTTGAGCTCTTCATGGAAACGAAGGAGTGGCATTCACAGAGGTCAGCCCGCTGCAAGAAATAGAATCATAGAATCATCTAGGTTGGAAGAGACCCTTGGGATCATCGAGTCCAACCATCTACCCTACTCTACAAAGTCCTCCCCTACACCATATCCCCCAGCACCACATCTAATCGTCTCTTAAACACATCCAGGGATGAGGACTCAACCCCCTCCCTGGGCAGCCTATTCCAATGCCCGACCACTCTTTCCGTGAAGAATTCTTTCCTAATGTTCAGTCTAAACCTACCCTGTTATGGAATGGAAAGGAAAGGAACAACCTTTGGAAAAAATGGAAAGGAACAACCAGGTGGTTTTGTTTAATAGTGGTGGTGTTGCACCGCTGGTGTAGACAGGTCACCAACCCCCCCAGCCTGGGGCAACCCTCTTTTCAACAACATTCTTCAGCAGAACCCTCCTCTGGTGTAAGACACGGTGCATTGCAACTCCTAAAATATAAACTGTGAAACTTTAAAGTGAACTTCAGTTCAGTCAACTCACAGCAAGGTGGATTTTTGTTTTTTACTCATTGTGCTCCTGAGCACGCTCCCAGGAGCCAGAATGCTAAACGCTTTCACGGGAGGGAGCACACATTTACCCAAGGCTGTGCGAGGTGGCAGTGGAGGAAAAGCCATCAGCTTTATGAAGAACCTGGCACAAGACAAAGTTCCCAGTTACTTCCCATAGACCTCTCTGCTTCGGATACAGTGACACAGAGCTGTTTGTGTTTTGGGTGAAGTGGCAAGTGGTGTACACCCGGCAGCAGCACAGGAGGGATAATTGAGAAGCCAAAGGCAGCATCGCTACTGTTTGAAATACACGTATATGTAGGAGGGAGGAGGAGAAGCAGTGGGTAAGACACCAGAAACAGAAGCTGGCTGGAGACAGAGGCTGACGGGCAAAGCAAATGACCGTGTCCTTGCTGGTGAGGTGGGGAAAGCAGACTCCCCAACCCTAAGGGTGTAAAGTAGGTCTGTTTATTCAGCGCTGGGCAGCACGGGGGGGTCACCCCACCACAATCGTGCGCGCCGCCTGCGGCATTTTCTCTGAACTTATACCATAAAGTGTTGCATATTCATAAAGCGCCTATACCTATTCATAAAGTCTCCCCAAAGGAGACCGTGTTTATTATAACAAGGTCCAAGAAGTCATTCCCATTGTCTCTGCCTTTAGTTCCTCCCAGCTGGGCACACGCAGGACCTCCTGGTGGTCATGAGCCGGGGTCTCTGAGATGAAGGCCCTATGTCTTCCTCACTGTGCACTTTTCACCTTCACCACAAAACTTGCTCCAGCTGGTTCTTAGTTGGCAGAGAGTGTGCATCCCCCCTGTTCCTTTTGATAAGTTCCTACCTTTGGGATTACTTGTGCACATCCTATCCTAATTGACTACATCCTTATCTTGTGGTTAGTTACAAAGATGCAAGCAAAGCCAAGGTCCTCATGAGCACTCCTTCTGTAGAGATATACAGCTTAAGCTAAGCAATGGCTATTAACCCTTGAGTGTTAGTTCCCTCCAGGCTATCACTGGTTAGGCCCAGAATTTTGACCTCCTGGAAGAGCAGGTCCTGTTACCACTATAAGGAGTTGCAGCTTGAAAGAAAGGGAAAGCCATAGATTCCAGAGAGGATAGTCTTCGTCTCCAGAAGCAAGACAAAACTAAAAATAATCGGGGCTGCAAATTTAGCACAATAATTAAAAGCTGCTCTTTCTGCTCATTGACTCTTTTGAGGGAGGAGCAGGCAGCCATGGGTCTGGCAGCCCAGACGTGCAGCTTGGTCTGCTGCCTGCCTGTGGGGTGCTGTGCACAGCTCTTGGGTAGCAATAAATCATTACCCGGTCTACTTCTTGCACAGCTGATAACAAGTAATGACATAAATGGCTTATCACGTGCCAAAGCTTCTCTACAGCCCTGCCCTCTGCTACCAGCAGACAAGCTGTGCTCACAGAGGTCAGTGTCCTTTTGCCTTCTTTAGCCTAGCACAGCACCCTGGTGGTGAACTCGCTTTGTTCCTCAAAAAAAACAAACAATGGAAAACTCCAGCCTCAACAGCCTTCATTCAGCAAGAGCTTCAAGCTGAAATTCAGCAGGAGACACAGCAGGGGGCCTGAACTCAGTGCTGGGTGCCCAGCTGGCTTCCAAGCTATGAAGACGCATGTTGTCAACTGAGCATGCTCCACGTTGACAGGCAAGTGTCAAACTTCTCCACCACAGGAGGCACCACACAGGCAGCCAAGAGACCTAGGCATCCCTGTGATCACCTTACGTGTAAGCAGCAGTGAGAATGCTTCAGGGAACACACCACAACAGTCACTCATGTAGCGCTTTGTCTCCACACAATACTGCTTTACAGATGTTCTCTCACTAGACAAGCCCCAAGAATGTACTTTAGATATTCCAAGTCTGATTAACCTCTGTAAATCCTTCAAAAAACCACAGTAATGTTACTTAAAATGCCGAGAGAGGGGACATTAATCTTCCCCATTAAGAGCACGAAGTGGGCTGTTTATCAACTGTTAATAGCGTTAATATCAGACAGCACTTGCTTAAAAGGTATTGCATGGAAACCAGCAGTCTCAACAGGGGAAAGCAGGGACTGATCTGGGTTAATGAGGTTCTCAGGGGATCAGGAGGGATGACACAGCGTAGCTGGGCTGCTCGTTACAGCATTCATTAGAGCTGTCTGCTACTAGATAGGCATGCTGAAATTATTTTGGAACTAAGCAGCAGCTACATCTGGAGTTGTACAGGACTTATGAAAGCATGCAAATCATCCTTCATCCACTTTCCAAGCTAAGCTTGTTATAAGAGATATCATCATTTTCCTTCCAAGACTGAAACAGTAGCCTGGATAATAGTCTATCCTCAGCGTTTAAGCTACAAACCTTCAATTTAGGGGTAAGGAGGTAGAGTATAGAGTTGCAAACTGAAGCTATACTGTAATCTCCTAGTTGGCAGCAGTTCAAAGGAAGGACAATCTTTTGTTGCTTCTGTGTTACCTGTCATGGATATTCCCAAATTCCCACACTCCGCAGATCCTACCCACAGCACTGTGCACACCTGAGAGAAGAGTTCCCAACTACACACGGCAAAACTGCCAGCACAGAGGTCACTGCAGAAACGTGTGCTGCCAGAGAGGCTTTGTCAGGCATCACAGTCTGTAAATTAAGGGGTGAACGCAGCAGGTTTAAAGCATCCTGGCTGAGAGGCAACTAGTCCAACCCCCAACCCTCCCCCTCCCAAATGGGGACTTCTGTAGCTGTAGTTACCTCCACACCATCCTTGATACTGGTCCCTCCACAACCCCCAGGGACAAGAGCTGCTTGTCTCAGGAGCAACCTTGAGCAGGATGCCACATCTCCAAAGAGCACTACCCACTACAGAAGACCTGAAAAGATTGGTGCAATTTTTCCCACTTCAGGTAACAAAATTCCCTAGTGTATCTCCATTGAACTAGATTACTGGTTCATTTATAAAAAGCAGACACAATGAAGTATCAAAATACAGAGGTTTATTGACAGTTGAATGATTTATCATTTGATTTCCAATTTCCTCCTGTCCTGGAGAAGTGTTCTGATCAATCTTACTCGATGAGTTGAAAATGTGGCTTAGATTCCAAAGAAAGAAATGCAAGAAAACACAGTTTAACTAATTTAAGGCCTAAGTTGCTGTGTAGAAGACAGGCACTGTAGCCAATGCACATCAGGTAGTAAAAGATGCCAAGCCCAAGCTAAGTATTACAGACAGCGACAGTTACGGCAGTCTCCTCAATGCAGAAAGCTGCCTCCGGTTGGGTTTTCCACATGGCAGCCTCTTCAAACCCTCTCAAATACCAGAAACAAGGAATTGAAACAGACAGATGTGTCTTGAGAATCAGGCAGATGCCAGACATCATGCACTCAGGAACAGTTGCTGGGAAATAGATGTTTGGAAGTAACATAAATCCATGACAGGGTTGCAGTCAGAATCACTGCCTTGCCTTCCTGGGGGTGGGGCAGTAACAGGGACTTCCAAACCTATCTGAAAGGTACAAAGGCATTGAAATCCCTACTTCCCACCGCTATTTCTACCCTTAGCACTGCCCTATATATTTCACTTCCACCATTTGAAAAGGCAACTAAGTCTTCATGCAGTCATCCACCACTTCTGACATCAAGCGAACCAAGCAGCCCACTGAGCACTACAGTCAGAGGGTATTTTAGCACCTGGCCCAGAGGCAGTCCCCTCCCCCCCCCAAACAACAGGGAACCTGGGCTAGAACAGCAGTGGGCTGGTAACAACACAGATAAGGCCACTTGTTCTATGGTGTACCTGAACAACTCCTGTTTGGATATGTCAAATGTAAAAAGTCCCTATTAAATACATTGAACAGTCAGCACCTCATGTTAACATTCATATATCAAAGCTCTGGATATGATCAGAAAGTCCATTCAGAGAACAAATGATGGGAGCTACCCTCCTCAACAAACATTTGTGCAAAATATGCACATCTTCCAAACATGATTTAAGACAGCCAGCTCAACCACAAGATTTGTATTGCTAAAGTCTTTGTTTCTCCAACTAGGATAGTCTACAGTATGTCTCAAAAGAACTACAGCTGTGGTTTGGGAAGAATCCACATCCTTCTTCCAACCTTACCAACAAAAATCTGAGGCAGTCAAAGGCAAACATAAGGCTGACCAAAGACACAAGAATTCACTAACAGAGTCAGCACAGATAAACAAAGAAAAAATGCACCGTGGTGAAGAACAGTCCTGGTTTCCACAGGGTACAAAGTAAGAAGCTTTGCAGAAGCTAAGGCATTTCTACAGGGGTTGGGTCAAAACTGGCTGACAAGTCAGTATATTCTTCACGGTAACGGTACGCTTCTGTTCAAAGAGCACCATAAAGCTATTGTTTGCACCCAACCAGGATACTGTAAATAGAAGTCTTCTAGAAGCACCTAAATGAAACAGTACATTGGACTGATATTATCACTTGTCAAGAGCTTGTCGTAGTAATCAGCAGATTACTGAAGGCCTGAATACTCTGGGGAGGGGAAGACATGATATTTATTAACATATGATGGTTTAGGAGTATTAAAAGAAACTTTCAGGATGTTTTGTCTTTGTATCGGCTATTTGTGTACTGCAAAGCAAGAAAGGAAACAAAGAGAACCAAAGACTGGACATTCAAACCCATGGCAGCACTACTTGTTCCACTAGAACACGTTTATATTCAAGTGACCATAAGTCAGCACACACTGTGATGCCACATCCTAAGGAGAGCAGAGCCCTCCTGCTGCACTTCACAATCTTTCAGAGGTGACCTCCAGGTCCCCACTCACTCACAATGTTGTACGTGTTGACTGCAGGGATAAGCCTGACTCCACAAGAGTGTCCCAAGCCATGAGCTAGCCAAGAACCTAACAATCTGATGAACTCACCACAAAGCAGCACTGATCTTTCACAAAGTTACACTGATGTCCCCTCTGCCAGTCCCATACTCACATCTTCCACAGGGCACCCTTTCCCTCCCCAGCCCTCCCTCCCCAAATCACCAGGATACCCTTCCTACGCACGTTAGCATAACCTTCAGCCATCTGCCTAAGAATCTATCCACAAACAATAGTCTATAAACTGACCTCTTGACCACAGATAAGAGTTTCTGTGCAGACTCCGTTAATGAAAGTGAACAGAGGGCCCTAATAGAATGCAATACTGGATTTCCCCCCCGGCGGATTGAGAACTTTGTTGTGTGAGCGTGGCCTTGGTCCCAGTCGGGGCTCATGATTGTCTATCTTGGGTTCTGGCTCCTTGCATCTCTCCTCTTTGCCCAGATCTTTTTTCTCGCCTCCATCTTCCAGCTGCGGTTTGGTATTTTCTGTAGCTGAATAAAAAGAAAACAGGGATTAGATCAACTTGCTATTCTGTAGTGCAGGAAGTGCCTCTTCTTCTGTAGGCTGCATCATTTCCCACCTCTCCCATCCATAGGGCACTAAGGTTTCTCTGTATCTGTTCATTTTTCCATGAAGGACACAGATGCTGAGGAAGACTTTAACTTTTTGCAATAATGTCTCTCTTCCTTCAGCAATCTTTCTAACAAGGATATGTAGCCAAGTCATATGCCTTTGGGATTATTTTGGCAGTTTCAAGCAATTAAGACATGCAACATGCCCTTGAATCCTCTCACACTGAGCTCAAAAGCACCGTTCCCATCATTCTTCAACAATAACTAGCTGAGCAATAATATGTTTTGCCAGTCAGCTGTTATTTACAACTATGGAGAAGGCCAAGATTACACACTTGAAGACGGCAAGAGAGGAAGCAGCAATCTGATAGGATGTTTTTGTATATATATACAGATTCTATATGTATCTATATACATACACGTGATATCAAGCAAAGTATATACACACACCTCTAGTATCCAGATTTACACCTGTAGTGTTCTCCTCAGTAAGAGAACCATTTCCCTACAGTCAAATGATTAAATTTCTGACTCTTGGAAGGAAAACTTCTCAGTTATATTATCCTAAACACCAGCCTTGGTCTTCTGTTTTTAAGAGGAAACATAAGAAAGTATTTCCCAGAGCTTATCTTCTCAAAGAGAACACAGAAAGGAATTTTTCTTGCTGACCTTCTAATTTCTTTGGTGTTTCATCTTCTTTCAAGACAATGTGATCCTGCAAGGAAACCAAACCTATCTTAGTATATTACTGTTCTCAAACAGGAACTCTGTCACAAAATCCTTCAGAAAGTTATACTTTGTTTCTAATCTAAGTTTATACGTTTATCATGGGAAAAGTCAACAGCTGCTTACACCCTGTGCAGCCCCACAGCCCCCCCACTACTGCGTGTCCCCAGAGGCTGGCAGAAGGTAACTCCCATGTTACACCAAGGTGCACACCTAAGACAATTCATTGAAATGCAGACGACAACAAACATTAGTTCATGAGAGGCTTAAAACTTGGTCTGTGATAAACAGTTCAGCCCAAAGGCCTGGAACTGCTGTTCTTGTCAAGCACCCTACTTATGTTCAGCAGTTCCTGTCTTCCTGTGAGTATCCAGAGAGACCCAAACAGTCAGGTAATTAACAAACCCCTTTAATTCCATTTCCCCAGCAATTCCAAGTGACTGTCAGCAGCACACAGCAATACTTGAGAAAAACTTGCATGTTTTCCCACCCATGAAACTCTACCTGCAGTAGTTTTTGTAAATATGCTACCTGCTTTCCATCCCAGACACAGGAATTTCCTAAGTGTCGTCCTGTTTGTCAGGAGTTCATAAAAAATTATGTTACATTTTTAAAAAACCAACTAAAAAGAATCAGAGACCAGCCCGATAAAGGTGTACAGAGGAAAAAAATGAAGCCCTTCCCTGCACCAACAGCACTACTGCTGAAAAACCTAGCTTGCAGTCTTCTAAAAAGAGGAGAAAAATCTCCTCTTCTCTTATGACCAAATCCCCCAAAATACACCCCAGAGCCTGCAACAAAAAGTTAGGTAAAGCACACCACTAGAACCTTCAAATTTAAGGGGAAAAAAAGGAAGAAAAAAAAATATGGACTAATCTTTTCTTCCTAAGGTTCCAGGAAAAATGAGACTGCTGCTGCTTTTTCAGCACTAAGTCAGTCAGCTGTATTTCATGGGATGTTCAGTTCCTGTACTATCCTACATGCCAACGGCACTGCCAAGATAGCAGCTACTCACTCAATAGTATCTTAGAGTAAGGCAGCAGGTTGTAAATACGAATATAGGGCATTTAAATACAGAAGTAAAGTATTTGGCAATGTAACCTCCTTTTTTACCAGAACAAATTGGGTCATAACTACAAGCCTCTCCAAATATTACACATCGCAGCTTTAAGATCAAAAAACCAACAACTGATACAGCAACGCACACTTTTGTCTGACATCACAAAGTCAAGTGCGTCGCAGACCTGACACTCGAACCTGATCTCATTATCCTTTTCACTTTGATCACCTGGGCTTAATCTCCTGCTAAAGTGCTTCCATGTTGTACGTAGATGCATGTATGGAAGAGAGGTGAAGGGCACAGCCAGGCTCCATGAAGATTTATGACTGTAGTCTACCAGTGCTCACTGACTGTCCAAAGCTGGTATCAAGATCACCTCTGCTAAATTGCAGAATAAAGGGAAATATCCTACTCCCGGCCGTGTGCCAAGAACTCCAGCAGGCTTCTGAAACATTTCTTCCTCCTTTTTTTTTTTTTTTTTCTTTTTCCAAAACACACATCCACAGTCTAATTAACAGTTCTAGTGCAAACTACAGAGCATGCTAAGATCCCATATACCAAAGCTAACAAGCTATCAAAGGGAGAGTTCAGGAATAACTGTCTAACTTGAAGTCATCCTATGCATAATTTGTCTGATAAAGAGCACAGGCATTGCATTGGGACAAGAGGGAGACAACTCGCTGAGGTGCCAGCTCCTCGGTTTGACAGTGCAAGAAGTACAAATACCTTCGGCTTGTTTGGGTGCGCTCGCACAACGCTGGTAGGTACAGGAGACCCAAAGATATCACTTGTCTTCCCACCAGGTGGATTCACGCGTGGACGAGGCTGAGCAGAACTAGAATCCTCAAAAATACCACTTTCTTTTCCCCCTGCAAGGCAGTTGTTAGATTTATTATTTTTTTTTCTAGATGACTTAGTTTTACCCCACTATATTAAAAAATTAAAAAAGATAAAAGAATTCAAAGACTTCCAGAAACCTACTGCCTAGAGAGTTACTTTTACTTGCCTGGAGATACCAGTTGAAATCCTTTGTTATAAGAATTCCCTAGAGGATCTCAGATTCACAGCTGTACTAACTGCAGCTAACTGATAGCTGACACAGCTCTCAAATAGAAGCAATTTCCTTTCATCATTTCCTAGACCTCAACTGGGAAAGGATTACACTTGTGCTAAAAAGTCTGTGAACACGTAGATCACTGAAATATTCATATATTCAGAAGTCTGAATAGCTTTATTGTTCAAGCCCACTCATAAAAAGACATAAAAAGACAGACAGATCCCAGTGTTCCACTTTAGGAATACGCACCCAGTTCTGTGCTGCAATTCAGAGCCCAGTCACACTGAAGGTGGTGGCCGTTCTTACCTGGAGGGTTTGTTCTTTTTGGAATGTTTTGAGGTTCTTCTGAAGCTCCAAAGATATTGGATGCCATCCGGTGTGGCCTGCTTGAAGAAGAATTTTCTTCTATACTTCCAAAGAGATTACTAGATCCTCCTCCTGGAGGCTTCAGTACCCTGTATTGCAGAATGAGAGAAGCAAGAGACAAAAATTTGTTTGAGATTTACAGCATTCAACACATTTTATGTCCCCTCCCCATTCTCCCTTGTATGTTACGAATAACTGTTCTGATTTGAACTTACTCCAAGTAATTCTGTTATGTCCATCAGGTATCTTCAAGAGCTGTTCTAATAAAATCTTCTCAAGTTCAGCACAAATACTACCAGCTTCCTAGTCAGTCAACTTGATCATTATGTTATCTCCGATTATTCGGAACGATCATAACAGCACCACCAGAATAAATGCTCTGCTCTCTGGGATGTTCCACAAGCAACATGAGATTAAGGAAAGTCCCATGACTCTGGTTAGTATTTTAAAAATAATCATTACAGAATCAGACTTTCTGCTAAACTGCACATACCAACTTTGCACCTGTGATACAATGCAAACCCATTGACTTCTAAATAAAAGTAGACATTTTGTAACTACTAAAAATTTATTAGTTTCAACCATCAGTTATCACATTAGCTGCTGCAGAGTTTAGAACAGAAAGGTGGAATGCCAAGCAGCTAAATTTTTAGTGGTCAAGATGCAAATCCATTAAAAGCAAAGCTTGGCACTGGAGGTATTTCAAACGGATCCTCATAAAAATTGGAGGTTACAATGGACTGACTTCTCGAAAATCTACCAAAAGTCACGCTTGTCCACAGTTAATACCTATGTTCAACAGCCTTCAGGTCCTGTCCTGAACAGGAACTGAACCACTACGTGGGAGTAGAATCAGTGGAATTAAGTGGAAAACTAACAGAAAAAACACAGGAAAGCATTGAATACCTAGGTAACAAAAATAATCTTTACAGTTGACCAATTATCCACAATCTTGGCAGCTGAGCAAAAACAGTAGCTGAATTATACCTCTCCTAATCCAAATACTTGATCTGGGACCTAAACTAACCAGTATTTTTACACAAACAGTTATAAATTGCAATATCTTTATCCCACTCTACCTGAACAGAATTCCAATGTCAGTGAATTAACACAACACATGCCCTCCACAGATCTGTGACAGAAACAAGCCATTTCAGGTTAGATATCTGCCAGGCATAAAAAGAAGTTCCTCCTGGAGCCAAGATCTACCCCAATTTAATCCTAAGATTGAATTTCACAAACATGGAGGTATTTGGCTACCCTATCAGAAAACAAGCTTTGTCAGCATTTCAGACCTCAGGATGCAGAAAGCAGTTCTATTTGCTTTGGAAGGAAGGAGAAAAGAGTTCCTCTTTTAGCCTGGGAGTAGTTTATCTAGTCAGGACTAGCCTCAGAGAGACTGTCTCTACTGCCCAATTTCAGTATTTTAATCCTTAGTACAACAGTGAACTTAACTAACTCCTTGAGGGAGTAACTAAAACTTCAACAGACAGGATAACCATCTTGTCCACTGCACAGGTAAGATCACCTCTGAGCAGAAGGTTTATTTACAATTTAGTGTCCAACAGACTACAGATCCAACTATGCTATAGGTTTGAGGTAGTTTAAGCATTTAAACTTGGAAGGAAGAGAAAAGGGAACAATTAAAAAAAACAGCCAAACCTAGAGGAGTTTGCAAAGGGGCTCTTGTTAAAAAGCAGGCCTGCTGATATCCCTCATATAATTTAAGTGATTTCAGAGACTTTACCCATTATTTTCAGTTATCTTTTTAAATATAGTCTGTCTTAAGTTCTAAGTATACTATCAAAGAGACTGAAAGAAAGTTTATACAAATGGAGTTTCTTATGCTATAGATTCACTCCATATACCATGCTGTTTCCTTAACACACGCCTGGATAGCATGGATAGGAGGGATTAACAAAATAACTACATTCAGATTGTTTTGGTTTAAGAAAAACAACCAGTCATAAGAATCAAATTACTTCCCATTCCTGCAACCGGATTTAAGATTTATTGCAGAAAAAAATTCTAGAGAAACCCCATTTTAAGATTAAATGTCTTGATTATTCAACTAACAAACTTAATTATGCATCAAAAGAAATCCAATGCTGGTTAATCTTACATTGTCCTCTCATTTTCAGCTCAGTATAGATACTAAGAAAACCCTACTCTTGCAACGAACAAATCAGAGGCACCACTCGAGGTGCTTACAAGGCATTCTGAAATCACTGTCAATAGCTGACCTTTTCTGCCAGCGTCACCCAAAAGAATGTCTTGACTCTACACACACAACATGGATTTGCCTCCTCAATTTCAGACACTTCTAATCACTAGGAACCTTCCAAATATTCCATACGCTTTCAAGTGACTGTGATACCAGGTCCACAAAATTCTAACTAATGCAAAGTCAGTAACTAAGTCATTCACAGGAATCACCAAAAATAATCTTGAAGTAACAAGATCTTCCAGCTTATAGCAAAGAGAACAGGGTTTTGAGCTCTTTCACTTCAGCCAAAACCCAGGGAGAGCACAAAGCTACCCTCTTGCTGTGTAGCCCTGAGAGCATCGCTGACCTCCTCGTACTCCCGTGTCACCCCGTTGTAGATCAGGGAGATGTGCAGGTCCCACATAACAAATAAGAAAATAAGACTCAGCCTGTGAGTCCTGCCAATGGGAAACAGCATGTTAGCTGCTTCAACAGAGTACAAGGAAATTCAGCATACACTTTAAACTAATTTTAGCTTATAGTAGTTTTATATTGGTATTATGCCAGTTTACATAAAGAGATATCTTTGTGTCTTATAGCCAGGTAAGTTAGATCTTTCTTCCTTTGGGAGGAAGGAGGGGAAGAAGGGAAGGTGTTGTTTTATTCTTTTAAACAGTAATGAAAAAAACAACCTTTGTTTTCTACGCAATTTAAATCTGTCTGTTCTCCCCCTCCCCTCCAGCAGACTAGAAGTCTGTCAATTCATCTAGAACAGCTAAATTGAGAACCCTACTCTGTAAGTTTAAAAGCCTCTACTAATTGCTTTGTTCTCTTCTGGCAGGCTTGAAGAATTTTAATTAGTTCTTGTGGTCTTTTTTCCTACATTCTAACACACTTGGATTTGAACGCCCTTTCCTCATTAAACCTTTCAGCCAAACTACAGAAGAGATCCCAAGACTTACCCATTCATTTAAGACACCAGCTATATAAATACTTTTTTTTTTTTTTTTAATTCTCTCTGAAAGTTAAACACTGAAGTCCTACCATTTTTCAAACAGTTCTAATAAAGCAGGTAAAACAGAAGAGTTACCTCACTAAGGTAACTAGCAGAAAGCCGGTGCTAAGGTTTGGAACACCAGGCTCTAAAGCAAAGACTAGAGAGGTACTGGGGGCTCTCCTGCTGGGGGATCAATACGAATTCACGCCTCATGTCATAAACAAACAGCAACCCTTGTTACTTCAGTTACGCCCTCCATCAGAAAGCTGG
Organism: Tringa tobata; assembly: GCA_033628505.1. Lineage (NCBI taxonomy): Eukaryota > Metazoa > Chordata > Aves > Charadriiformes > Scolopacidae > Tringa > Tringa tobata. The sequence continues at coordinate 586,837 of JAHREE010000586.1, read as the reverse complement.
GTGATGTTCTGCAGTAACACCGATGGGGAGCGAGGGAACACGTGCATCCCCTTTCCAAGATGGCCACATTTTGCATTTTCATCTCTGTACAGCAGTGGTGAAACTGCTCACACCCTACATGAGTGGATGATACATAAAGTCAATGCATCCTGATCGTGTGCAGCAGCAGCAGAATGAGAGAATTCTCTCCTGCTTTGCTTTCAGAGCAACAGCAACTCTTAGACATGCAACTCCCCATTTTATTTTGGAAAGCAAAACTTCCTTAAAAATGCAAAGCGTCATTACTGAAGTTTAATAAAATAAAACTAGGCAGTTAATTCGATTCATCAAACTAGCTGTTTGCTATATCACTGTACCCATTAACTGGGTCACGAGAGATACATCTCAGGGGCAATTATTTAAGTAGAGGCTTTCATTTAAAATATTTTTGGCACCCTTTATTTCTAATATTAATACCTCTGTATTATGAAGTTCTCAAAGTGCAAAGTATCTGTTTATAATTTCCTCACAAAGATTTTCACATTTTCTTCATTAGGAAGTTATTTTTTCCCCCGCTTCCACAGCTGTTGGCAGTCGCTGCAGAGATTTTGAATTAGGCTCAGTTTTAATTAGAAAAAACTTACGCACGTCACGAACCGCAAAAGGATTTGCGTTATCACCAAATGAAGTTTTGTTTAGGGAAAGAACAGAAAAAGTGTCTTTAAACCAAGTATTTATTTTTTTTTGCTTCTGATGGGGCAGGCTGGGTGTCAAGAATCACCATCTGGGAGGCCACCCCATGCCAGCCAGGTCCTGCCATGCCACCCCACCCCATGCCAGCCAGGTCCTGGTCCTGCCATGCCACCCCATGCCATGCCAGCCAGGTCCTGCAGCACGGCTGCTCGCTGCAGTGTCAGGCGGGATGAGGACGCTGCCACAGCGCCAGGGACCGAGCGCCAACAAAATCACCTTTGCTTGCTGGTCACTAAAAAAACTCTGGCCTGCGTTCCAACTCTCGCCAGAAACCAAATTTACGAGTTAAACGCGGTTTCAAAATCACCGCCAGGACGGAAGCTTCTCAGAGACGACACTAAGGACGGAGCATCCTCATCCTCATGAGTCTTTCAAAGCCGGGCGGTAGCGCAGAGCGCCCCGACACGGTTCCGAAACGCTTCCTTCCCCTCCGAGCACACGGTTACCTCGCAGACGGATTAACGGCTCCAGCTCCAAGTTACTGGGATATATCCCCTTGTCCGAGCGTAACAACGTACTCCATGAGGCGAAAACACGCGAACGTGCCCTGATGCGGGCGTTTGCGTGGCGCCCTCTCAAAGCTCCGCAGAGCGGCGCCCGGCTCCGCTCCCTCCCCGCGGCGGCACCATCGCAGGGCGGGACGGCTGGGCCGCGCCAGGACCCTCCTCCCGCACCGCGCCCCTCGCCGAGCCCTGGCCCCCTCCCCAGCTCGCTAACCCCCGGTGGGACGGGGCGGGTCGAGGGCTGCCGCCCAACCTCCGCGCCCCCCGCAGCCCCCGCGGACCAGCCCCAGCCCTCGCGAGAGGGAAACTGAGGCACGGCCAGGTCAGCGGCCACCGCCCCGCGCGGACCTCCC
>JAHREE010000586.1:531538-584972 GCA_033628505.1 Tringa tobata | reverse complement strand
CCCCAAGCCCTTCTCCTATCTAGTTAAAGAACACTTTTGCACTTTCTCAATGCCAAATTTAACTAAAGCTGCCATCGTGTATTGCAAGACCAAAATCCTAAATGTGGACCAAAAGGAATTAGCCATTGGGTTAATTACATAGATGACAGGATAATTCAGCTTGAACTGAGCCTCAGGCCTGGAGTCTAACCTCCTGCTTGAAGCAGGGTGAGCTACGTCAGACCAGCTTCCTCTGGGCTTTATTCAGTTTTCTCTTGGAAAACTTGAAAGACAGACACTGCTCAACCCTCTCTGGGTAACCTGTTCCTCTTCCCAGTTGTCCTCAGGGTGAAAAAGCTTTTCTGGTAGTGGCTATCTAAACCACGATGGCCTGAATACAACCTCTACATCAAAGTTCCCGCTTCTCTGAAACTGAGAAGGTAAAAAAATCTGGGAGGGTGGGGGAACCCAAAATATACACACCCTTTTTCCTGTACCCTTTTGCTTGGTGTTTTTTTGGTGTGGGGTTCCCCCCCCTGCCCCCCCGCCCCTTCCCCTTGTTATTGGTGACCATGCACAAAGAGAGGACATTCAGGCCAGACTGCCCTCTGGTTTGGCTCATTTCTAACACAATTAGCAGACACTGCTGGGGATGGAAGCTGTAAACCAAAGGAAAACAAACCAAACCCAAACCCCAGCCAAGACCTTCTCTCACAACGGGGAACATCACGAAACGTCTGCAGTGGAAGATGTCAATGGAAGCTCTGCCACCTTGGAAGGCTTGGCCTTATGTACAGATTATTAACCCCCCTCACCAAGGGGCCATTATTATGTAAATAAAGGTTACATGGAAAAATCTGATGGGGCATGAACGTCAAGTAACACACTGGACATAAGTTAGACCAAGTATTAGTATGTATTTATGCACAAGAATAAAAACAGCTTTACAAGTTCAATTGGAAATTTAAACAGAGGAAGTTTAACAGTTTTTGTATATTATATTAAATAACCAAAACACCTTTTTCCAAAATTGGTAAAGAATAAATAATATAATTTACAATATGGTACAAAAAATAATCAGTTAAGGACAGGCATTCTGCTTTATACATACACTATATAGGTATATTTATAATCTATAAAACAAATTCACATCTCCAACAAGCCAGAAACCTTAGATGATATGGCTTAACTATTATTAAAAGAAACAGCATTAAATTTTGCTGCCAGAACCATAAGCTCTAAAGCAGTTATCACGTTTCGATAATTAATGATAACTTATTGCCGTAGTGCTTGCCAAGGTTTCATTTAGTTAACATTTACAAATTGTTCTGAAATTAAGAGATTCAAAGGTTTGAAAAGGTTAAAAAAAAAAAAAAAAAGTGCAGTACTTTCCTTATAAATGCATCTGAAGTCTGAGTGTAAAAAACAAAATGCAACTTAATTTCCACTCTGGGATCTGTGGAGTCAGTACATGAGATGTCTTTATAGACTAATTTGATCCAATCTATTTAATTCACTTTAGAAATATGAAGAGGGGTGTCAAGAAAAGGTTTAACAATGCCATATTAAAAACAATTAGTATTCCTATGCTTAGTAGATTTAGTGATAAAGGATAACATGAATTGTGTGGGCAATCAGGATGCAACACGCAGCAGAAAACCCAGTTAGCACACACATGCACACACAGGTAGAGCTAATTCTCAGGATCTAGTACTGCTTTTCACCCACACTGTGATGACAACAAATACTGAATTTTCTGCCATTCACCTCGCTGAACTACTCAGAACTTCCTCATTATATATTGTCACTAACCTGACATGGGGAAAGCCTAAAGCAATTAATACTGGAGGTTGTTATTGTCCGTTTGTCCCCTCCAACCAGCTTGCAGTGCCCCAGGAAGCCATTCTACTAACACAGGAGCATGTGCCTCGCCACCAACCCTGCGTGTTTCAGCCTCTTGCTCAGGACAGGTTGACACTGTTACACTCACAGATTTTTGTCTCTTCTGTTGGGGAAGCCGAAATAATTAAAATTGAAAGAGTTTTGTGTTTTACAAAAAATAAATATATATATACACACATAAGCATACATATACAGATGCATGTGTGTATATATTGTGTGTATACACACCCCTCCTACACCCCCTCCCCAATTTTTCCCTTAGCAGTCTTAGGCACAAACTGATAATGATTAGTATTGTAAAGCACATCCACCTAAAATCTAGAGCTGGTAGAATCACAGATGTGTTTAAGTGACCTTTCACATAATAAGGATAACAAATCCTGCTTCAATTCCAAACTACCACAACCACCTAAGTTATTTTCAAGTTTTTCCCTGATAAGACTTACTTGTCCTGAAAGGGCTTTATTATTAAACTGCAGTTTGCAAAGCATTACATATCTGAAATCAAATTCTGCTTCATAATGCAGAGGCTGATGCCAAATGTGTTTCTAATCAGAAAATTCTGAGTGCTGAACTGACCTATGTCATTTCTACTTTGTCATTACCTGGTGGTCCAAGTCTACTTGCAAAGGTTCAGGATATTAAAGTTTTCTGATTTCATGGCATCATTAAAAATAGCCACTATACTGACTTCATTCTGCAATTCTATTATCCCTCTGTGGCAGCTGAACGGGCCGCAGAAGGGCAGGTCCACAGCACCCTGTATCAGAGGGCAGAAAGTCCTCACGGACCCCGAGGAGATGCTCTGCCACACAGATACTTCTCAGCAACCCCGGAGTCAAAACCAGTGTCACATCCCCCCCATTACCAGCATGGGTAAAGAAGATTAAACACTTGTCAAGCTACCTAAATACACTGGAGACCATCAGGCTGGTCTTTCAACATTCAGAAGTTTAAGAATGAGAGTTCAGATTATTTTTTTTAATACAGTACTTGATTAGAATGCATCACATCTCCTCCTGCGTGTCCTGTGATCCACAGCTACAGCAGGAGCCCTCAGCTTTTGTCCTGCAAGTCCAAAGGTTTTTTTGGAGGTGTAGCATATAGGATAATCAGCATTACTAACGTAAGAAGTCAAAATCAAAAGGAAACAACGTGGGAAAGACTGAACCAAAATACAGCTTAACTTTAAGTAAAACTTCAAAGTTCTAGAGGGAGCGACTTTTGAGATTAATGAGTACCCTCTCCGAACCAAAGGTGAATACTCAAAACAATACGCTCCTCAGCATTCATTTTTGCTGACAGTCTTGACTTTTTTATATTTGAGGTTTACATGATTTCCTGATAATTGCATCAGAATTCTCAAACAAGGCTCTGTAAGAATAATGAAAGATAAATAACGACAGAAGAACTTACTACCCCACATGACATGCAGACAGAATAGGAAGTGAGCCCACAGGCATGAAATTCTCCATTCTTCTAGTCACGATTATTTTCTTGCTCATAATACAGGTTTTCATCCCTGTTGGGAACACCCAATTGTACTAATGCTGGTTTTACACACCTGTATGGTTTCTGTGTCAGAGGAGAATGTAGCCACCTGATACATGGGGTCTTGGAATGTCATCCCAATCTCACTACTTTTTGAGTGAAATCAGGAAGGTTGCTCTGGGCCACAAAAAGCACATCAGAAAACTTGTTACTTTTTCTCTTAATGACAGAAAGCATAAGTTAAACCATATAGCAGTTAAAGGAATAATCTACGTAAAGCAGGGTAAAGCGACTGGGAAAACAGCAAATCTAATCAGTGCATCGTGAGCAAGGTTACAAGAAGAAACTCCCAGTCAAATGCCTTATAAAAGTAGCTAAAGGCAGGTAGAACGATATCCACCAAGTATAGTGCAAGTTGGGAAAACGAACCCCTGGTAACAGCCTAAGAGATGGAGAAGTTTTGTTCATTTATTAATAATACAAAGTTGAGGTTTATATAGGACTAGTCCCTTGGATAAGTTCAGAGCTACTTAAAATAGCCAAAGGACATCCTTTTACTGGAGAAGCAGAGAAGTGCTTAAAAAAAGGGCACAATAAAGGGATTCTCTCTCATGACTGTCAGGAAAGGAAATAGGAAAAGTCTCCTGAGTTATAAAGCTGTAGATAAAGTAACTGTATATTCCTTTGAACCTGCTGATATCAGGATCTGGGTCTTTCAAATATTCAAACAGTAACATTAAATGCACAGGGATTTAGTAGAGGGAGTACCAGATCCACTAGTGCCTGGGAGTGACTATAATGAAAAATGATGCCTGAGGTACTACAGAGCAGCTGGAATTCACAGAACAAGGAGGGAATAAGAAAGGACTAAGGGATTAAGCTAGGACTTGACATCTCTCCTCTTCATGACACAAAACAGGTCTCAACAACTTTAGCATCAACACATTATTTGTTTCTAAACATTACAATGTTCTTTCCTATTCCCTCTCCCCAGGTAAATCCTCAGCTTTTGTGAAAAAAAGATGGCAATATATACAGGTTTCCAGCAAAGCCAAGACTAATTATGACAAAGCTTTTCATAGTGATTCCAGTAGGCTCTTTAGAAGTATTTCCTTACTTAAAAAGCAACCGTTCTTCAGGGAAAGCGAGAAAGCACCCTCCCACTCATGGGATGAGCTGTGCAATGTGGTGAAGAATCTCAAAGGTGGAACATATGGGTGCAGTTGGGATGATGATGATTATGACGTGTGATGTGGCTTAAAAATAGCAGAAACTCGCCAAGGATCCATGCAACCTGGAAGCAGAGACTGCAGGGTGAATCAGAGCTCCCTACAAAACAAGAAAGCAGGCACGTGCCCCTGCTGGAATGGTCAAACAACAAAACATAGCCAAAGAAACTGAATGCTTTATAAAAATGAAGCATCGTAGAGTCGCAGCGCCTTTGAAGAGAGTGCAAGAACCTTCAGTTTGACTGAGAAAGAGAGTGCCAACTAGGACATGTCAAGACAAAATGGTTCCCATACCCACCCCCGGCCTTTATCCTCCACAGCTTTGATGTGGATCCCAAATTATGGTGTTTCGATTACTACACAAAAAAAAATTCACGTAAGGGAGCTTCTGGCAATACCCTTCCCTGCTTGACCTTCTTGCTTAGGCCATTCCAAAGTACAAGTCCAGGACTGTCCCATAAACCCGTCATCTTCTATCGCTGATGCCGGGGCACCATCTCCTGTAATGCTATCCCACGTTTTGTTGTTCCCAGTATATTGCACATTCCAGGACTTGCAAGTACTTCTTCAGACTTTTGAAGAAAACACTTCTCTTTTAAAAAAAGAAGCGCACAAGACAGGGACAACTGAGCCTCAGCTGCTTCTCTACGACCTGCCCTTGCCATGATCCAGTGCTGTAGGCTCCAACGTTGGCTCAACAGTCTACACCAGCCTGCTGGTCTCACACCCTCACTGCGAAAGATCTCCGATGGGGGGACCACCACCTCCTCCATCAAACAGAATTTCCCTGCGGGTTGGCTCAGGTATCGATAGTTCCTGGGCAAGGTCATTAAAACGAGATATGTAATCTATGCTGTTCTCATTCATCATGCAAGCCAGCTGGGAATCCACCACCTAGAAGAGACATGAGAGAAAGAGAGGTACATGTCAGTGGAAATTTCACGGAATGACAGAATTGTTTAGGTTGGAAGGGACATCTTGAGATCATTTTGTCCAACCATCCTGCTCAAGAGTCAGCTAGAACAGGTTGCCCTGGACCTTGTCCAGTCAAGTGCTGAATGATCTCCATTAATGGAGATTCCACAGCCTCTCCGGGCAAGCTGTTTTCATGTGAGATCACCTCACATTAAAAAAATTCAGGTGGAGTTTCTCATGTTTCGATTTGTGTCCACTGCCTCTTGTCCTGAGAAGAGTTTGGCTTCCTGATTCTTCATTCCCATCCTCTCCCTCATATGAAAGATACACTTTATCTCACTTCATCTGAGTGAGAATAGCTCTTATCCATGGCTAAATGGAAGCTTCTCAAAAAAAACCCCAACCAAACAAAACCCAAACCTGTCCAACCCCCAAACCTATAGTCTCAATGGGCCTCACTTGCCTATTCTGAATTCAGCATTAAGGTGAACTAGTAGATGCACTGTACAAGAACTCTCACAGATATTACCTCTAATGTACAAAAACTCTTATAGACATTACCTCTAATGTACAAAAACTCTTATAGACGTTACCTCTAATGTAGTAACTGCGTTTGTAACAAACTCGATTCTGCAGGAGACTCAATAAAAGGCCTTTCAAAATTCTCCCATCATTAAAGCCATTTTTCATGATACTTGCTTCCTCTGAAGGCTCCCACACAAACCCACATCTGCCACAACAAGTCCTCTGGTGCACCTAAAACGGTGGCTTACCCCACGTTCTTCAGAAGGCAGTCTGTAAGATCAAGGGCTGCAATGTCACTTCAAATCCACACAAATAAATTACCATATATCCCTTTAATTAAAACACACCTTGACAGATTCTCACCACCAAGTAAGCAGAATATTTATGCCAGGAAGTAGAGCTGTGTGTGGAGTCTGAAGCTGCCATGGGCACATTAACACCGCATGAGCTTGCTGCAGCTTCTGGTTGCAAAGTCTGCTTAGAACCTCCTTATACAAATCCAAAGGGCAATGGAGGAAATGGAGGACATTTTCCTTCCATCAGGGCAAGCCCCCACAAAGTTACAACACACATGACGTTATACTGAGTTAACAACTGGAAACTCTAGGATAATTAAGACTGGAAGGGACCTGTAAGAGATCTCTAGTTCAACCTCCTGCTCAAAGCAGGGTCACCCAGGAGGACAGACCAGCTTCCTCAGGGCTTTATCGATGTCAGTCTTGAAAGGCTCTGAAGACAGACACCGTACAACAAGCTGTTCCCCTGCCTGATGGTCCTGAGGGTGAAAAAGTTTTTCTTTATATGTACTTGGAACCTTTCCCAATTCAGTTTTTGCCTGTTCCTCTCGCCATGCGCCACCACTTTGTGAAGGGCCTGGCTAAATCTTCTTGGTGACCTCCCTGCAAGTACTGGCAGGCAGTTAGGTCCCTCCCACCCTGAAGCTTCCTCTGGGTTGAGTAAGCCTAGTACCATCAGCCTTTCCTCACAGACAGTGCTTCAGCCTCCTAATTGCCTCGGTGGCCCTCTGCTGAACTTGCTCCCGTTTATCTATGTCTTTCCTCTATTGGGTGCTCAAAACCCAGTCACAATATCCTAGACATAGTCTCACAGCGGTTGAGTGGGATAACCATCACTTTGTTCAATCTATTGGCTATGGTCCTGTTGAAACAGCCCACGACACTGTTGGTCATCTTAGCTGCCACAGAACATTCTGGCTCACGTTCAGCTTACTGGCTATCAAGATGCCCAGGTACTTCTCAGCAGAGCTGGTTCTTAGACAGTGAGTCTCCAGCCTACATTGCTGTGGGGGTTATTCCCTCCCAGGTGCAGGACTTTGCATTTGTCCTTGTTGAATTCCATAACGTTTCTGGCAGCTCATTCCTCCAGTCAGTCTGTGTCCCTCTGAAAAGGAGCTCTGTCCTCAAGCTTATCAAAGCCTTAATAACTGCTGGTCTTCACTCTACCCCTTCAAAAGATTTCAAAACAGAAGGATAATTCTACCAACAGAGAAAATAACTCAGCAGCACAGCACCTTCTGCTGTTCTCTCAGGCAACTTAGTATTAGCCTCTTCCTGCTTCTTACTTCTGGACCTGTTTATTTTTTCTAACAGTCCTCCAACTGTACCATAGCTATATCAGTACTAACCTTTCTTTCATCTTTAGTATTTTCAATTCCTGGTCTACAAGGGAGGGCACACAAAACAGAAGGATTACAATTCTGTCAAAATAAAGATATGTCCAGCACTGGTAAACAGGACCTCCCACAGCAAAAACAACCCGGGTTGAAGGTGCTCATAACAGCTTCTTGCACCAGCTCTGCTGCAGTTCACCCCCAAGTCATTTTATATTTTTCTGTTATTACTGTAGCCTCGTTTTACTAAGCTAAAGTGCAGATGTCAAAGCACATTTGCCTTAAGTAACTCAGGAAGGTGTGACAGGCAATACACATTAATGCTGGGCTAGGAAAGGAAGCAGAGAGCTGAGTGTGATTTGATGACAAACCTCTGCTACATCCGCCAGGGACCGTGACGCAAAGGAGTCCCGCGAGTTTCCATCCAGAAGGCTGGGTCCCAGTAAGGAGGTGCCACTGGCAGTCCCAGCAGGAGTTGGCAACATTTTTCGTCCCTTCTCAGGAGAGATGAAACTTGCTATAAAGAAGAGACACATCAGTAAGTCACTGCACTGAGTGTTTGCAATTGGGAGGACAAAGAGAAGGACAAGAAAATAGCTGCCTGTTCTCCATTTTCTATTTCTTCTCTCAAGATCTTAAAAATTTTGTGTTAGCAGTATGAAAACCACCAGCACACTGCTAAGAGTACAGAGACTCATTACACTGGCCCATTAAATATTAATTAAAAAAACACCAACCCCCAAACAAAGCCAGTGATCTCATGTCTTTGAGATTCCGCTCACCAAGCGGAGAACGAAGCCTATTTTTCCAACAGCAGAGCCAAGGGCATCTTTTCATTTTGGCAGAACAGCCAAAATGTCTCAATCTAACTGATGAGTCAGGCTCCAAACAGACTACAAAGAACCTTCAAGGAGTTATTTGTCCCAAGGTATGGGCCCCAATCTAGCAACAGGATCTTCTCAGGAACAGACTTGTAAAGAGAGAGAAAATGTATTCAAGGCGAGATTGTTGAAATGAAAGCAAGAATTCTACAAACAACCTACTGGGTTTATGATATTCCAAAGGACTCACTTGGAATAAACAGCTTTTTTTTTTTTTTTAATAAAGAAAAGAGCTTTTTTGTTGCAGTTTTCTGCATACAGGCACTTACAAAACAAGCTGCTGAGAGATGAGTCTGTGGAGTCATTGGGGTACCACTGGGGATCATGGCTGGGAGAGGCAATCCAGTTCTGCTGAGGACTACTGGACGGGGATGGAAGACTTTTGGAGCTGTCACTGCCATTCAGCTTCGCAGGAGAGAGAGAAACACCTTCACCTGTAAGCCAATGTCAGGAATCACTGATTCAGCCAAGGAGGTAAAGTTAGATGACACTGCACCGAAACAACCCAACAACCACTCCCCCCCACCTATATGTACTAGAAAATAAAGGCTAGGCACATAATTTTATTTCCAACTGATATTAAAAAAAACCCAACACAACCACCAAGAACTGCTTCCCAGAAAAGCTTCTGTTGACATGTAAGATGATAGAGAGGGTTTTTTAAAAAGTTAATAGGAAGACTTGAGTTAAGCTCAGACTTACTGTATTGACCAGAACTGATAGCAATTTCAATGATAGAATCACTGATTTGAGTGGCAGGTTCTCCTTGAGAAAGCACATCTTCAGGTGGCCCAGGCAGAGAAATATCCAAGAGAGCAGAAACATTGGGAGGAGAGAGCCGGGTGCTGGAAGCCTCTGACGAGGGAAGTGGAGGGGTGGAAATACCATTTTGGAGGGGAGTCTTGGACAGTTCTGACAGAGAAAGGACTGATGTGCCCTGTTACAAGAACCAGAGTTAATTGTTCGTGAATTTATGAGAGCCCATATCCTCCCAAATCACCTGAAAAAATATGGGTCTGTAACATTCCAAAGAATATTTAATACAGCCTGCATAACAGAAACAAGCATAATAAAATTAATATGATTTTGATGAATCTATGAGATAGTTCTTAAGTATTAATTTGCCTTTGTTTAGGCAAAAAACCTATAACTGCTTGAACAGTATATAAATATTTTAAATTGCTAACACACTCCTTACAGCCAGACTTCCCAAAATTTAATTCTTTTTTAAGGAGTCTTCTTATTAGAAAGTTGCCAGAGAACCGTTTGTGATTTTTTTTGGATGTAGCTGTCCTGAGAGCAAGAACCAGAACCTCAAGCCCCATTACCACAAATAAATGCCTAGTAGGTTCATGTTCATCTGTGCTACTTAAAAAAATAAATTTCCTCTCCTTTAGCTCTCCAATCTAATTAATCTGACCTTTTTGATATGTATCTGGCACAGGAACCATGGAAAGCGCTTCCACTGGAAAAAAGCAAAGCCTGTGTTCTGAGGCGTAAGTATCTAGTCCTATCAAGGTCCTGGGTTTCCCAGGAGAGGAAACTGGGGACAGGATAACAACGTTCTTACAGCTTAGGTGCTGCCACAGTTACTTTAAAAATATCTGCTTCTTATTGGATCCAGCAGAAAGAAAAGTGCTACTCTAAATAGGACACTGGCATTACAATCAAGCTTTTAGTCTTAATATTCCTCCTTCAGCAACATACAAGCAGCAGGATTGCCAACTGCCAGAATCTTTCTTTGTGATGTCTAAAATACACATCTACGATACAGCAGAGCAATTATAAACTCCTCCACCCTATCAAGAAATACATAAAACCTGTTTGTCCTTCAGAGGTCAGAGACTGTCAGCTTCACTTTGCTTTTTTAGCGAATGGCACCCACAACAATTTTAGCAGCTTCCCTAAATTTCTTTCTTTACATTTCTTCAGATGCTAGCGATTTCATTTCCCATAAACCAGTATCAACGCTGCACAATTCCCAGGCAACAAGGGGTTTTAACTAACAACACCAGCAGTGTCTTCAAACCATTACCCATCTCATCCAACTGTTCTTTCAGCACATACTCTACCTGGAAACCACCAGGAGCTGCCTCTTGCTCATGCCGTGCCGGCAGGTTGATGAATGGGATGCGACAGCCAGGGCCCGAGCCCTGGAAACACAACACAAACGAGGTGAGTGACACACATTTGTGCCAGACACAGCAAATACAGCTGGGGAGGGAAGAGACAAGCACTGCCTATTGCTGTTTATGCAGCTCTTCCTACAGAGCATGCCCTTCAAAACCATCCAGCAACTCCCTGAGAAAACGATACACGTGACAGGTATCTGGGCCTCAGTGAGAGAAACAGCAGGGAGAAATCGGTTTCTCTTCCAAATACATACCTAAAAGTCCATGTTTTAGCCCAGATTCCCTCCTGAATTACCGTCTATTGAAATGCTACTGTTTGTTTTCAAGCCCAGATGTCTGGATGGCCAATGGTCTCATAGCTGAAAGCTACTCTATAGGATGGAAACCTGTCCAGTCTGATGGTTTGATCCCTCAACCCCGAAATACACACTCAACAACATCGATTAAGTTTGCTGTGATTTTTTTTTATATTTTTTTTTTAAACACAAAGAAAGAGCAAGACACCTAACTACTTCAAAAAGCACACTCAATAGACTGACCTCTGCAGCAGTGACGGAGCCCCCATTCTGATGCGCTGCTGTCGACTCCTGCCCTGTTACCACCGTGGTCACTCTGTCTGGTGACAGTGGGGACACACCTGACAAACTGTCTGCATCCAGGACGGGCACAGGGCTACCGGGGATAATACCAGCACTTTTGGCTGCCAAGTCAATAGCACCTTTTGGGAAACAACAAAGGAAAAATCCACATTACAAGCCTTTTCTTCAGACAATTCTTTTGTTGTGACTCATCTAAAAGATGTTTTAAAAAATCGCAGAGAGTGCAAAAAGGGAAACTGGTAATTATCTGATCAGCTGTATCAGTTGTTCCCCTTCACAAAGTGTCAACATTTCTTTCAGCTAAAGGGTTTACTTTTTCTACCCTGTTCCAACGCGTTATCAGGTGTATCAAAACAGTTTAGAGAAACATGCCAGTTCTCCCCCCTTGCCCTTTCCTTCTAGTTTTTTTCTTTTTTTTTGTCCTGCAAATTTTTAAGTATTTGGTTATGCAATTTCTAGAAATTTCCTATGGTTTACTAGAGGAGCTAGAAAAACAACAAAGCCTTATTTTGTTATCTTGCCTCTAGTAGCCATTTGGACTCAATACAAAAAACCTATGTTGTTATAGGGTTAACCTCACTCAGATCTTTTAAAATCATCTGAGCATCTTCCCATCATAGAGAAGCCTCTATGGCTTCTATCTCACCAATCATTCCAATTATGAGACCATTCTTTTGTTGCAAGACAGTATTTGCTTGGGGTACACTGGCATGTTTTTTTCTTGTAGGATTTATAACCCCCCGTTAGTGGTTTCTCATAAGTTTCTTTGAAATATGTCACAACCCCTTTTCAAAGCAGTCGTGCAAGAAAACATCACAAAAGCACTCAACTTTGGTTACAAATTCCAACCCCTCTCTTTGCCTGCAGGTCAGACACCCACTGTCCCACCACTGACTGCTCCCTGCTTGCCCTCACACAAAGGCAGATTTCATTAACACAGCTGCTTTCTTTAGCTTCCAAAGGCACTAATGATTTTACCTAGGAAATAGAAACCATTAAGGTATCATCATATAGATCGCAACAGACATGATTTACTCTGTTTAAGAAATGACTTACTAGACAGATGGTTGGTAGCCTGTGTTGGAAGAACTTTGGGCACAATTGGACGAGAAACAGCAGCTTTAGTCAGCGAGGACTGGATTGGCCGAAAAGAACCTCTCCCTGGGGTAAAGGATTAAATACCTCTGAAGCAAATGAAATCTAACATCTTTAAAGCAGAGCACATCACCATTCAACAGAAGCAAGCAAATTCCAAGCAGTAGCGAGCTCTGGGAACGCAAGTAGTGGAGATGATGAGCCGGACCCAAACTGGCAATGGGAGTGAACCAGCGCCTCATCACACAGACACAACAGCACGTGCTGCTGTATTATTGAAGCCACTTTGATTTTCAATCAAAATAACCTTTAAGGTCTCATGTTGATTTTGAGATTCAAGCTGAGATAGGGATCACCTGTACTACCCACTGTACTCAAGACTGTATCAGCAGAAAAGGACAAATGGGCAGTATATCATTTTACTCTATAAAATTTAGACAGTCCCCCAGGCACTAGGAAATGTCTATTATAAAATCTAGACAAATGATTACAGCCTACAGAAAAAAAAAAATCTAAATAATTTATTCCAAAATTTTGTCTCCTTGTAGATAACTCCTTACCATTCCCTGCTTTCAAAACTGGGAAATGGAAGAAAAAAATTTCTATCATAGAATCACAGAACGATATAGGGTTGGAAGGGACCTCTGGAGATCATCCAGTCCAACCCCCTGCCAGAGCAGGTCCCACAGGAACGTGTCCAGGCAAGTTTTGAATGTCTCCAGAGACGGAGACTCCACCACCTCCCTGGGCAGCTTGTTCCAGTGCTCTGCCACCCTCACAGGAAAGAAGTTCCTCCTCATGTTTAGATGGAACTTCCTATGCTCAAGTTTGTGCCCATTTCTTCTTGTCGTGTCCCCGGGCACCACTGAAAAAAGACTGGCCCCATCCTCCTGACACCCACCCTTTAAGTATTTATAGGTGTTGATCAGATCCCCCTAAGTCTTCCCTTCTCCAGACTAAAAAGACCCAAGTCCCTCAGCCTTTCCTCATAACAGAGATGCTCCAGGGCCCTAATCATCTTTGTGGTCCTCTGCTGTACCCTCTCCAGCAGTTCCCTGTCTTTTTTGAACTGGGGAGCCCAGAACAGGACACAGTACTCTTGGCTTTCCTTGTTTCATCCCTGCATACTCTAACAGCATTCTCTTAATCTTCCCAAGTGGTCAGTCCCTTCTTCCACTCACTGTAAACTTCCTTCTTCCACTTGAGCTTTTTCAGAAGCTCCCTGCTGAACCACAGGTCTCCTGCTTCCCTTGCCTGATTTTTTTCTCTTAGGGATGCACCGATTCTGAGCTTGGAGAAAGCAATATTTGAATATCATCCAGTTCTCCTGAGCCCCCTTACCTTCCAGAGCCCTAACCCATGAGATCTCTCCTAGCCGTTTCTTGAAGAGGCCGAAGTTAGCCCTCCTGAAATCCAAGGTTTCAGTCCTACTTGTTATTTTGCACATACTACCCACAGTCCCCAACTCCGTCTTTTCATGATCACCGCAGCCAAGGCTGCCCCCAACCTTAATGCCCTAATCATAATCACGACTCGCTTAAGAATGATCCAGAACAATCCCATCGTCCTGCAGGAAGTAACTAAAACAACTGGTAAATGGCTCTATGGTTTTGAAAGGATATTTTCCTATTTTTAGAAATGATTCCTTTATGCAGTTTTAAGGAACACTTTCCAGTCCATCTCATGGCAGTGATAGAAGATGTGCAGACTCACCTGTAATGGATGAGTTGGATAAGATAGAAAAGGAACAGACATGCTGGGAAGGATTTCCAGATGGCCTGGGCAGCAGTGTTCTCTATGTGAGAGAAGCAACAATAAACCAAAACATATTTAAACACAGAGCAGAGGGTAAAGCTCATCTTCTAAGGCATGGAAGTTCATGATACTTTCCAGAATAAGCAGAGTATTTACACACATTTACAATGCAACAGCCACAGCAATAAGGTCTGTGTAATCTTGAGAAAGAAGCTACAGATAAGAATCACATGTTTTCTCTGTAAACTACTGTAAGAGAAAATTTCCACATGGACAATTCACAGAGAAATGATAATTAGAACAATATTTCTTTCTGATTATTCTTGCAGTAATTTTCAAATCTCCCACAGAATTACAGCAGTGATCTTAAGGATGGGATCTAGTCTGTGTGCAAACTGATCTTCCAGTACAATTAAAGAAGTGTGAATTAATGAGGCAGCTTTATGTACTTGGGAGCTCTTAAAACAAATGAAATTGCATAGACCAAAATATCTCAGTACCAAAATATAGCATGTATTTAATTTCAAGTCTCCTACTCTTATATAGAGCAGGAGAGACAAAAGGGTATATTGACACTTGGTAACTGGTTTCCCCAAACAAGCTTCCATTATTTTGGTTTTAGATTTCTTGTATGTTCTCCACATGCCACCTAGGACAACCAACCTAGGACAAGCCTGTGGTTTCACAGAGGCACATGCCTTTTTGCTGGTTATTGGAGCAGCCTAAGGGAGGTTAACATCTGCCTGTCACCAAAGTTCCATGACAACAGTCTATCTCTTCCATCCATCTCTTGGCAAGTCCCTTTATTTTTTTCCCATAAATGATTGTTCTTTCAAATAGCGTTATGTTTTATTTCACTACAAAAGCTTACACTCACCCCTGTTTAACAGCCATTAGTGAGCAGAAAGCAGGAAAAAATATCTAAAGGGAGCTTTGTTGCAACAGCACTGACAGATCAGCTACCACATGAACACACTGCTTGTGCACCAGTGCCAGCAGGCCCGGGCAGCAGAACCTGCTTGCAGATGAGGAGCTTTTTCATTGTTTTCCAAACAGGCATTTCACACTTTGTCAGCTCTTCTCACCTGTACTACTAATGGCTTCCGCAAGTGCCTGTTCCGTAACTTCCTTGGCTTTGGCAAGAAGAAGTCCGACTGCATCTGGACAAGAACAGGAAACGCATTAGAAAGTATTTTAAGCATCCAGAGATAGAACAAACTGTAACACCCAAACTGTGTTTTTTAGCATAGTTGTAACTATTTATTAAAATACTGTGTTTCGTTTCAGACGGTAGAACGTTATTTCTGCCGGAGCAGGAAAATTTTCCACCAGGAATCCATTGGGGTTTTTTTCTTGTTGTTTTATGGAGATAAAGCTTTCTCCCCAAAAGAGCCATTTCACTACTTAATTACTGCAGCTTGCTATGAAGTTGCTACTGAGACTGTATAGGTAAAAATAAAATGAACACTTCAATTAAATACAGCAACGAGGCTGTATTAAAATTAGCTGCATGATAAGAAAGGTATCAGTTTTGCTAAACCTGGCAAATATATTTGCTGGAGCAACATTAACTGAAGAGTGAACCAGTTTCACCAGGCTGTGTGATGGCATTCAGATTCAAGTCTGAAGAGGTGATGTCACTTCAAAGTGTAGTTGTATTGTCAAAATCTGACTCATCTCAGACAATACGTTCTGCTTGAACATCACTAGAAGCACCACTTCACAGGGAAGCTCATACTTTCTGATTTACAAAAAGCCCCTCCAATACCTTCTGGAAGCTGGCTCAGGCACAACACACTACTTTTTCCATTCAGTTGTCTCACTTACACCGATTGTGTCCAAGTGCTGGCGGAAGGTCAGTTCTGCCTCTTTGCTGGGCAAGAAGAGCTTCCCGTGGCGGCTGTTGGGTGGTAGAGTTGTAGGAACTGCAAAGAGCCCACCATCTGCATCGGTGCTTCCAGAACTTGAAGGACCAGCCACCAAGAGAGGTCTAGGGAGATTTCTCAAACCTACAAGATTTTAACAACAATTTAAATGAAGTGAAAACAAAAAAAAACTAGTAATTAAAGGATTATACAGAGAGCTGGGACTCATGGATTCCGGCTCCGCCACCATCTGTTCAGGATCTCAAATCATGAAACTCTCAATACTTCAGTTTTCCCACCTGCAAACTGACAGTATTTACCTGCTCTACAAGGACACTGTAAACATTCACTTGCTTTGAAATCCTTGGAAGAAGGCAACTTTGCACTCCTAAAGAAATCAGAATCTAAGAATCCAGTTTTAAGCCCCACACAGACCACGTTAACCAGCTTGTAGAAATACTTGAGGGTCCTTCCCACTAAACAAACTACATATCCACCATTCCTTTTGTGGAGTAAGCTAATACAAACACAGACCCATTCTACAATGTTTATGTTTTATTTACACTGCCACCTCCACCCTGCGGCAATTCAAAGAGCAACCCCACTAAAGTGATTCTGGTGACAGAGAAATGAAAGAGCAGGGATCAATTTACCAAAAATGCTTCCAAAAGATTTTTTCCATAAATGACTGTTCTTTCAAATAGTGTTATGTTTTATTTCACTACAAAAGCTTACACTCACCCCTGTTTAACAGCCATTATTGAGTAGAAAGCAGGAAAATACATTTGAGACATTGAAATAATGGCATCTGATCCAAGTAAAACTCCTCCCTTTACATTTAACTTTAAAAAAAAATAGTGCAGGACTTCACAGTCCTGTGCCCACTTTGCAGGCATTCAGCTGAGATTAAAACCAAGACTGGTTATCTCAGAATGCCAGACTAACACGACACACACACACCTCTCGTTCACACAGGTGTTTGCTGTGCGTGTGTGACACTAGGGTTTGTGACAAAAGACAAGATATTCTCACACTCGTACGCACCCACGCTTGTCCTGGTTCTCCAGCCTCTCCCAAGGGGACACAGGGAAGGGAGACAGGATCCCTCCTCAGGCCTGCTGCCTCGCTGGGCAGGATGGTAACACAGCACAAGCCTAAGTGGCTACCTGGGGAGGTCCCAATGGACTGGAGGGTGGCAAATGTAACACCCATCTACAAGAAAGGCAAAAAGGAGTATCCGGGAAACTATAGACCTGTCAGTCTGACCTCGATACCGGGGAAGGTCATGGAGCAGGTCATCTTGAATGCCATCAAAACCCACATGATGGGCAACCAGGGGATCAGGCCTAGTCAGCATGGGTTTATGGAAGGCAGGTCCTGCCAGACGAACCTGATCTCCTTCTATGACAAGATAACGAGACTATTGGACGAGGGAAAGGCTATGGATATTGTATACCTTTCAGAAAGCATTCGATACTGTCCCCCATACAATTCTCATGGAAAAACTGGCTTCACATGGCCTGGATGAGCATACGATCTGCTGGATCAAGCACTGGCTGACTGGAAGGTCCCAAAGAGTAGTGCTCAATGGATTTAAATCCAGCTGGCGGCCGGTCACAAGTGGTGTCCCTCAGGGCTCAGTGTTAGGACCATTCCTGTTTAACGTCTTTATTGATGATCTTGACAAGGACATAGGGTGTATCATCAGCAAGTTGGCAGATGACACCAAGTTAAGCAGGAGTGGTGATTCCCAGGAGGATAGGGAAGCTCTACAGAGAGACCTAGATAGATTGGATCAGTGGGCCAGCACCAATGGTATGAGTTTCAACAAGGGCAAGTGCCAGGTTCTGCACTTAGGCCACAAGAACCCCCTGCAGCGCTACAGGCTTGGGGAAGTGTGGCTGGAGCTGCCTGGAAGAAAGAGACCTGGGGGTTCTAATTGACAAGCGGCTGAATATGAGCCGGCAGTGTGCCCAGGTGGCCAAGAAAGCCAACGGCATCCTGGCTTGTATCAGAAATAGTGTGACCAGCAGAAGTAGGGAGGTGATTGTGCCCCTGGACTCAGCACTGGTGAGGCCACACCTGGAGTATTGTGTCCAGTTTTGGGCACCTCAATACAAGAGAGATCTGGAGGTGCAGAGGAGGGCAACGAAACTGGTGAAGGGGCTGGAAAATAAATCATATGAAGAGAGGCTGAAGGAGCTGGGACTGTTTAGTATGAGGCAGAGGAGGCTGAGGGGAGACCTCATCACTCTCTACAACTCCTTGAAAGGACACTGTAGAGAGGTTGGTGCTGGTCTCTTCTCACAGGTAATTAATGACAGAACGAGAGGGAATGGCTTCAAGCTCCAACAGGGTAGGTTTAGACTGAACATTAGGAAAGAATTCTTCACAGAAAGAGTGGTCGGGCATTGGAATAGGCTGCCCAGGGAGGTGGTTGAGTCACCATCCCTGGATGTGTTTAAGAGACGATTAGATGTGGTGCTGAGGGATATGGTGTAGGGGAGGACTTTGTAGAGTAGGGTGGATGGTTGGACTCGATGATCCCAAGGGTCTCTTCCAACCTAGATGATTCTATGATTCTATGAAAGACGAAATTGCTATAACGCCATTTAAAAATGAAAACCACAGAGAGTACTGAGCATGTTTTACAGCATCAATTAAATTGCTCATGGTCCATTGCTTCTCACAGCACAGGTGTGAAAAGGACAGCATCAGAATCACAGCTGTTCTCAATAACCTTGCCATCTCCACAGACTCTAAAGTCCTAAAACATCTGCTGGCAAATCCAACTATACTGAGGCATAGAACTGAAATTCTTGGGACTTCATGGCTAGGGCTCACCAGTTACAGCAGTAAAAGAAAAGGTAATTCATAATCATTCTGTATTTTATAATGGCGGAATGGCACAGAAAATTGTCAGCAATTATTTCATCACCAAGTTTTACACCACATATTTACCCTCTCACCCTGTAAGCCTTCACTCTCTTGAGATCCCACATCCTGTGTCAGCTCCTCACCAGTGCATCTTCAGCAAGAGTGACTCCTGAGACTTCTGGACTGTAAACTGGATTACTGACATGCATTGTTTTTCTAGATTTGAAGTTGTCCTGAATTTAGGACAACTAACACATACTAATGTTCCCAAGCAGTTAAGCTTGTAAGAGCAAACCCATTCATTCTCCCAGCGTTATACGTACTCATCAGGGGACAAGGTACTAACGGTGTGATCTCTTGCCATGGATTTTTATGAATACTCACCTGAAGAGCTGGAAGCAGCACCAGCAGAGAAAGGCTTGTTGTTGCGAAGGGCAGACTGATTCCGTGCACAGCCCGGGCTCCTGGTGCTGATGGCGATCACCTTCCCCGGAGGAGTCAGAGACTGCTCCTCTTGAGCAGGCTTTATTGGGGACGTGGCAACGGAGCTCATCTCGGGCGTCTAAAAATGCACACACATTAAATTGTATACTGTTACAACAGCTAAATTCTTAAACTCATCCTACTTAGCAAGCTTAAAAAAATAAAATCTGACATACTACAGTATCTTTAAGCACTTTAGCCAATACCTCTGCGTGGGTCTGTGGTAGGCAGCTGAAATTCCCTTCCTGTGCATTTAGCAGTGTTAAATATCATCAGTTCAATGTAATTAAAGTTACAATTGGGTTAACACTCAACAAGCTTCACACAGTGAGCCGGACCACCCCCAAAGAAAAAAAAAGAAAAAAGGTAAACACACAGATTTGTCATAGTAACGTAAGAAGTGTTGGTTTTAATACAACACAAAACTACTTTTCATTAACTCTAACAATCTAGAGGGCTCCCCTGGTTGGAAGTATACGTGGACGAATATATTTTGCTCTTAATTCTGAACAAGTGGAGGCCAACAGTTAGACCATCCCTTCTCCTATTTCATTCTGTAAAACAGCAATAACCAAGAGGCACGGGACTTTTCCAGGCCTATCCAGTTATCTCATGAAGCCATTTAAATGCTTTTCAAGAAAATACTCCCTTTCTAAGGCTGTGCGTGCAACCACCGGCTTAAAATTACTGCTCACACTTGAGTGCAATGTGCTTTGCTACAGTTCATCTCACACCAATAATCTTGGTTTAAAAGAATGAACCACAGCACAGTTGGCCATTTTGCCTTCGTTACACATTATGCTGAGAAAGTAACAGATATCTAATCAATCCTTCCTCTGTTAAAACACCTTGGGGCAAAAATATTATGGTTCCTATTATTATTTGATGAAATGAAGAGCATTTGAGAGACAAAACTCTTGAACATGTATCAGTCCCGTGACATTCACTGCCGCAAGAACGCTACCTCTTCTTCTGAAACACAGCGAGTATAAAGTGGTATTTGACAAATAGAAGAAAAGGTTAGATTTTTTTTTTTATTGGAATGTATGATACAGCGTGTATCTGAAAGAGCTCCACTATTTTTCAGGAGCACTATGCTACTTTGATTAAGACACTGAGAGGGCTAGATGGACAGGAAAACACTCGCAAATAACTGCTGGGTTCTCCCCCCTTCTCCCTCCCCACGTCCCCAGCTTTTATCCCTGCCTCCCCAAGTCTAAGGAGATGTCCTTCTTTCTAGTTTGTGATTGTTTAACTGTGTCACCCCTGGCTGTCACATGTATCACCAGAAGCAAAAGTAAATGCCAAAAGAGGAGACGTTGTCACAGATCTGTGAGACATCAGACCAAAAGCCTCTACAGTTTAAACAAAGTCTACATCTGGAGCTGTCCCTGAGCAAAAATGGTTTAAAAATTGTAAAATCCTACATTCTATGTCTATAAAATGAGGCTCAAAAGGAGCTTTGGGGGAGGGAGAGAAGCTTCAGGGCAGCCTAAGTCTGCACCTACAAAGAAAGGTCTAAGAACTCCGTGTGTTTGGGAACAGTGCTACATTTGCACCCTATGCTGGAATACAATGCAAACGGTATCTTTAACTCATTGTATCTCCATCACAGGAATTCAGTCAAACCTATTGAATTCCACCTTTTTTAGTCTTTAAAAGGATGTTTTACTAAGTTTCAGTTGGTTGCCCCAGGTGGAAACAGCTGCTCATGGGGACAGATCTTAAACATCAGTTACAGTGCACAAGGAGGAAAGCAGGGTAACTCCCAGCTGTATGCCTACGGAAGAAGATATTTTTCTGGATCTATTAAATAACTATCCTAGACTCTGGGAACTTCTACAAAAATCACTGTGGCAGGCACAGTTATGTTGGCTATGCTACCCCAAAGAAATACATTCTTTTTACACTTACACTTAGTGCAACTTGAACTACGTAAGCATTGGAAATTAAGGGCTGCAGTTTTCATGTGGAACGTTAATCTCATCTAGGCTCCATTTCCCACAGAAGGTTGGACCAGATATAAATATATATCAGATATATATTTATATATAATCGTCCCAGAAATATAGTGGGATGATTAGCCCAGCTGAAATGCATCTACATGAATGCACGCAGCATGGGCAACAAACAGGAGGAGCTGGAGACCACTGTACAATAAGAAAACTACAATCTAGTTGCCATCACAGAAACGTGGTGGGAGGACTCACACAACTGGAGTGCTGTGATTGATGGCTACCAACTTTTCAAAAGGGACAGGCAAGGTAGGAGAGGTGGTGGGATGGCCCTTTATGTTAAGAACAGTATTGTATGCCTAGAACTTAGCAATACGCATGACAACAGTGTTGAGTGTCTATGGCTAAGAATCAAGGGGAAGACCAATAAGGCAGATGTCATGGTGGGAGTTTGTTATAGACCCCCAAACCAGGGTATAAAGGCTGATGAAATATTCTATAAGCAGCTGGTAGAGGCCTCACGATCACTCTCCCTTGTACACTCATGGGGGACTTCAACTTCCCAGATATCTGCTGGAAATAAAACACAGCAGAGAGGCAACAGTCCTAGAGATTCTTGGAGTGCATGGAAGACAACTTCCTAACGCAGCTGGTGAGGGAACCAACTAGAGAAGGTGCCCTACTGGACCTGCTGATAGTTAACTCAGAAGGTCTTGTGGGGGATGTAGATGTTGGAGGTCGTCTTGGACAGAGTGATCATGGAATGATAAAATTCTCAATTCTTGCTGAAGCAAGGCAGGGGGGCAGCAGAACCGTCACCTTGGACTTCCGAAGGGCAGACTTTGGCCTCTTCAGGAGCATGGTTGAAAGCGTCCCTTGGGAGACAGTCCTGAAAGGACAAAGGTGCCCAGGAAGGCTGGTCGTACTTCAAGGAGGCATTCTTCAAAGCGCAGGAAAGAGCCATATCCAAGTCCCAAAAAACAAGCAGGAAGGGAAGACGACCAGCCTGGCTAAATAGAGAGCTTTGGCTGGAGCTCAAAAAGAAAAAGAAGGTTTACGATCTTTGGGAAAGGGGCCTGGCAGGCAAGGAGAAATACCAGGAAGCAGTGAAGATATGCAGGGGGAAAATTATAAGGGCCAAGGCTCAAGCTGAGCTCATCTTGGCCACCATGGTTAAGAATAACAAAAAGGGTTTTTTTTGGGTATGCAAACAGTAAAAGGAAGATTAGGGAAAATGTGGGCCCACTGCTGAATGAGATGGGCACCCTAGTGGTGGAAGACACGGAGAAGGCAGAATTGCTGAATGCCTTCTTTTCTTCAGTCTTCACTGCTAAGGCTGCCCCTCATGAATCTCTGGCATTGGAGGCAAGGGGGAGGGTATGGAGAGAGGAAGTTTCTCCTCCAGTAGAGGAGGACCAGGTTTGGGACCACTTGGCGAAATTGGACATTCATAAGTCCATGGGCCCTGATGGGATGCACCCAGGAGTGCTGAGAGAGCTGGCATGACCTTTGAAAGGTCATGGAGAACAGAAAAGGTGCCTGAAGACTGGAGGAAGGCCAACATCACTCCAGTCTTCAAAAAGGGCAAGAAGGAGGACCCTGGGAACTACAGACCAGTTAGTCTCACCTCCATCCCTGGAAATGTAATGGAGAGACTCATTCTAGATGTCATCTCCAAACAAGCTGAAGAGCAGGGGGGTTATTGGAAGTGGGCAACATGGGTTTACCAAGGGTAAATCATGTTTGGCCAATCTGATAGCTTTCTATGATGCTATAACTGGTTGGTTGGATGAGGGGAGGGCAGCAGATGTCATCTACCTTGACTTCAGCAAGGCTTTTGACACTGTATCCCATAACATCCTCATTGGGAAACTAAGGAAGTGGGGACTGGATGAGGGGACAGTGAGGTGGATTGAGAACTGGCTGTGTGACAGGACCCAAAGGGTAATGATTAATGATTACAGGCCTCAAGCTGGAGGCCTGTAACCAGTGGTGTCCCCCAGGGGTCAATACTTGGTCCAGTCCTGTTCAACATATTCATCAGTGACCTGGACAAGGGGACAGAGTGTAGCCTCAGCAAGTTTGCTGATGGTACCAAACTGGGAGGGGTGGCTGACACCCCGGAGGGCCGTGCTGCCATCCAGCGAGACCTGGACAGGCTGGAGAGCTGGGCAAGGAAGAACCTCATGAGGTTCAACAGGGAAAAGTGTAGGGTCCTGCACCTGGGGAAGAAGAATGTCAGGCACCAATACAGGTTAGGCATGGATCTGCTGGAGACAAGTTCTGAAGAGAAAGATCTGGGCGTCCTGGTAGACAGCAAAACGACAATGAGCAAACAGTGTGCTCTTGTGGCCAGGAAGGCCAACGGAATCCTGGGCTGCATAGGGAAGAGCGTTGCCAGTAGGTCGAGGGAAGTCATTCTCCCCCTCTGCTCTGCACTGGTGAGGCCGCAACTGGAATATACTGCATCCAGTTCTGGGCTCCCCAGTTCAAGAGGGACAGGGAACTACTGGAAAGAGTCCAGCGTAGGGCTACAAAGATGATTCAAGGACTGGAACATCTCCCTGATGAGGAGAGGCTGAGAGAACTGGGACTCTTTAGTCTGGAGAAGAGAAGGCTGAGGGGAGACCTTATCAATGCTGACAGGTATCTCAAGGGCGGACTGAAGGAGGATGGAGCCAGACTCTTTTCAGTGGTTGCCAGTGAGAGGACGAGGGGTAACAGGCACAAGTTGGAACATAGGAGGTTCCATTCAAACATGAGAAAAAACTTCTTCACAGTGAGGGTGACAGAGCCCTGGAACAGGCTGCCCAGGGAGGTTGTGGAGTCCCCTTCTTTGGAGATTTTCAAGACCCACCTGGATGCAGTCCTGAGTAACATGCTCTAGCTCTGGGCAATCCTGCTTCAGCAGGGGAGTTGGACTAGATGATCTCTATGAGATGATCTCTATGGTCCCTTCCAACTCTAAAAATTCAGTGAAATTCAGATGATCTTCCAAGGTCCCTTCCAACCTGGGCTGTTCTATGGTTCTATGAACCTGAGAGAGAACAGAAGGCAACCCAACCTCACCTCATGACTGTTTTCAGTAGTGAGATTAAATGTCCACTCTAATACCACTGAGACTCACAGCAGAACAGAAACTAAAAGGTAGTGTAAAAAAGCAAATGCAGTACACTGAGGGAACAACAAGCCAGACTGTGTTGGGGATGTTTCTGGGGTTTTAGTTTTCGTTTTTTGGGTTTTTTTAAAACACAGGAACCTCCAAGATCTTGACAAGGCTGGTCATTGATTTGCTGTGAGAACAGGGCTGGGCAATTATTCCCCAGATCAAATAAAAGTTTAGCATCTGAAGCACAAACAAGAGCTACTTACTGGTTTGGGATTGACTTCAGTAGAGATGAGTTTTAAAAGGCAATTTAGGAGTCTCTGCTTGTGAAAGGTGGTACATGCAGGAACAGCACTTGACTCAGATGTTTGCTCCCTCACATCCTGGGTTTCTGGCTCCAAGACAGCCAACCAGTCATATTCTAGCTGCAACTTGTTCGGTTTGCCCATCATGAGGTAGACTTCAGCCAGCGTAAGGCTCTCAGAAGTTCGTAGACTCCATCCTTCTTCTCTAACCTGTTGAGAGAGCCGGCTTGGGTCATCCTTGAGAGACTTTGTACTAGATTGTCCCTGAGGTGGAAATGAGGAGCCTAGCTTCTCTTGAGATTCCTCCATTACCGCATCTGTTACATCCTTGGTACAAGCATCGAGCTGCTGGCCCTGGTTGTGGCTAGCCTGAGACTCAGATCTGGATAGGCCACTGCCAGGTGACGCCACACCACCTCTCTGTAGCTGTGAATGGGAGTCAGATGTCTCTGTGCTCCTCCCGCTTGGAAAAGCCATGGGAGAAGTATCACCAGCTGCTGGAGTGGAGTCTTTCCCATGCAGCTTATCTGTGCAAGAACATTTCTCTGGGACAATCAGGTCCTGACAGGACTTCATGTACCTTGGGAACGGATCGAGCAGAGACAGCTCCTCCACATCAGGGATCTTGCTGCAAGCACAAGCTGTGCTGCACAAAGGTAGCACAGTTGCTTGGTCACCAGCCAGGGCCTCCCTGCCCTCCACACAGAAGGCCACTGAGCTCAGCTTTTCATGATTCCCTCCTGGATCTTGAAGTCCGGAAGGCAGTTTTTGGAGAGAATTCATGACGCCAAGATTTGAAGCTGCTCCTTCCACCAGGCCAGTCTCTGGGGCACCATCTTCAGTGCTTGCAGAAACTTCAACTGTGGGCTGAGGGGTCCTGCTCAACTCTGTGGCGCTCTCTGCTTTCCCAACACCCTTACTTTCTGTTCCCCGTGTGTATTTTAGTTGTCCCCTAGCTGTCCCCTGGCCACTCTGTATGCCCAGGATTTGTGCAGGGGGTAGTAAGTGAGCATCTTTTGTGTTCTGTTTGCATTTGCCAGTTTCCTGCCAATGCACAGTGCAGAAAGCCTTGGAGTGGACCACCCTGGCTACCCCAGGCAGCGGAGTGAGTGTACAGTTCTCTCCTGGGAAGAGATGGAGCATCACTTTCTCCTCGGAGAAGCTGCCTCTTGTTTCTGTGTCTCTGGAGTCCTGAAGCTGCCGTTCTTCTAGTGTTTTACGCTAAAATAGATGTGTCAAGGAATATAACAGATGAATGTGTCTTCCAAACAAGCACCTGGTAGCCTATTTTGCAAGTTTAAAAAAAAAAAAAAGTAGCTGATCAAGGACATGTTCTCTGTTCAGCACAGATATAAAGACTCTATGATCAGAAATTAAGTCCCTTTGTGGTGCTAAGGACGACACAGAAGATCTGCTGCAAGCACAGACTAAGTCTCTGTTCCAGACAAAGTTACTTTTCTCTGCTTCCCACACCACTGTAATTGTAAAAAAAAAAAATCAAAAAAAAAAAAAATCAAACCAACTAAGAAACCCCAACAAAACCAAGCAAAAAACCCCAACATCACTGCATAGCAAAACAGACTCCCCTTTCTGCGCGGCAGCCCCCACCTTATATGTTCTGACATCCTTCTAAGTTTCAAGTGCTATGCTGCTACTTCTTCCAGGCTAATTAAAAAGAAAAGCCTGAATTAAAGAATGAAGAACAGGATTGAGCAAACAAGTCAACAGGAGAAGAGAATGGCTGTTAACTCACAAATCCTTCTATGTCACAGGGCTATCTCTGCTGCCGTATAGTTCAGCCAGCGGGCAGACACAGAACAGGCAGCAGCAGGCACCCAGACAAGAAAGTTAAGCCTTCATTTGGTGAAAGTGCATAAAGCAAGTGGAAAGATGTGTCCTTAAATCTCTCTGCTGAAGCTAGAAACAAAGCTGTCAATTATTAAGCAGGCTTCTGTGGTGGTCAGCCATCTATAACGAAACAGACTAAGCTCACTGATTAAGGAAATCAAATAAAGGCAAGGAGCTTCACTTTTTACTAACTAGCTTTTCAGAGGATCGTAGTAGAGATTAGCTGAGGTAAAAGTGGAATATTATGGGATTTCCCACAAAAGGCTCCGTTAGTGATGCTGAGATACTGACCTCTGCCTTTACGAAGCACGGGCTGGTAAATTTATGAGGTAGAATCACATTTCCAATGCAAAAATGAACTTAGAATAGGAAAGGAATTGCTCCCTGAACACAGCATACAGAACAGACTACGTGGGAAAAGGATACAATACGCACTTCATGGAGAGCCCACTTCTGCTTCAGGAACTCAATGAGGCTGGAGACCTTCCGATGTAACTCCACAATCATCCTGTATGAAAGATAAACAAAGTAAGGAAACAGAGAAAAATTGTCAGCAGAAGTTGAAATCACAGCCTGGATGCTAGAATTGGAATTAAGGGATGAAACTGTCATTCTGCAACACAAGCACAGAGAACACACCTAGAACTCCCGAGCTCTAAGAAAAAAAAAAAAGAAAAAACAAGAATATATGTTAACCCACAACTTTAAAATCTAGGTAACTCACAATTGAGAAAGATCTAAAAGCTTATCAAAAAAATCTGATTGCCACAACTCAAGATACTAGTTTCTCCAGGTGGAAGAAGATGATAGGAAAAGATGGCAAGATTTAGCTAAAAGGCAAAAGTGCAGGCAAGGCACAGAACTACCACATGACAAAATAGAGAAGAAAGGCACACCAAAAAACCCTAAACATTTACTTTTTGGTCTCAAAGCATTTTACAAAATGAACCTAATGCTACAAATTGTCATTCTCCTCTGTGCATGATCTTTGGTCATTATACTGCAGTACTCTGTTTGAAAGAACAATCACTATCACAGAGGCCTTGCATTTCCTGCCCCAAGCTGTGGGCAAGATGCAAGTACAAGGATGAACAGCCATTGCTGATATTGAAACAGCAGCACCAACTCCATTTTGCAGGGAGATTAAACTACAAATACCTTCCCTTCTGCTAGTATCACTGGGCTGCAGCTGACACGTTCAGAGTCTTGCTGGCAGACACCCCTGACTATTATTTTACTTCCCTCCCCTGTGCCTCTGTCTCAGGGTACACATTGGACACGAATTTCGGTCGAACTCACGCTGCGTATCTCCGTTTTACTTGCACCCTGCTCTGACAACTAACTGGGTGTAAGCAGCACACAGTCCAGTCATCTCCAACTCTAGTAGCTTAGATCATTACCATTGTTCATTGTATCTTTCGATTTGAGTAATCTACTTTTCAAGTTTGCTATACCATGTTTACAATGATTATGTACTCTGATTGGACAAAGTCTTCAGAATAAGCACATTCAGGCAAACTGCATTATTGAAGATGAACTGCCCCATTGGCAAAGAGAACCCTGAAGAGAAAGGAAGATGCTTGAATGCTGCTCATATTTCCCTACTCTATTTTGAGCACCACAATCAGTTCTTTCTTACCTAAGCCGTGGATTCTGGGCAAGACTCTGTACCCGAGCCCACGCATGGTTATTTCGTGGCTGCAACTCCACAGGAACCTTGAGAGGAAGACGTACTGGCTTCTGGTCCTCTTCATCACTAACGCCTAAAGGGAGATGAAGGACAAAGGGCATGGGTCAAAGCAAGGACAACTCAGTCAAAACACCATATGCTCAGGTACATGGAAAAAAAAGCATCACAGCCATCATCATCACCTACAGACAACTTAAGAAGCTCAGCTTTGCAAGCGGAGCCTGCTTCCTTAGATTACCTCCTGTTTCACTGTTTATTTTTTTCATTAGACACTGCAGTGGTGCTGGAGCTTCCAGTTGAGCAAACTGTGTGGTTGGAAACTTTGAACAAATATAGGATTTCAGACTTTCAAACTGCACTGATTCTACTTATTAAGGGGGAAGGAAGGGGAAGAAAAGTATCTGTGCCCAACACAAACGTGAAATAGCACAAATTCCCCTGCCAGTAATGTACACACCAAAACAGGCTACTCTCTCTCATATTCTTCTGAGCACCTGTTAAAACCCTTTCACATTCCAGTGTCTCTTACTTACCATCTGGATCACAGAGTTTCTTCAAAGCCCTGCACATGGGAGCTTTGATACGAAGGTTTCGGCCTTTGTAGCGAACAGTCGTAGCCCTGAATACATTGAAAGAGAAGGATTTGCAGGCACCATAAACAAAAGTTTGTGAATACACACATATTGGGGACACATAGTCCAATACAATCATGGTTACAGGGATGAAGAAAGAAACGTAGGGGGTCGCAGTGCAGATTCACAAGAACATTCAATCTTTTCTCTATCACCTTACTTTTCATTACTCTTGTGACTCTCCTCTCCCAGACTTTCCTGAAACACTGGGCTGTCCACTTACAGAGGGACTGCTCTTTTATAAAGCAGACTAGAATTATGTTAGTTCAGTTGAAGAGTACCCTCAGAGACAACTTCACATAAGACAAGTGGTTTTGCTTTGTACTCTTTGTCTCTTTGTACTCCCAATTCTTAATTATGGGAAGAAAAACTATCTTCCATCCTGGAATATCAACACTAAATCTGTTACAGAAATGAGGCCTAACAGCTTGTGCAGGAATCTCAACTTTTACAGTATGATTTCACTCGCTTTTAGCTTCAAGACCACATTAACAGCTATAAAGATCCTTAAAAGCAAGAGGCCATTTTTGTTTTCACACAGTGGAACTACTTGATTTTTTCACCCCCTCAGCCCTGTTTTCTTTTCAGAGACTTAAAAGGTAGGCACTGAGCCCAACCATTACTGATGGCAGTATTTACTACCTATTACTTCAAGCACTAAGGATCAGCTGGCATAGGAGCAGCAGGATTGAACACAAGCCCTGACAGTAAAATGAGAGAAATTACAAAGAATATTCATTCCTACAGCAGCACCTGGTTTTATTCCTGTGCTGTAAGGAAGGCAACATCATGCAGAAAGATCTCTTGCCTGCGCTGTGAGGAAAATTTGCAAGAATGCAGTGGAAGTGAAGTGGAGAAGATGGAGCTGATGAGGTGAGGAGCTCAGAAGTTTCAGTTACTCAGCTGTGAATTTCCACAGATTCAGAACATCCCAGGGCTGGGAGGGCAACTTTCCTCAATGTGCACGGAGCCCCCAGAAGCTGGAGGGAGTACGTCAGCCCTCGCTCTTTCTAACTACAGAAGTTGCGATGGAGTAACTAATGAAAAAAGGAGAAGGCTCTCAAGTGAAACTAGCAATGGTGCTACTTAAGTAAAAATAAAAGACCCAGGAGCTACTTGCCTGGGTTAAAATAGTACTTCCTATCTCTACATCTGTAACAACAGCAGCTGCTGTAACAGAAGCATTGTTACCTTTCCTCCTTCAACCTCACCCTAACTGGAATTGTTAGAAAGTTGAATTGTTTGAAGATAGTGGGTCCCACCAAACACAATGGCTAGTCTCTGCCAGTGGCAAGACTCTTAGAGGAGGATATAGTAATAGCTGTGGACACCTAGTCAATGAGATACCATAATGATGAAAAGTCAAAGGCTGGGTCATTGCAATGGATACCTCAGTATTAATGTGTGAGGCTCAAAGTGCTCCTTGTCATTATATTAAAGTGAAGATATGATTTTATCAGAAAGTCAGCATTTGTTACAAAATAAATCTCCTGAAAGTACATTTAATCACATATGCAGTTGCATCTTTTTTTTTTTTTTCTAAAATGTGTAAATAAACCAAGTTTCAGTACGAGTGAGGACAGGATCAATCTGAATCAAACCAAACCCACTTATGTCAAATTAATTGAGACTGCAATGTATAAAGACAGGAAACTCAGCTATAAATTCTGCTGCTCTCAAATTCAGTTCGTTGATGTTTGGACAACTTCTCTCTTGGGTCTGAATCTTTAGGTGGAGAATCTCCACTTTTCTTCACGAGCCCATACTTTGGTCTCAGCCAGCAGTCAGAAGCGACTGCCTGGTATAAAAGTGCCTGGTACAAAATCTGAAGGATCTGGCAGAACCTAAGAGAATTTGCAGTAAATAAAAAAAACTCTAGATACATATTACACTACTTTGTACAGTGCTTATTATTATTTCCTCCAAGAACAGTAAATGAAAAAACAGCTGAGGACTAAAATTCTTCAACTTTTACCATAGCTCCTAGAATTCTCTATTTGTGTTACTTTAGCATAAAACTACGTAACATCCTCATGACTCAGAACGAAAATGCTTTGCTTTTAACTACAGAGATTCAATGAAAGTTAAATTTACTCTACTACCACTAATGCAAGGAATCACAGCAAGGAATTTTATAAAGCTCATGTTGAGATAACAGGAGGCATGAAAACACTAGAAAACACCAAGTTTGGGACTGTGACTGAAGGGTTGTGCAGAAAACAATGCTGCTGCATGAACATGCCAAAATTACTGTCTCCCTTGTTCTTGCAAGGAGTCAATTACAGCATTACAGCAATCAGAACTGCTGTAATTATTTCTCTGCTTAATGAAGATATGCCTATATGTCCGTTCCTGTTCTAGTGGAAAACGTGGTTTCATAATAGCCTCATTACAAAATCCACTAAAACCAGTGAATAGAAATGCAATAATTCAATGTACCTTGAAACAGGCTGCTAAACTGCAAATTTACACTACTTCAGGACAGCAAATTCTTTTGAATACTTGTGCAAGCTGAGATTCTCCTGAATCATGATGTTACCTAATGCAACACCTTGTTACCAGATGTGCCCTAGAAGTAGCCATATGCAAGTGAAGAGTCAGGAATAGCATCGTTATTATTATTCTAACTTTGACACTGTAAGGGTGTAAGTGAGATTGTGGGGAGAAACATTATTTCTTCTTAGATTAACTGATACGACTATATAAAACAGACAAGCTTTGTGGGAATTGTTCCATCACATGACTTGAAGGTGACTGAAAAGATACTTTAAAAAATATATATAAAGATTTATGAGAAAAATCATATTGGAGGAAAGAAAACAAACACAAAACTGAGAGAGGAGCAGGAACTCCTGTATTCCCCAAGTACCGACTGAGAATGGCACAGTTTAGAAGTTAGCAAAGTACACTGTTCAGTAAATGAAAGAACATAGAGCACACAAAAATTTGACAAAACAACAGTAAAAGCTTCATGTGGAAGTTTCTGCCTTAGCACTACAGCACTCAATGCTTTTATCGTCATTATTCCCAAAAATACATTTTAGAAGTAGTGTCCCAGCCCTCTGGATTTAGGTGCTCTGCTTGGAGAGTCAGGAATAATTCCCATAATTCACTTTTCTATAAAGTACAATGAGTTTCAAGCATTCTAGGGAGAATCTCATAGTAAGTTATTCTTTCAACTAATATAAAATTAGGCATATTTAGAGACTGTAGTTTCCTAATTGAAATCCATGGCCGGGAGGCTGTAAGGAGAATAGTTCTACTAATTTAAAAGAAAAGTACAGCAAAAAGGAGACAGCCTGCAACAGAACTAGTCTTATCTTAAAAATACGTACTTCCTTCTCTTCTCTTACCCAGACCCTGGATGTTTCTAAATGCAGAAAATGGTAAATCTTAAAAAAAGTTATTCTACTGGATGCATATTAAGAAATACTAGTATAACCAAGAGCATATTCTGCCTACTTAAAAAGATTGGCTTTGTATATGATCCTTTTCAGCTAATTTTATTATCACGGTTTTCAGGGAGTTACAAATTCCCCCTTAGCACCTCAAACAGCTTTTACAAGCAATGCAGGATCACTCTCACCCCACACAATGCACACCCAGGAACTCACCCAGACACAGCAATCAATATCTGGTAACAGTTTCTGTCTTTAAGGGTTTTTCTTACTTGTGATATTAAGAGCCTCAGGTTGGGGGGCAAAACCACATATGCTAACAGACACGGAGCAGTACTGTGCTTTAACTGTTGTGTATATATGTTATTTCTTCAATTATGTGTTTGTTGTGGTTTGGGGTTTTGTTTTTGGTTTGTTGGTGTTTTTTTTAAACCTCATCCACAAATCCCACATACTTACAAAGATATCTAGAAAATATTTAACTTCCTTAAATGTAGTTTCTTATTAAATGTAAAGACAGTAACAAAACCCAAGTTAAATAAAAACATCTCACTCCTAAAAGTTAAACAAAACAAAACCCTTTTGGTTTAAGTTTATAACCATGGGTTTCTGAGCAGTTCTCATATACTGCTGTGTATTTGTTTCCTGTTACATATCCTAATCACACAACCCAGCAACATATCGTTGCTCTAACAAAAAGATAGCAACAAAGGACCAGACAGAAAGTGATTCAGATTCCCTATAATTTCTAATGGAGCTTTGTTTCATAGTTGTCCTCCTCAGTGACTCTGAAAACTTCTTTCAGCAGCTCATGTGGGGCAGTGCTGACACGAGTACGCGAAACCCCTCTGATGAGCTACAAAAGCTGACAGAACAATTCTTTCTCTTGCATTTATAAATATCTAAACTTTGATCTATTCTCTAAAAGATCCCCAACTCATCCAATTATAACTGTAGCA
Organism: Tringa tobata; assembly: GCA_033628505.1. Classification (NCBI taxonomy): domain Eukaryota; kingdom Metazoa; phylum Chordata; class Aves; order Charadriiformes; family Scolopacidae; genus Tringa; species Tringa tobata. The sequence continues at coordinate 551,721 of JAHREE010000586.1, read as the reverse complement.
AAAGCCATTGACTTGCCTGATTTTACACGTTACTGAAATTCTGAAGACAGGTACAAAGCTGTAGAGCAGTGAATGGCCTTGTCTTCAATGACCAAACAGGGACATATGGCACACAATAATTCTGCCACTACTTGAAAGAGCCCATTGACTAATCTTTCAGGCACCTAGGTTATAAGCTAGGAAGATTTTAATTATGGTTTTCTTATAAGCACCTCAAAGGGTTGTTTTTCCATACACCATGTAATTATTACAGAAAGTCAGAGATGATGTGTAACATAAGCAAAATAAGCACTGAATTACAATGTTATAACTCCAGAATCTACAGTTGTCCTGCAAATAAACTGCCAAGTCACTCCTCACAATCTTGGCCTCTCTTGACCTTTCTTAGCAAATAAATGAGGCTAATGTTTACCCAGGTCAGGAGATGATCATCAGAACAACACGTGTTCTGATCTGCTTTCAGTCAAGACTTTCAACATAGTGACAAGCCTTACAAAGCCCATCGCAGTCAGAGGAAAAGCAGAAGTGTCACACTTGAAATGTGTTAGGAACTGAAAAAAACCAACAGTTTACAAATAGAGAAGGGGATCAGAGAATTGGAGCAGCACTGAGTAAGATGACAGTTTTATCTAATGGGATATATGTAATGTGTTTGCTCATGTGAAATATGAGGCTGCCCTGCACATGCAGGGAATTAATTCAGATGGTTTAGACATCCAAGTGGTAATGAAAATGAGGACATTTTTTCCCCTACAGTTTGCTCCTCTTCAACTTACCACAAGGGGTAAGAGATGCAGGACAAAGAAGGAAGCAAAGAGGCGTCCTTCATCTGGTAGAAAGGAAGCCCATCCAAGATCCTGTGCAATTTCTGAACTGTCTAAGATCATTCATGTTATGCATTCGAAGTGCTAGGCTGAAGCTACAGCTTGCTAGAAACCACCAGTCTCATTTATTACGGTTTATGCTATTTGGATGACACAGTATTAGAAAGACACAGAGACCAAAGTGACTGCCTACACCCTGAACTCTGGAGATACTCAGGATATGAAGGAAAAAACCACCAATACACAAATTCTAAAAGCAGGACCAGCTCAGAAAATTTTATGTAGAAATACATCTGCTATTCCCTCATTTCTAATAGTATAGCAACTTCTAACCCCTCCTGTATTCTAAAAGTACATTGCCAAGACTGAACCCCCAAATCCCAGAATTCTTTCTTGAGGTGAAAGAGAATATTTCTTCAAGTCAAGCAGAAGCTGAAGCAACTGGAGGGTGCACTGGAAGCGTTGTCTCCGGTCTGAACATCAGGACACGTGAGCACTGTTGGCAGAACTGTTTGGAGATGAACTATACTGCCTATAGTCAAACACAGTTACAATGCCATACCTTCTGTAAAGCCTTCTCATTTCATTACCTTTTCACACTTCACCCATCATTTCTTACTAATAACAATTAATAGCTTCATGGAAAAAGAGAGGAAGAAACCCCATACAAACCAAATATAGAATGGAAAATGTCAAACTGCAGCTGTAAAAAAAGTAAGGAATGCCCCCTAGATTCTGGATGACCAATTCAACAATCAAGCTGCTGAACAACCCAGTTTGAAGACTTTCAGGAGTAAGTTCTTACTTACCCAGCTTGAATGAGCTCGTTGAGTTTGGCTGCATTCTTGTCATCCATACCTTTACATGAAATGGGATAACACAGTGAATTAGGATTTCAAGTGATATAGTCATGACCTGGTTTTGTGTCCTGTTTGGTTTTCAAACATTTTATTCTCACATGGAATTGATGTGCATAAATGAGCATACCCTTTCTGAAAAGTTTCTACTTTCATAACATGGAAGCTTTACACAATCCTGGCCATGAAAATTACATTTTACTCATGGATTAAGTGACCCTAGTTTAGGTGCTACAGTCATCTTGGGTTGCCGGGTGTTAATCTGTCACTGTGGTATTAAAAAGAAAAGCTTCCTCATCTTCCTGCTCTATCTCAGTTGCTAAGGCAGCATGGCATCATGAAAGAGCATCGAGCCGTCTCAGCACCAAACGCAATAAAAAAAGGAAATAACAATAACAAAATACACACATAGCCCACACTTTTTTTCTATGCATTATACAGCCCATTTTTAAATGGACATTAGACCCAGATCTATTTATTGAACAATTAACCTCCCTCTGGCAATGCTGAGAGTATTCCTGACACGCTTTCCTGTCTCAATAGCTCTCCATAAGTTGTATCGATTTCTGGGAAAATGGGACTGGGTGAACACCAGAAGAGGGGCAGGCAAAAAAAAAAAAAAAAACCACCAAGGAAAAAAGAAAGAGAAACTACTTTCACCAGCTGCAGAGCAGAGCTCTCAAACTGGGAGTAGAGGCTCATGGCTTAAGCCCATTTGGTCTTGGAGGCTAGAATTTTCCAAGTGAGAGCAGGTAAAATCCATAACCAAGTACCAAGTTACAAAAAGGCAGAAGCACTCGGGGGGTGTGCATTGCCATGGTGAGTGCATGAAACCTTATTCTCAGTCATAGCAAGGAGAGCCTGTTGATGCTTTTAAGATAAGGCGTGGATATATGGAAGAAACACTACTACTGATTTCTACTGACAATGACTGTCTTGCCTCTGCACCTTCTTTGTCATAGAACAATTCAAAATTCCTTCTCCAAGATGAATTAACACACTGAAGATCTTTGAACAAACAGAATAAAGTCAATATGAACATTCACAACAATCCCCTTCGTGACACTTTACAGTGAAAATACGACGTGAGGAAATAATATAGAAAAAAAAAAAATAATCTGCCCAAATGCCATGATTCTAGTAGGAATTATACACACCCAGCCATTACATCTTTCTTGTCTTTTTCACTTTGTAACTAGTATGACTTTACAAAGAAGTGAAAGCATTTGGAGGATTTTCCATGTCTCACAAATTAGTCAAAACACGTAGAAGATGCACTACGACATAACACTGACTCTACAAAAAGTTTGGGGACAAATGAAAGGAAACATACACAGATAAGAAGGTACACTTCCATGGACCACTGCATCCAGTGCACGTTCCTCCGCATCAGCCACATTAGAGCTCTCTATTCTGGAAGCCATAAAGACCATGTGAACCACACCCTGGGCTGCATCTCCAGCTGCGTGACCAGCAAGGCAAGGGGGGGGATTCTGCCCCTCTGCTCCACTCTGGGGAGACCCCCCACCCCAGTGCTGCCTTCAGCTCTGGGGCCACCCAATACCAGAAGGGCATGGAGCTGTTGGAGCGGGGCCAGAGGAGGCCATGGAGATGCTCCAAGAACTGGAGCCCCTCTGCTGGGAGGACAGGCTGAGAGAGTTGGGAACTGGAGCCCCTCTGCTGGGAGGACAGGGTGAGAGAGTTGGGGTGGGTGGGTGGGTGTGGGTGGGTGTGTGTCAGCTTGGAGAAGAGAAGGCTCTGGGGAGACCTTCAAACCCCTTCCAGTCCCTCAAGGGGCTCCAGGAAAGCTGGGGAGGGACTCCTGATCAGGGATGGGAGTGACAGGATGAGGGGGAATGGTTTTAAGTTGTAAGAGGGGAGATTTCGGTGACATAGAAGGAAGAAATTTTTCACCATGAGGGTGGTGAGACCCTGGCCCAGGATGCCCAGAGCAGTGGGAGATGCCTCATCCCCGGGAACATGCAGGGTCAGGCTGGTCGGGGCTCTGAGCAGCCTGGTCTAGTGGGAGGTGTCCCTGCGCACGGCAGGGGGGTTGGACTAGATGGCCTTTAGAGGTCCCTCCAAACTCTAACCATTCTATGGCCCTGTGAAGATGGCACTAGGCCCAAATTCAGCCATCTTGCTAATGCAACTAATCAGATCCCAGAAAACGGGGGAGCATTGGGGTGGCATATACCCATCTACCCTCATCCTTATGGACAAAACCAGCTTCCAGGACTGACAAGATCAGAATGTATCTTGGTTAGCCAGTAAAGTTATTATTTCAGATTACGATTTATAATGTTTTTTCATCTTCAGGGTTCAGTAAGCAAAGATTTAGAGAACGACTTAGAGAAAAGCACCATCCCAGATTTTGATTGCATGGGCAGAAATAATTGTGAAATTATTTCTGCCCAAAATGATATCATTTACATTTAATTGTTTAGGTTTCAAGAATAATGAAACATAATATAAGCTGCATATACATTTACCTGTGATCTCTGGGTATTACATGCACTCCATTCCACAGACAGCAAAAGCTAAAGATATGTCAAATAAAAAGGGGACTAATGCAACAGACTAAGATAGTCTTTAACAATAAAAAAACATTTAATGAAAAAACAACACCACAGATTACTGCTAGAGAATACAATAAACACAAATTCTGAATTACTTCAAAGTGAAACTGTACCAGACATCGCCAACGTCAAGAGTAGACACTTCTGATTCTACCATGTAAAAATAATTTTAAGTCATTCATACTCACATCCCCCAATCTTTTTCCTTAGTTCCCCATAGCAGATTAAGCCATAAAGCTCCAGGGAGGATTTTTTCAGCCCTTGAGAAAACACTGTAAAGCAGAACAGGGGTAAGTGAGATGCAGACTGCAGAGACACAGCGACAATGCAGATTCTCATTCAACACTGAATGAGATGGACTTGTATTTTCAATGATGAGAACACCACCTCATCGAAGGTAAGACCACGTTCTGTTTCAAGAAATACTATAATGAGACAGGTTCACCTACTTCCTTTTGGTGACAATATTTTTTAGATTATAGAAAAAAAAACCCAAAGCAACTTCCACAGAATTTAAACAATTACGCAACAGTTCAATATGTAAAATAAATCTAATTCATAATAAAGCTAACTCTAGTATGATGTAATTATTTACAATCTCTAAAGTAAATATCCAGATGCCCACAAGAAAATGCATATAGAACTGTTTCTAATATGAAAATTAAGAAGTAGGTCTGAATTTTCCAGAAGACACACATGAATGCACCTTAGAGATTTAAAGCAAATTCTTGATTCTACATTTTTATATGAAGAATCGCACACATTTTATTCAACTTTACCCTTGGCTTTTTTCCTCCTGTCTCATCAATACACGTTGCAGACACTATTATTGCTAATAGATCTAAATACATACAACAGCATAGAAAGACCATTTAGTGGTTTACAAGTCAGATGAAAATACTTATTCTTGACTACTCATGAAAAATTCAGTCCTCTTTGACTTGCAGACTCATTTAATCGCAAAATCCAGGTACACATATTTCTACCAATACTAAAGCCAAACTACTACACTAATTCCGAGATTCCCCCAGTGAGTGAGATTTCAGACCTTACAGTTACAGAACTTTACGTTATTCGGAAAACAGATGAAGTTCTTCCATGACACCTTTTTTTTTTCCTTTTTAAGTTCTTCCATGTGTTTGCTGTAACATTTATTTTTAAATAGAAAACTAATCACTTGTTTCATCTTAAAATGCTGTCTTGTTTTGGAAAAGGAATTCAAAAATATATCTTTATGACAGGTATTTTGGATATATAAGTCCTCCTCTAGATAACCTAATCTGAGGAACAGCTAAAACAATTCCCTAAACAGACTGTATTGCACACCATCTTGCATTCCCTTAGGTTTTTTCTAGTCATATCCATTTCTTATTAATGACTTATTTTTAACTTGAGAGGCTCTGGTCACAAATGATATAGATGAATTTATTATCCAAACTTTTGCTGATATTAGAGAAAATTGTTTAGAGACTAAACAATTCAACCACCATGAAACATGCAATGATTTATGCAACTTAGAGTATAGCATCAAAAGGACAGGAAAGCCCTTGAGACCTTTACTTGATCAAGAAGCTAATGGGAGAACTGACAAGTCTTCATACCTTCAAAAAGTCAAAAGAACTGGGTCTTAGTAAAATCTGTTCACTCTGAAATAGGTTTCTTTAACTTGCTATTCAGATTAGGCTATGTGCAAACTGACTTGAATTCTCACTGCCCATTACTGAATTGTATGCACTTGAATCAATTATCAATGATCATATATTACTATTATTTTGTTACAAAACACCACTAGAAGTTCTTATGACCTCCTGATTTCCTTCTCATTCAACAAGCTGGGAAAGGAGGGAAAAGAATGGGAAGAGAGGAATCCTGGGAATATGAAGTTACTGAACCAATGATACAATTTCAGGTTTATTTAAAGTGTCAGCAAATACTTCACCATTTACACCTGTATCAGACTATTTATTTGTTTCTGCCTTCCCCCAAGAAGCACAAAGTAGCACTGGAGTCTTTGTTTGACGAAGTCAGGCCTGACTAACATTTCGGTAGCTGTCCTCAAAGGCATGCTCCTGAGAATAGGAAAACATTTCCTTGAACCTGGCTTTCCCCCAGAATTAATAGGAGGATCAGCATTTATCATGGTGTGGTGAATGGATATAAAAGCAGTGATACAAATACCAGTTTTGAGAAGCATTTTTCCAAAAATACAAACCCCAGTATGGCCATACTAATAAGAATAAGACATGTTCACCAAAATCCTATTCGATATTTATTTTCTCAGCTCCACCATTCCTACCCTCCACAACGTCACTAAAACACAGAACTCCAGCCCTCTCGAGACCGTGAGCTTGACACCAAGCCCGTTTCAGCACATACTAACCGTTATCAAAGTCAATGTACTTTGAGATCTTGTGCCAGGTGCGGTAGTAGAAATGGCGGACCTGTTCCTTATTCTTCACCATGCTTGCTGGTTTGCCTTTCTTCTTGTATTTCAGCGCAATGTTGTTCTGAATAGCTTCAAAGTCCTTCCCGTGCTGAAGAATAAATAAAACAAAACCAAATACTCAAAACTAAACTTCTATCTTGTCATAAGACAACTCAAACAACATAAGGGACTTTGGGGTTCTTTGTGGGAAATTAGATTTCAATGGTGATAAAATTCTTGGGTATCAGAACTCAATGATCAGAACCCAAAATGGCACAGGAATGAAACCGGTTCCTTTATTGTATATAAAATGTATTAGAGATGTCAAATTATTTTCCAATTTCTTGAACTATTTCAAAATAAAGACTGTAAGTTGCTAGCAAACTTAAAAAAAAAAAGCAAACAACTAAGAAAACCTCTACTCATAAACATGGTAAGTACCAGAATTGAAAATACCAACTTTCTCACTTAGCTTTCCTTACCTTTGTCCACATTTCCCCCCCCTCCTTCCTACTCCCGTTTGTGACTAGGGTGAATAAAAAGTCTACTAAATTTCGCAGCTTCACTTTTATTTACAGTAAATTTCATTGTCCCGTTATTAGGAGTCCAAAATCTGAGTTTCAAATAATAAAAGGATAAGATTATATTTCTAAAAATAAAAATAGATAACTTCTTACAGAAAACACATTTTTATTCTGAGAATAAACTTCTGAATGACCTACAGAATAAAAATAAAAATGAGACACCTAGCTAATTCTTATAAAATCCTTGTAGTTCAAAAGAGGAAAATTTAATTTTCGATATATTACCACTGAGCTCCTGCTATTACAAAGTTTCTTAGTATCTGAGAAAGGCTGGAGCTGATTTAAACACAAAGTGTGAAAACCTCTTTTGAAAGGTAGTGGCACAAATGAACAGAAGTGGGGGACAAAACAAACCAAGCCCCAAATCCATCTTAGAGCAAATTTTTAAACTTTTTCCTCAGAATTCAAAACCCTCCCCCCACATTTTCTTTGGGTGATGAAGGGACTTAAAAATTACATGATTGCCAGGAACACTACTGTGAGTCAGAGGAGTTAAGAAAGGAAATCAGTGCTTAAATGTTCATTTTGTCCAAAGAATACATACATGTGAATCATGCCTGCTGCTAAAAAAAGTCTTTTAAAAAAAGATGCACACATGCAAAGAAAACCCACCACCACTTCTTTTGTTTTCACCTTTAGTATGTATTTTCATAACAGAAGTGCTCTTAAAATAATGGTAAGAATAGGACAGCCAGGAGAAAAGAAGACTGAGGGGGGATCTGATCAACCCCTATAAATACTTAAAGGATGGGTGTCAGGAGGAAGAGGCCAGTCTTTTTTCAGTGGTGCCCAGTGACAGGACAAGAGGAAATGGGCACAAACTTGAACATAAGAAGTTCCATCTCAACATGAGGAGGAACTTCTTTCCTGTGAGGGTGGCAGAGCCCTGGCAGAAACTGCCAAGAGAGGTGGTGGAGTCTCCTTCTCTGGAGACATTCAAACCCGCCTGGACACGTTCCTGTGGGACCTGCTCTGGGAGGACCTGCTCTGGCAGGGGGTTGGACTAGATCTCCAGAGGTCCCTTCCAACCCTATATCAGTCTGTGATTCTGTGATATACATCATACGAGATAAAAGATAAGATGACCTAACTTTTCTTTGTCTCTCAACCCTACTACAGATGTTTTCATGGTGAAAGACTAAAGACAGTGCCTACAATTCTTATTAGAACACATTTTTTTTTTGCTACTATTACACCACAAGTGTGTTGCTTCTTAAAGTTGAGATGGGGATATTATTTATTTCTGTCTCATTTGAAACAGAACCATAACCGAAAAATAACTTCAATTATTATAAATATTCATGAATGAAACTCACAAATATTTCTGGTGTATTTCAAAACAAAAAAAAAAGCTCAACACTTTTGAACTATGACTCTAATTGGCAGCTGGGTTATAGCCAACTGCACAGACACACGTGCATGGGCAAACAAATGCATGTGTTTACTTATGCATTTTGCTCCTGCAAATCTCAATTGAATCAACCTTCTTTAGGAATATCCAGATACTAAATGAAGTCTTCTAAGCTTGTTATTTTTCTCTACATGTACCTCATACAGTCCCTCGAAGAAAGTATTTTTGTCCTCTGTGCTCCATGATTCCCACTGCCGCCTGACCTTCTTTCCTTCCTCCTTCTCTCCAGCCGAGGAGCCCAGGTTCCTTGCTGCTGACTTGGAATTCCCAGTGGGATTGCTGGGAGGAATTCCTGATGTGCCACCAGATGCTGTCCCTCCATTATCTGCTGCTGCAAAAAAACATGACCAGAGTGAACACTAAGCCAAGAGGACTCACGGATAGAGATTAACTGAAGAACTCGGAATCTCCTCCTTCTTCACCACTCCCATCTACATCAGGTATTTTTTCAAGATAATTAATCTGAAATACAATAGGCAAATAAATAGTTTTTTTTTAAAGAAATAAAATCAAAAGGACCAAAAAAACAAGGTTTCAATGGCTTGATCTTGTATTTCCAGAGATAAACTGGAATATACCATGGCAACCTCTAAAAGACAACACAATCTCTAAATGCCGATACGCAGCCAAGGGGACCTTCTGAACAATGCTGAACACTGATGTCACCAATAAAGCAAACTAACGACCACGGGAAAATATATGTCATTTCATACCCTTGTCCTTGGTCTTGACCCTACTGCCTCCAAAATAACCGTGCTAACAGAAGGACTGAAAGATGTCTACTGTAGTTCATCGTGTGAACCAAAAGGACCTGGACAGGCTGGAGAGGTGGGCCCAGGTGAACCTCATGAGGTTCAACAAGAGCAAATGCAGGGTTCTGCACCTGGGCCGGAACAATCCTCACCATCAGTACAGACTGGGGGGTGAGGTACTAGAAAGCAGCCCTGAGGAAAGGGACTTGGGGGTGCTGGTGGACGAGAAGCTGGACATGAGCAGGCAGTGGGCACTTGCAGCCCAGAAGGCCAATCGCATCCTGGGCTGCATCAAAAGATGCGTTGCCAGCAGGTCCAGAGAGGTAATTCTTCCACTTTACTCTGCTCTGGTGAGATCTCACCTGGAGTGCTGTGTGCAGGTGTGGAGCCCTCAATATAAGAAGGACATGGACCTGATGGAGACGGTCCAGAGGAGGGCCATGAGGATGATCAGGGGGATGGAGCACCTCTGCTACGAGGACAGGCTGAGGGAGCTGGGGTTGTTCAGCCTGAAGAAGAGGCGGCTTCGGGGAGACCTAATAGCAGCCTTCCAGTACCCGAGGGGGGCTACAGGAAGGCTGGGGAGAACCTGTTTACAAAGGCCTGCAGTGACAGGACGAGGGGCAATGGCTTTAAGCTGAAGGGGAACAGATTCAGACTGGAGATTAGGAGAGGGTTCTTCACTATCAGGGTGGTGGAGCACTGGAACAGGTTGCCCAGGGAGGTGGTTGAGGCCCCTTCCCTGGAGATATTCAAGGCGAGGCTCGACAAGGCCCTGGGCAACCTGGTCTAGTTGGGGGTGTCCCTGCTGACTGCGGGGAGGTTGGACTAGATGACCTTTGGAGGTCCCTTCTGGCCTGGACAACTCTATGACTCTATGACAATGAGTTCTCAAGAGTCTGACCCTCAGCATAAAGAGCACCATCTCTGACACTCAGCCCAAGGATGGCAAGTCCCAACCCATTCCACTTCCCCACATCTGGTGTGGCTTCTGGAAAAAGGCACAGAAGTATAAACCTGATTGTACCTTTGTCAGTTATCAGCACTCCAAATAAAATGGGTCAGAAAAAACCCACAAGGATCAGAAATACTCAACTGAGAATAAAGCCTGACAGAATTACAGTTTGCTGTTTATCTTAACAGGGGACAGGGAAGAAAATGGGATGGAGAAAGTGCAGGAAGGCAAGAGCTACATATAATGCAGTAAGATTCCATTCCCTCACCTTAGCTCAGAAGAAAAAGCCTCTTTTTTCTTTTAACCACCTCTGAAACGATTAGTCTTTCAAAGACATTTTTATCAGCAAAAACATTATCAACTAACCTTAAACCTGTGATTTATTCACAACAGAAATTCAAGCAAACATCATGCTTGGTTTGACACTGCAATGGATTACCAGAATGTTAATCCAGAAACCAGGGAGACCTCCCAGAAGGTGCACTCCATTTTTCCATGAAAATGTAAAAAATTCTCAGTAACCTGCATTTCCAAAACATATTCTCTTCAATTTTGCTAAGAAGTATTATTTAAGATTTGGCTGCTCTTATCAATGCAGGAGTGTACTTAATAAAGCAGAATCCTTTTAACATTAAACATACACTGCTCATTACAAAGAATGCCTCTTACAGTTTCCATTTTTCTGGTTTCTGTCCTTTATTGTTTGTGGTTTATGTCACGATAAAGTGGCTTGCCTTAGTTTATTTGCTTATAAATCCAGCTTGTACAATACAGCAGTCCCAACTAGTTTCCCAAACTTTTATATACTTAGCACAGTTCTCTCTTTCATCTTTAGTCTCAAAAAGTTCAGTCATCTTCTAAAATTCAATTATATGAAGCAGTTTGATTACCTAACAAAATCAGTTTTTATATATATATATATATACATAAATATATATATATGTATGTATTCCATTCAAGAACCAGGATGTCCCAGTTCGATAATCCTAATATTACTTTAAAAAAGAGTATCAGAAGAATCAAGTGCCATAGGCTTACTATGGCTTAGAGACTTGAAAGACTTGTATGTGAATCTTAAGCATAACTATTCAGTTGCAATTTAAAAGTAATTCCTTTGGATGACAAAAACATATTTCTCCAAATCCTAAAAAAGCTGCTTGTTCAAGTGATGAATAACATTTGAAATCAAACCTGGAAAAGAGTAAAATGCGTGAAAGTACATTTTTTTTCTCTACACACAATATTTACTTGACATAAAATATGATATTATGACCATTTTAAGGTGAATGTTTCTTTTACTTCTAGGAATGACTATTTGATCCTTCTGAAGAAACTTACTGTCACCACAGGGAAATATGTTAGGCGAAACATGAAAAAGAACTGGATGTCTAAAAGGAAACGTACTTAAAAACAACTCCTCAAATCAACAGCTTCTCTATTTCCTAAAGACTTCATCAGCCACTGATAAAATAATTGAAAGTTAAGCAATTTAATTCTGGTACTATGAAGGTAAATCCTTTAAAAAAATGAAACCGTAAGAAAAACCCGAGCTCTTTAATAGATGTCCATGAAGAAAATCAACAATTTTAAGATACAGAATTGCTTCTTTATTCTGCAAATGTGAGGTTGGAATATCACAATTTGCATGGTAAAGAAATACAGATCTTAATATTTAAAATCTGGTCAAGAAGGGGGAATTCAAACACATCAGTCCTCACTCTAAGTTTTCAATCTCCTGTTGCCACTAGTTTCCAACGCAATCGGTTTCCTTCACCAAAGGACAGCTACAGGATTCTATTCCTGAGTTACTATTTTGACCACAGACCTCTAACTTTCTGTGAAATCATTTAGAGGAGCCACAAATGCAGGGCTTGGGGGTCTTATTTGTTTTTTTTATTGGGTGGTTGGTTTTGTTTGGGGTTTGGGGAGAGGTTGGGATTATATTTTTACATCACTGTACACATACTCAAGTGAAAACCCAGAGGCAGGCGCCTAAAGTTCAGATCTTACTAAGGATTTTCTAAAGATTGTACAGTACACTTGGTACACAGTAAGTTCTCATTGTTCAAAAGCATAAGAAGCAAAAGTATCAGTGAGAACTTTAAATTCTAATAAAGTCCAGCAGATTTCCTCTCAGTTGTATGTATAAGATGACACAAACAGTTCTATCTACACTAAGGACCCCACTGATTCAATTTCTACAAAGGATAGATAGCTCATAACTGCTCTTTTGCTCCTTTCATATGTATACTTGCTATTCTACAAGACAAGCTGTAGTCCTGACAGGTTTATCACTGTTTATCTTATTTTAATCACAAATAAATTACCACCCAGATAGTTGTTTAGAGTATTATATATGAAGATCCAAATATTCTAATAGCCTGTCACCTCTACAGAGATCTCATAAGCCATTTAATTCTTCCAGGAATTATGGAGTTTGCTGTATCATCCCTTCGCACAAACTTTCTTACTACTGTGCACGGTGATATTTATCATTGGGTTATCATGATGCACCCCAGGGTTTACTGGATCTCCGTAAGGCAACGGAATGCAGTATATTCTAAAACCTGGTATTACAAACCACTTCAGGATAAAAGGCAAAAGTAAAAATAGCCATATATCATTAAATTACATCCCATAAATTCATTCTTTCAATCTTATCGCGTAAGATTCTTGTAATACATACAACAGCTAACAACATCCCCTCACTAACGATAGATGATGATCATCATTAATTCCCAAAAACAGACTACTTAAAGCTCCAGCAATACATTACAAGGTCCGTTGAGGCCAGCCATACCATTACTGCTGCAGAACTACTGGAGAGGAGGGGGCTCACTCTAACAATCTGCTTAGGAGCTTTTCTAAGTAAAATAATTTCTAAAAGGAGATCACTCAAGACGAGACAAAGACAAGATGCTTATTTTTTGTCTACTTATCCTGCGTCACCTGGCCACTGGACTGGACACCCACAGTTACAGCTACAACAATTCCTTCCCTTTGCTCCAGGACACAGGAGCACCAGCACCTGCATAGGAGGTACAAAGCAATGAGTTTGGATGTGTGTAAGTCCTCAGCATTTTCACTCAGCTTTCAACCCACAGCTTGCAAAGACATCAGGTTCCTGTACCCAGTATTTTGAACTGTAACCCCCAACACAATCACTGATCAGAACACCAAAGTTTCAGAGAAACTTATTAATTCCTTTTATCCAGTGTTCTCTACCCATCTGTATGACCCATTATTAGAATCTCACTTATCTGTGAAGCTACATTTTCTGTAGAATAAGCTGTCTTCTTTGTACTTCTAATCAAAACACAAACACTTGGTAAAATTTATATAAAGGGATTTAAAGACTGCAATTTAAAAATCTGATATGAAAATGACAAACAATGGAACACTGTGCGTATCAAGTAACTGAGCTGCTGATAGTATTGGTGTCTTATCGTGGCTACAGCCACAAGTTCTTCCTTCCAGGCTCTATGTAGCACCTTAGTATTTGCTTTTCTGTTTTCCATTGGCAGCTTTTATATGCCAGCTGATTCGTATCTTCTGCAACAGATCCCACATCCACAGAAGCTGGAACTCCCAGAGTTAATCGCCCCTACACCCGAGTACATCAACACGCAGGCTGGTTCTCTTATTGGTGTTCTACAGGCTTAGCTTGCAAAATCTCAACTTCTTCAAGAGGCACCAGTCAACTGTAGGTGGAACATCCGTCAGGGAACACCTTTATAAATGAGATGGTACTTTCACAGACTCTTGAGTGCCGCAGGCCAGATGCGGAGCGTTAGGATGCTAGATTCGCTCTGCAAAGCGTAGGATGCAAATATCAACTTGTAACATGCCCAAAAGTTTCCTTTAGCACATTCCTACTTCTCTTTTGGGTTCTACAGGAACCAATAGCAAGGCTAAACTACACAGGATCACCTTCAAAAGTGGGTTTGGAAAAGGTTGCTATTAAAGAGGCCAAACCAGAAAACACCTTCAACTGACTATTTTATTCTCACAAACTTGCATTAGTGCTCAGCTGCCTCATGACAAAACACCTGTTGCCAGGAGAGCAGAGCCCTGGAGCAGGATGCTATCATCTATACTTTCCAGAAAGCCGCCAATGCATTCTGATATCCTCATGGCAGAGCACTCCTCAATCAGTGTGCACTCATCAATTTTAATGAAAAGCCAGTGGAAGACAGAAGTCCTCTTTCCCATCGCTGGGTAAACGAGCCCCATTTCTAGCCCCGTATCATTCTAATGGCAGATACCGCATCAGTGAAGGAATGAATCAGGTGATCCCTGAAGTGTGTGCTTTAGGAATTTAAGTGAAGCCACTTGCTCCGTGGAAGGACAACCCAACAAAGCTGCAGGCTGGATCCAATTTGCTTTTGTCTCCAAGAATTGTAGCTTAGAAGAGAATAGAGGAGAGAGGCAGGCATGTTCCCTGCAAGTCAACACTTTGGTTTGAGTACTAACATTATAACTGGAAAACAAGTTTCTACCTCGCATGCCTCCACAGTAAATAGCAGAAACTCCTAAGAAGGGTAAAACTAGGATACCTTATGCCATACTGCACAGTTATAACATATAGCGTTCTTGTTATCAACCAGCACCCAAAGTTTTAAACACAACAGGCAACTGTCCTACAAGGCTACAGACTGGTCCAGCTTCTTCCGTCTCTTATTATTTAGAGATTTCCACAATCAAGATGTAGTTGAATGTGTTTAAACATATACAGTGTCAATTATGAACAGGAGTCTACAAACAAAACTATACAGAATGCTTGTTTTTCTACAGACAGTATATTTTTAATATATAACATATGAAATGCAGCAGTATCTGAGCTAACCAAGCATAGCTGTAAAAAATAAACATAGTTTATTATAAATTTGGTTACTCCCCCATCTCCAGTAAATCATTATTCTCTTGCTCTTCCATCAGAAAACACCCATAAAACCTAGTATGAAGTTCCACCTCAACTACAGTTGAACTTCCACCTTTCAAAGCCCAGTACCTACTGCACAGGGCACATGAGAAAAATCCTCCTACTGTGGTGCAGGGTGAGATACTGCAGAGTTCTGGTCCTGAGCCACTTTCACAGGAAAGGAGGGAGGACTACAGTAAACGGGAGGGCAAAGAAGGAATGAAAGCATGTCAGGGTAGGATGGAAGGGGAAGTACCAAGAATAAACAAGACCAACAGAATTAAGGAGAATATTAGAACAAGGGACTGTGCCAATAGTTTTTAAACAGTCAATTCATGCCGTAGAGAAATAACACTGGAGGAATGACGCTTCAAATGAAGTTTACAATACATTCTGCAAATTTGGGAATGTACCGTAAAATGGTACTGTAAGCACACGCATCAGGTATCTTGGTATATACATCCTCTCCACAGCAGATAACAGTATTTACTTTAATTGACATGCTACAGGACATGCAACTTCAGTGGGCTGAAACAAACTGGACTGCTTTCTAGCAAGTTTTATACAGTGTCATAAGTTGCAGCGTTTTAATTCAATTGATGCTTTCAGCTGAATACTTCTTGTTTCAAGAAAGAACTGCTTATCACTGGAAAACAAATCCAAATACTTGTTTGGGCCATTCTGCATATTTTATGAATAAATCTAGAGCAATGGAATGGAAGACATCGTCAAGCTTCAGCTCATCACCATTAGACTTTGTTACAATTTCCTCCTGACTTCAGTCTGCATTCAGAAAGCAGATAAAAACACGACAATGGGAATATTCTACTCTAGTTCAAACTAAACCTACAGCACGTGACAGCAGTGTATTCTGCATGTTTTTTATGGTTTTGCATGTATGACTTATGGTCACAACATACACGTGCATAGTCTAACCACTCACACTTCACCAGGAAAAAAGCCCCAAAACACATCTCCAAACCTGTGCTCCACACAAGAAACCATGTGGTGTACTTGTATTTGAGAAGTAAACGCTCAGAAATACCTCTTTTTTAGCAACCTTCCATGGGTCTGCTTCCTCTCTTTCAATAAACTCCCTGCTTTTGAACGCCCATAACAAACTGCCTCCACCCCACTATTCCTTCAAGTTGCTCCTCTGATTTCATGCAAGTTACTTAAAGACTTACTTCCAAGTATTCCTACTTCAAAATGAATGCATTAGATGAAAAAGGTGTAGACTATGAACTTGAAAATACAATAAAAAGATGACCAACATTTGAAAATAATAATCATTCTAAAAAAAATAATGCGTCGATTTAGATATTTGTGCAGGAAATTTGATAAATCTTTCAGCAATTCAAGACGTATATTCTTTTTGAAGTGAAACAGTTTTCAAACTTTATTTCAATATTTTTGCCTTAAACGCAAAAGTGCAACTGAGTACACAAAAGGCAAGAGACAGAATCCAAAGACGTAATTAAAGATTACACCAGGGTAACCTGAAAATTAGCAATACACTTATACGTTCTGCTAGGCAGAACTTGAAATTTATTACTAACAATCTTCCCTGAACCAAAGTTGAAAAGTCAGCAGTTGCTGAGTGGACAAACTCTTCCTACACTTTACAATAAAGTTTACTTCATCAATAATTTGTCTGCTACATTGAGGCACCCTAAAAGGACAAATACCAAAAGTAAAAAGGGACCTGCAATAGACAGGAAAAAATACTATTTTCAACTCTTTTAAAGGCATGATCAGGACAAGCCAATGCCTGCTGAGTAACTGCAATCTGAAGGAAATTAAGTTCAGTGATTATAGTCCTTAATGATAACCTTTGGAAGAGTTTACACTTAAGAATACACAGATTATAAAAGCAGGACCACCTTCATAAAATTTTAAGGGTTACATAGCATTATTGAAAGACTATGACAAAAAAACCAAGTTTCTGGTTTCACTGGACCAAGCGTGAGCGCAGTCTAGACACTCCTGCTGGCCAATGTTAAAATTACCTTTGCAGCTATCACCTCAGCGGTGACACGCAAAATGGAAAAGCTTCCAGTTTTCTGAGCTGATCCAAAGCATGTGCATTTGCGCTTTTTATCATTTTTACACTTACAGGGGGAGGAGAAAGTTGGTGGGACAGCAAGTGCACGGATCCGAGTCCAATCTTTACTAGTAATCTTCCAGGGATATAATTCCATTATATCCCTATTGGAAGCTCTGAGAGACACTTTGCTCAGAATGCAAATTCTGATCGCAAGACATTCCATTAGGGAGACTTCAGACAAGCCTAGAGAACCTCTTAGTGTGCAGCCCCAAATGTAAAGAACTCAAATCAGAAAGGATCCCACTCTGTGCCTCGGTTCTCCAAGATCTGACAGTTATAATCTCAATCGTATCAGAGAAACCAACGCGTTCACATCAAAACTAGCTGGGCAGAGCTGAGGCTGGTCCTACGATTCAAAAAGTGAAAGCACAACCATAATTCTACCACTGATTGTCACCTGCAGTGATTTAAGTAGTTTCCCCAAACCTGACAACATAGTCAGGTACAGTAATTACAAGCACTATATGACCGATTACTGAAATACTTTTTTTTCCTGTGCATAATTTTATTAGGGTTGTTTTGGAATCTGAATTGCAAAATAAACAAAGTCTGCTTTTCATTTGTGTCGATACACCTAGTTAAAAATCATTCCGCTGCTCTAAAATTGGAAATAAATCTTTATGGACAAACATAGAAACGTGAATATACATATGCACAAAGATACATGTATTTTGGTCACACACGTATACACTTTCAAAGCAATGGAATAATTTCAAATGCATATATTCAACGTGTCAACTTAAATGCGAGGAGGTGTTTCTTTGGAATACTATTTACAACCAATGAAACAATTATCTATAGCTAAACACTCCTGGGCATTCCATCTGTTTAATGCAACTGGGAGAAAAATTGCATAGGCCTTTCTGTTCTATCCTCCAACATGAAACATAGGAGTTTTTCCACTTAGAACAAAAAGTTTAAGAGATTAAAGAGGACTTACTAAGGTATTAAAAAAAAATTACTGTAGTCAATTATATAAACTAACCATCAAGCAACTGAGTTAAAGAATTTTTTTGTGATGCGACAGTAACTAAAATATCATAATTTGCACTGCTTTATTACTGCAATACAAAACCTTCATAATTCATAGTGTTTACCTGATGTCCCATGTGTGCATACCACTGTGATGGACCAAGGAGCGAGGTAATCTCCAAGACAAATATATACTACATGGAGTATTATTTCATTTTAGCAGACAAGAGTAAACTTTGTTATTATAAAAACGTTGAAGAAATCCGAGCGTTGTTTTACTCAAAAATTAACAGAAAATAACATTTGAGTGCTTCTGTACAAGATACCCAAAATTAGTCTCAAGAACAGCACAACTGTGGTGCCAGGTGTCACCCAGTAACTGCTGAGCACACACAATAGCACCAAAATAACCAAACATCCCTGCTGTCTTCTCGCTACTCAAGAAAGACTTTTGAAAAAAAATCCAATTTTTATCTACAATGCTAAAGTGAAAAAAGTGTGTGCATGTATGTATGTACATACAGACATTCAGGTGTATACAAAACAATCTTAATAAAAACTCAAATTACATGGAAATGCCCAAACTGTTCTGCAACAATAATGCAGGACTCTTACAAAACCTTAGAAGCAATTATGTCAATACGTGTATTCCATTGCCATTTCCGAAATAGTTCTCTGGGTAAACCGGTCATAGAAATAATTGGGGGAAATCACCAATGTCTTGTGGGTTGGTTTTTTCCCTTTTTTAACACACGGTGAATATTTTGTTATTATCCAAGAATAGAATTCAGAGCTCAGCCACCTGATTACACAGCTACCTAGAGTCTAATTTCCTAACCGAAATACAGGAATTTCCTAAAACTCAAGAGAGATGAAATACAGGAATTAAAGGTCTGCTTCAATAATGGAGATTTTTTCCCCCCCTTCCTTAAACACTCCCAAGCCCCCCATTTCTCCAAGTGCAGAGAGGACAGTGGACAGTAGAGAAGCTGGGACACAAAGAAGATTTCAGCTACTATGAGAAACAAGCCCCAAAACACCTTCTCCAGAGCCAAACAAAAGATGGCATCCACGGGAGGAGAATGACAACCTCCAAACCCACAGGTGACCTCCCCACCCCGTCACCCCCCTTGCCCACCTGTTTTGAGGGTGCCAAGACACAGTACCTTTGCCTTTTGCAGCAGTGCTGCTGCCAACAGAAGAGGATGCCTGGGAATCCTTCTTCAGCCTCTTGCTCTGAGGTCTGACGCTGGACCTGAGAAAATGATGCTGGTCCTGGCTGTGGGAGGGCTGGAGGGAAGCCGGGGCCTGCGATAAGCTGGGGTTCGGTGGGGGGCTGCTGTTTGGGTTGTTGTTAATAATCTTCTCTTCTTTCTTTGTGCTGCTGCTGCCTGGAGCTGCCTCTCCTCCTCCTCCTGCCCCTTCTTCTTCCAGGGACTCCTCATCTCCTCCTGCTCTCTTGCCCAGCTTTTTCACCCCGTCTTCCCCGCTGCTCTCTCCCAGTTTCACTGTCATCCTGTTGGGGGGGAGAGAGAGAAAAGAGGGGGACACAAAGTCAGGCCAGGGAGCCCCCCAGAGAGGCAGAGAAATCCCTGGGCTGAGAGGGGAGAAGTTTAGCTGCAGAAATTCCTCTCAACATGGCCGCCGTTGTTTGTTACTAAATCCCCTTTCGTTTGCTGTCCCGACCCAACAACCTGTGCCGAGGGCGGGAGGGGGAAAGCCCCGCCGGAACCCCCCCCAAACCGCCCCAAAAAGCGGCCGAGCTCCCCCGGCAGCCCTCCGGCACCCTCCCGAGG
>JAHREE010000586.1:481530-521599 GCA_033628505.1 Tringa tobata | reverse complement strand
GTTTTGGGCACCTCAATCCAAGAGAGATCTGGAGGTGCTGGAGCGAGTGCAGAGGAGGGCAACGAAACTGGTGAAGGGGCTGGAAAACAAATCATGTGAAGAGAGGCTGAAGGAGCTGGGACTGTTTGGTATGAGGCAGAGGAGGCTGAGGGGAGACCTCATCACTCTCTACAACTCCTTGAAAGGACACTGTAGAGAGGTTGGTGCTGGTCTCTTCTCACAGGTTATTAATGACAGAAGGAGAGGGAATGGCCTCAAGCTCCAACAGGGTAGGTTTAGACTGAACATTAGGAAAGAATTCTTCACAGAAAGAGTGGTCGGGCATTGGAATGGGCTGCCCAGGGAGGTGGTTGAGTCCCCATCCCTGGATGTGTTTAAGAGACGATTAGATGTGGTGCTGAGGGATATGGTGTAGGGGAGGACTTTGTATAGTAGGGTAGATGGTTGGACGCGATGATCCCAAGGGTCTCTTCCAACCTAGATGATTCTATGATTCTATTATGGCCAGTTACCATCTGCATTGGTTCCTCTATTAGTAGTGTATGACCTGTGAGCTGATAAACACTGAAATAAGGCTTGATTTCTCAAAAGGACCTGATATCCCAAGCACAGGGGCTACATTAGTATGGGTGTATGATGTCTGGACTAGACCTGGCTTGTGTTTGGCCAGTTAAGAACAGGGGCAGAGAATGATCTTGAACCTCTCTTAATTTTTCTCTGTGGGCAGATGTTAATGTCGTATCTAATGTTTGCCGGTGTGAACCTCATGAAGTTCAAGGTCTTGCATCTGGGTCAGGCAATCCCCAATATTGGTACAGGCTAGGGGATGAATGGATTGAGAGCAGCCCTATGGAGAAGGACTGGGGAATACGGGTGGGTGAAAAATTGGACACAAGATGACAATGTATGCTGGCAGCCCAGAAAGCCCCCCGTGTCCTGGGCTGCATCCCCAGCAGCGTGGCCAGCAGCGCAAAGGGGGGGATTCTGTCCCTCTGCTCCACTCTGGGGAGACACCCCACCCCAGTGCTGCCTCCAGCTCTGGGGCCACCAACATCAGAAGGACAGGGAGCTGTTGGAGCGGGGCCAGAGGAGGCCACAGAGATGCTGGGAGGGCTGGAGCCCCTCTGCTGGGAGGACAGGCTGAGAGAGTTGGGGGGGTTCAGCCTGGAGAAGAGAAAGTTCCAGGGAGAGCTTATTGTGGCCTTTCAATACTTAAAAGGGGCTTATAAGCAAGATGGAGAGAGACTTCTTACCAAGGTCTGTACTGATAGGACGAAGGGTAATGGTTTTAAACTGCAAGAGGGAAGGTTTAGTTTGGGCATAAGGAGGAAAAGTGTTATGATGAGGTTGCTGAGATGCTGGCCCGGGTTGTCCAGAGAAGCTGTGGATGCTCCCTTATTGTAGGTTTTCAAGGCCAGGTTGGACGGAGCTTTAAGCAACCTGACCTAGTCCCTGCTCATGGTGGGGGGTTGGACCAGATGATCTTTAAAATGTATTCCAACTCAAACCATTCTGTCACTCTATGAACTCTTGGGGTTTTTTTGAAGTGCTTGTGGGTTGGTTGGAAAGTGTCCATCAGGTATATCTAATGTGATTACTGAGATGAGGTTTCTGGACTTGCTCACGTTCTGTACCAGTCCTCAGAGTGGTTGATTATTTCTGAAATTCTTGCCTTTAAACCTTGAAAAAATATAACATGCAATGCCAGAATCATTTGTAGACGCAATCCTACTCGGTTTTCTTTTTCTTTTTTTTTTTTCTTTGAAGGCTTTTTTGAAGATTCGTCTGTCAAAGCTACAGAGTGTAGATGAGCTTGAAGCAACAGTAGACATGTGAATAAGGAATTCCCAAGATTACAGCAAGCAAATGAATGTCACTTTAGTGATTTTTTGCACTCCTGAGTAATCTACTTACATGAGTAATTTATTTATTTGTGTGTGGCAGTCTCCTGCACCATTTTGTATAGTTATTGAGATGGTGAAAAGTATTTTATATCAGGGATTGTCCATAATTTATGTGACGGTATCACTGAATCTTGTTTTAGCAAGTGCTAGTCTGCTTTTTTAAATACATACAGTATTGATTGAGAAATTCTTTTTGTTGCCTATTAATGCCAAAAGGTATCATTAGGTAATAGCTATCCTAATTGGAACAAGCTGACTGGTAGCAAAGCAGACAATGTGGCTTGACGTACCCATTAGTGAGTTGATCAAGAGATGCAGTTTGTAAGCTTGAGAAACCTGCTTTCCTCCCCCTCTGACAGGGACTGAAATAGCTGAATACTAATAGATATTATTTATAACTACAGATGCAAGGAACACTTAACAGCAGAAGAAGGAGGCTCTAGAAAAGACATTACAGCTGCATGGCTTTGTGTGATAAAACCATTAGTTCATACTAAACGTGTGTTTTTTGGTTTTCTTTTTTTATTTAGTCATCTCAAATTTTTGTTTTAATCTGAAGTGAATTTCTCCATTAGTTCAAAATTTGAGCCCACATAAATCTTATATACAAATATGGACTAAATTCTTCCCCTGCTAGAGTAAAATGAAACAGAACAAAAGTGGTAGAATGAGTACAATGTTTTGGAGCAGAACTGGAGATTTAAGAAAGCTATTAAAACCCATGAAATAAAGATGAAAACTGATTTTGAATGCTTTGTTGGGTATTTTTGTGTGGCAATAAAACAAGATCCACATGTCACTATGAGAATGCAGAGGATTTTGAAGGAGTGTGAAGATAAAGGTGAATGGAGACAGCTTTATAAAGCAAAATACTTATTTTAAGCACTGACATAAGTAAAGAGACTTTAAAGCAAGAGTCTGTCTATGTCTGTTTTGCATCCTGCATCGATGTCCAACTGGTGCCTTAGGCAAATCAAACTGGTGCATATGTGTGCCTGCAGGTTCTTAACTCATCATTTAGCTGCACAGAAGAAAAAGTCTCTTCCTCTGAAATGTCAAGGGAGTCTTTTGGGTTTTTGGGGGGTTTTTGTTTGGTTGGTTGTTTTGGTTTTTTCACCAGGTCTTGGCATTATTTGCTAATAACTCTTGGAGGTGTTTTTCTCCCGCTGCTTTTCTTTTGAAACCAAGCCAATAAGATCACACAACACAAATCCCAAAGACCATCTCTGTTTATAAGATATTAAAGTTTATTAGTGACTTTCTCAATTTCTGACACGCAACTTGGAAAAGAACATTTCTTTCCAGTTCTTTTCCTTGGAACCTGAGCACTCCTTGAGTATTTTCTTTCAAATGTAGATAACGGTTCAAATGTAGATAGCGGATAGTATGAATTAAACTAATCTTGCGTAATTTCAACAATACAAGCTCCAAACTGGTGACAACTATTAAAACTCTCTTTGAAGGTCCAGATATGAGACTTTACAACATAAAACTGCTCTGTTTATACATTAATTCACATCTTTGAATATGAAGTACAGGAATTAGCTTTCTGGTAAATTGAGTTATTTCAGGGTCTTCTGAAATAAGGCAGCACAAGCCACTGGTGAGAGATCGGTACTACCCTATGTGCACTGTGAATCTACACACTACAAGGCTCAGTATTTCTCCATATTTTTTAAAAATACCACTTTGACCTTCTTCATGTCTGTGTAGTATGTATTAACAAGGTGATGCTTTATTTTTTCCCCATTTTTAAGCATACTTGTTATTATATATCGTGTATATATATTACAAATAATATAGCATATATATAGTATATATATATATTACATACTTAAACATACTTGTTAGAAATGTGTGTTTTCCTTGTATAGGTTTGCAGTCTGTGACAGCTGCTGTGGTTATGGCTGTGTACGTGGATCATCAAACAGAAGCTCCGGATTCAGTTGCCTCCCCGTCTCACATAGCGTGGCACCCACTCCATCCTCTCCTGGCAGTTGCTTCCATCAGCACAGCATCTGGAGGCTGTGTGGATATCTACCTGGAGCAGGTGAATAATCAGCAACTTTGCTTTTGGGCTTGATATCATTTTTCTGGTTTGAAACTTCACTTTTGCATATTTATATATGTATTTGCAGCCTTACTTATGCTCCTTGAGTCGCTCTTTCTGGATTTTAATTACTATCTATGTCCCATGCTATCTAGGACATGTCAGATTCATCAGCTACTGATTACTTGCATTTTATATAAAGGTTTTCATAAATTAAATTGATCTTTCAATTGAAATTCAATTTTTACAGCCTTTATGTCTTGTTTGTGATGGTTACTGATTTGCTTTTTACTTCTTATAGCATGAGAATTTCAGGCTTATATGTAAAGTGCTCACGTGCTGCTGCTTTTTTTTTTTGAACTCTTAAGTGAATAAAATGTACTAAGAAATGTAAATTAAAAAATTCATTCTTCCACCTTGAGACTGAGCTGATTTGCTACACTCAGCTTGTTCCATTTGAGTAGGTTGTTTACTAGTATGGTTTCTGCCTGTAGACGGATATTTCCTTTGCATACTCTCAACTTTACACATGAGGCTTGTGTGGGTCTATGGTTTGCATAATTTTCAGGAAAAAAGTGTGCTATTTAGGGAAATGGTACTACAAGCTGTCTAGCAGTAGTTGTACTGGAAACATTTAAGTCTGCTAATGAGTAGTGTATGAAATGTATAGTTTTCGAAGTGTATTATGAAAAATCGTCATCCAAATTTTAGAAATGGGACAATAAATACACAGAGAGGTTAAATGATTTGCCTGAAATATTATTGCAAACCATGTGCAAAGGAGGGTCTACCTTTGAAAGCTGTTAGAGCATTAGATTGTTCTGTGTCTTCAGTGAGGTGCTTTATTCTTTTTCAAAAGTTGCTTTTTTTTACCTTTGAAATGTGCTTGAAACCTTCTTATCCTTGATAGAGGGGTAAAAGCTTGATATTCACTGAGAGCTGCTCGTGTGTGCTGTGAGGGAGGAATAGCCTGGGAGAGCAGAGTGAGGCACTCACTTGACACTGCTGTGCTTTCATTAGCAGTGTTCAAGTGGATGTGCTGCATGTTGTTGCACATTTTTATGCACATGAAAGAGTTGTAAAGAGAATTTGTGTAGCCACTTCATATCTCTTGCAGAACGCTCTGTTACATGCCAGTCCTTTATCACATAAAAATACCTTATTGACTGGAAAGCAAATCTGAAGTTCTAGCTGCGTCCTTGTGCTGAGTTTCTGTTGTTCTGAGCTCGTGCTTTATTTCCGTTTGCAGGGAGAACATGTGTCTGATGCACATGTGGAGAGAAGCTTTCAGGTCACATCGCTTTCCTGGCACCCTTCCCGACCAATTCTTGCAGCAGGCTGGGAGACGGGAGAAGTTGTGATACTTAATAAACAAGACAAGGAGCGCCACGCTGTGCCGCCAAATCACGATGCCAAAATTACAGTCCTGAACTGGAGTACAAATGGTACCTGCCTTGTGGCTGGGGATAGGGTGAGTAGTTGAAATGTCAAATGGGTGCTTGTTGTGAAATGTGGTATTACACAGCCTCTGATGGGAAGGGGTTGGAGAATGGATCAGTAGGGGAAGGGATAGTTGCAGGGGAGAGAAATTTCCTTGCTTTAGATACAAATTAAAACTGTTACAAAGTAAAATCAAATTCAGTATTTTAACTTTTCCTACAGTACTCATTGCAGTTTTATCAATTTATCTTTAAATAGAAGTGTATTAATCTCAGTATATCCTGAGTAGCAGGTGAAGGTTTAAGGCTATTTAAAGGATGGGATAATTTAGGCAAAGACAATTTGAATTATTTGCTCCTGTCTGTGCACTATTTTTTCTGGCAGATTCAGGAATAAAGCCCAGATGTTGAGAAACGAGTTCCAGCTACAACATACTCATCCATAGTGAGTGCGTAGCAATGCTCACTTCAGTACAAAACCTTCATGCTAATATCTCTTGTTCTGTTTTTATTAGTACTCTAAAAATGAGTCGAACTTGTATGGAAAATAAGTTGTGGAAATACTTGAAATGCAACAGTCTTTATTTCTTGATGAGCTGGTTATCCTTTTATATAGTGGAATGAGAAATTAGCTATTGAATATTTAGTATTCAGGATTAAGTATTCCTAGAAGACTCTGGTTTTGCCAGTTCTTGAATTAGCAAATGAAAAAAGAAAAAAAAAAGTGAGGTTTTCTGTATTTTCCCTGAGACACACCTGAGCTTGTCCAAGAATTTCAGTTCTCCTCTTTGAGAATTCTTACCTATGTAAGTCAGAGGCAAATAGAATTTAAATCATCGTTTCTAAAATTCTGTTACTGCATTTGGCAGAAATGCAGAAATTCAAAATTGAGTCAAAAATGAATTTGTCCTCTTCATTAGAAAAGAGAAAATGCTGCTCAGACAAAAGGAGGTGACGCACAAATAACTGAGGTCTTATTTATATGGAGATAATACAGTAATCTAGCCACAGCTTACATTAAGCCTACATTTATGAACAAACTTTTTTTTTCAAATGGATTTATTTGGCATCAGATCACAGTAATGAAGTAATCTTAAAACAGATATAGCCATTCTTATAGGCAAATTTAAGAATTTTAGAGACTTATCCTAACTGGTTCTCTGATGAGAGTATTAATCAAAGTAGAATAAACAGTGGTTTAAGGGAAATACCTCAATGTGACAAAACCAAACCTATGCACGTGTGGCCTGAATGCTCTCAGTTTCACATAACTTCAGTTGCTGTAGTTGAAAAGACCAACTTCCATGGATGCCACAGCAGCTCAGTTGAGCTCAGAAAAGTTCGTTATTACAAAATAGCTCTGTTACCCTCTGCAGACGCTGGAACACAGAGCTGAGAACAGTTCATGGTGCTGTCCATGGGCAATGAAATGTAGGTCCTTAAAAGCCATGTGTGCGGGGGCAGCTTGAGGTGCTCAGCCTTCTGCTGGGCACGTGCTGGTCCTGTGGCCAGCAGCCAGCCCCAGGGTGGCTCTGCCCAGTACTGCTCTGCGTGCACCCACACAGCCCTCCTCTGTCATGTACCGTGCTCTCAAGTGTAGCATAGCTGTGCCTCATTTCCTACCTCCTTCCCAATATCTCCTAAGTTTATTTTTAAAATACTTGCCATGAAGGTTTATATTCAGGTAACTTCCATTAGGTGAGTGGTGCCAGGATTATATTCTGTTCATATTAGAGGAACACCCTTAGAAAGAAGATAAATATTTAGGCCCTGATTTGGTTTTTGTTTGATCTTCATTAGGACATCATAACTGAGAATGCTCAGCTGAGGACTTCCATTCGTCATAAATCCTGAGTTGCAAGAAAATTACTTGAAAATAACTTCTTAAAGGTGGAATTGGATGCTGTGAAAATCAGAAGCTCTTAATTTGTGTTTTAAGTAACAAACAACATGGATGACTTCCAGGTTTCAATCGCACAAAAGAATCCTCAGGATCTATGTGCTTTCTGTAATGAAAGCCTATTTCTAAGGCAAATAGCCTTTATGAGAAGAAGCTAAAGCTTTGGGTTGTTGCAAATGGTTGGAAAGATACAGGATGCCTTAAGAGTAGATCTTACAGATCATAAGGTCAATGCCCTTTGTGCTTTTCAAATACTGTTTGTGCACAGACCAGCTCTGCATCCTTTCTATAACCATTCACACTTAGAACAGGTAGTGAGATTTTTTGTTTCCAATCTCATGTGTTCCAAACTCAGAACTGAGTTTGCAAGTAGGTTGTCTGGATACAGGATGGGATATCTAGATGGGATATCTGGAACAGCTTTATAAGGCTGCAGGCTTTTCCTTCAGCTTATAAATGGTGCAGGTTTTCTTAGTTGAGATCCCGGAATTTGGATCCCAGTTGGGATCACTGGAATTTAAAGCTGGGGGAAAAATGAGAGGAGGAGCCAACAGGACATGAACTTTCAGATCGTAGGATCATGTAATGTCCAGAGATAACCAGCAAACAATGTATGAACCACAAGTGGCCTCTTGGAAGGGGAGTACAGCAGTTTCACAGATGCACAGCTGTGCTGCATTCTTTAATGCTGTAAGAGACAGCATTGCACAATAAACAGTTTTGGGTGGTATAAATATTATCCTGTTACTGCTGAAAAGAAGTTAGAACTTTGATTCTTGATTCTCAGGGAGAAAAAAAAAGAAGGAAGTATTACCTTGGGAGGCCTCAGCTGCATCTTGTGTTGCTTCTAGTTAGAATTGTGAAGAATAAGAGTTTAGAGCTACTCTAAACTTCACTTCTAGAAAGACCATACTCCATTAAAAACATAAAGGAAAAATAGACCAAATTATAATACCACTTTATAGTTATCTGTCTTAATGAAAATAATGAGCTTGAACTTGATAGTGCAAATTGTTGCTGTTTCTTTTTCATGTAATGCTTACACAGAGGGCCTCCGAATGCAATTTGGTTCCCTAAGCACTAACATAATAACAACAAGAAGTTGATTCTAAAAATGAATTCTTGTTGTGGTTGAATGTCTACTCTGAAAGAAGAGGAAAGCTCCAGAAATTCTGAAATTCTTTCCTTAGATTATCTGTGTCCTGCTACTTTACATGTGTCTAATCATCTATATCAGTGGGGATACTTGGGGTTGCATATCCTATGCTTTACTGTCCTTTATCTCAGAATCTTTTCTTTTAGCAGTCAGACTCCTTGCAAGAAAAAAGGGGAAAGAGAGTTACCTGAACAAATATTTATATATGCTACTTGCAGAGGAAGTCAAGGCTGTTCCATGTAATTCCTCTGACAGTGCAATTTTATTAAGAATTGATATGACCAACAAGCTTTTTTAGATAAGCAAATAATATAATATTAAAGATAATTTTTATTCCTTGTGGCTTAGTTTTAATTGTGAGTAATTGCATGTGTCAACTAAATGAAAGGACAGGTGTTGCTCTGTCAATAAAATGTTTATTTTTATATGCACTGAAAGGTGGAGTCTGGATTCTTATGTGTGTGCACAGTGCAATGAATTAACCGTTGTCTTTCCAGCATGGTGTCTTGGTTCTATGGCGAGTGGACCAGCGAGGCAGAGTGCAGGGTCCTGCCCTGCTGAAACAAGAGTATGGAAAATGTCTGTCCCACTGCGTCTTTCGACCACCCCCTCCTGGCGAGTGAGTATTGTGCCCCACCAGGGCACTGGGAGACCAGGTCTTTCCCCTGTTCCACAGAAAGAAAATCCTACTCACAAACTTTTTTTTTTTAAATATGCATTTATAAAATAAGTTCTTCTCCTAACTGTCCTTTATTTCCAAGTTGTTCTCTCACTTCAGTAGCCGACTATTTGTGCGCTGTATGCAGCAACAGACCTTCTTCCCTTTGCCCATACCTTTCTCTCTGTTGCTGTTGACTCTTCTTCCTTTAGTTCTTCTAATTAGCAATGTTGCTGATTGTGAAAAGCAGAAAGCACACTGAAAACACAATTATCCATTACATTATTGGCAAGAATAATTAAAAGTCAATTCTTAAACATTATTATTTCTTTCCTCTCCAAGCAAGAAATAGGAAACAGATGTAGAAAAAAAAAAAAAGATTTTTCCTCATCTACGCACCTTCTGTTTCACATCTCTGTAGAAATAATACGCTTACGGAGAAAAAGGTGAAACAATGCAAATGAAAACTAGTACTCAAAAAGATACAAAGTAAAATTTTAATATGTCCTTTTTCCAGTCAGTCTATGAAACATCTTTATTCTCTCTTTACAATATGTTTTATTGACTACTCATCCATTCTTTGAGATGGAAAGCACTCTGTTATGTAAGGAATTGGAAATTAAGTATCGCTGTTTACAGGGACTTTGTACAGCTGGCAAAAGCAGCCGTGAGTGGTGATGAGAAGGCCTTGGATATGTTTAACTGGAGAAAAGCTGGAATGGGAGCACCTCCGAAAATGGGACTCCAGGCAGGACTGTCCTTCTTCATCGCTTTGACAGATGGTAAGAGCAAAACTACTTTTACAGTCTGCTGGAAATTTGTCTCCTTAATGCTTCTGAATAGCTCAGTGCGTGATAGTACTGTTTTCGTGTATCCAGCACCCGGAGTGTATCCATATATTCATCATATTCACATATCCAACATGACAGAGTATTTGCAGGAGTAGGGCTAGTGTAGGGTGCTGTACCGGGGGAGGAATAACCCCATGCACCAGTACAGGGTGGGTGTCAGGAGGATGGGGCCAGTCTTTTTTCAGTGGTGCCCAGTGACAGGACAAGAGGAAATGGGCACAAACTTGAACAGAAGAAGTTCCATCTCAACATGAGGAGGAACTTCTTTACTTTGAGGGTGGAGGAGCCCTGGAAGAGGCTGCCCAGGGAGGTGGTGGAGTCTCCGTCTCTGGAGACATTCAAAACTTGCCTGGACAAGTTCCTGTGCAACCTGCTCTAGGAGGACCTGCTTTGGCAGGGAGTTGGACTAGATGATCTCCAGAGGTCCCTTCCAACCCCATACCATTCTGTGATTCTGAATTGAATAATGTTTGGTAAGAAGAAACTAAAAAAATTATTAAAATCTTAGCATCTTCAGGGTGAGTCCTCTCCAAAAGAGCACCATAGGTATTGGATTAGTCAGGTTCTGAAGAAGTGAGTGCAAGGAAAGTGATCTCTAACACCTAAGTGTAAATAAAATTACAACTTATCAGCATTTTGTGCAAAGCTTCAAAATAATGTGTGTGCTGTGTTTTTTTTTTCTAGAAATATGCGAGTGCTGCTAGAACATACCTTTTAAAATAAATTATTAATTTACATTTTCTTTTTTTCTCCTGCTTCGAAATGATGCTTCAGTCTGCAAGAAAGTCTGAATATCTGTTTTGTTAGTCTTCTCCCTGCCATTTGTCTTTTCCTCTCCCATTTACTGTTCTGGGTATTAGTTTGCTCCCAGCTCATTTTCTTCCCACCCCAGTTCTCATGATGCCTCCTAGCTTTCTAACCTGTTAACTCTTTGGACAGGAGCCAGAATGTATGTGACAAGTATCATAATGAGTACATTTCTGGTAGATGATTTGAGTATGTAAACTCTCGATTCCAGTGTTAACTACTCCTAAAAACACTCTAGTACTGCAGCTCAATACAGCTTGATCCAGTGTTTACGTTATGAAAAATGAGACCCATCACTGAAACCTCTCTACCTTCTGTAGGATGGCAAGAACAGCATTGGCCAGCTGCATGTGTTTTCCAGAACAGTGGGCTGTACCTTCATTTGATTTGGAGTTACAAGCCTTTTTACTAGGTTTGAATCTTGAAAAAGAGGTACAGGGCACTTCTTAAACGCAGAGGAGAGAACCTTTGAGTGGCTGTACCCATTACACCCTCACTTTCAGAGCAACTGTTGTACTGATGCACAGCCCCACCTAGGGACAGAGCCCGGATCCTGCAAGTGGGTGTCCTGCACATCTTTCTTGGGCCTCCTTTTCAAATTTCGGTCAAATGACATGGACTGCTCTTTTGAGCAGCCACAGTGCCTAGGTTGATAAGGGTATATGTATTCTGGACCCAGTTCTTAATTGAGTTAGTGATCTGTCATAACTTCAGGATCAGTTAAAGTTTTCATAGGATCTAAATGTGACCTGTAAACTTACTCTAAAGTATGGATTCTCAGCCCAAACTTGTTTAATAAAAATTAATTAAAACCTCCCACATTCTTACTGCATGCTTTAAAATATCTCAAAAGAGATTTGAGTAAAGACAATAGAGCATCTTTTAAAGCAAAACTAAATAAACGATTAAGCTCCTCAAAAAGCCAAAACAAAGTGGAAAAAACCTCCCAAGTTTCAAGTTGGGTTTTTTTTTTATGCTTCTAGAACACTGTTGTAGTAAAACAATTCAGTTCAGGTACTATGATACATGAGATGCTAATCTGAAGAGAGGATACCTGAACTGATAACAGTTTTCAGTGGCTGTTTTGCAGCACTTTCCATGAGTGCAAAGAATCATCTTCATTGCTGAGCGTTAGAGATGACTGGCACAAGTATTGTGACATAACCTGGATAGTGGAGGTCATCCTGATATTGTTCCTGAATGCACCTTCTTTGTCTTCACTGCAGTCATTTTAGTTCATGAGTTATCCTCTTCTGGTCCCTTTTGTATTTCCTAAAAAGTATATGATTTCTGCTGCTTTATATCTTCTGAAGCTCAGAGTTATTTGTTCTACTTAATAAGCTCAGATTTGTTAACTTTTGTGATTAGTTTCTTATGTGATATGGAATCACAGAATCATCATCATGGTTTGAAGGGACCTCTGAGATCATTGAGTCCAACCACAAAAACCAAACCACCAAACCAACAACACACACAACACCCCACCACATCACA
Source organism: Tringa tobata (assembly GCA_033628505.1). NCBI lineage: Eukaryota > Metazoa > Chordata > Aves > Charadriiformes > Scolopacidae > Tringa > Tringa tobata. The sequence goes on along the minus strand of JAHREE010000586.1, from coordinate 509,340 downwards.
CCCACCCACAAACCATTAATCTTGGGCACTAGAGCATGCCCTGAAGAGCCATGTCTACATGTTTCTTAAATGCCTCCAGGGATGGCGACTCCACCACCTCCCTGGGCAGGCTGTTCCAGTGCCTGACCACTCTCTCAGTAAAGTAATTCTTCCTAATACCTAATCTAAACCTCCTCTGCTCCAACTTTAGACCATTTCCTCTGGTCCTGTCATTATTCCCTTGGGAGAAGAGGCCAACCCCCACCTCTCTACACCCTCCTTTCAGGTAGTTGTAGAGGGCAATGAGGTCCCCCCTCAGCCCCCTCTTCTCCAAACTAAACATGCCCAGTTCCCTCAGCCTCTCCTTGTATGACTTGTTCTCCAGACCCCTCACCAGCTTGGTTGCTCTCCTCTGGACACATTCCAGCACTTCAGTGTCCTTCCTGTAGTGAGGGGCCCAAAACTGAACACAGTACTCAAGGTGAGGCCTCACCAGTGCTGAGTACAGAGGCACAATGACTTCCCTACTCCTGCTGGCCACGCTATTCCTGATACAGGCCAGGATGCTGTTGGCCTTCTTGGCCACCTGGGCACACTGCTGGCTCATGTTAAGCTGGCTGTCTACCAACACCCCCAGGTCCTTTTCTGCTGGGCAGCTTTCCAGCCACTCTTCCCCAAGCCTGTAGCATTGCCTGGAGTTGTTGCAACCGAAATGCAGGACCCGGCATTTGGCCTTATTAAACCTCATCCCATTGGCCTTGGCCCATTGATCCAACCTGTTCAGATCCCTCTGTAGAGCCTTCCGGCCCTCAAGCAGATCAACACTCCCACCGAGTTTGGTGTCATCTACAAACATACTGAGGGTGCACTCAGTCCCCTTATCTAGATCATCAATAAAGATATTAAACAAGACTGGCCCCAAAACCGAGCCCTGAGGGACACCGCTGGTGACCGGCCACCAGCTGGATTTTGCCCCATTAATCACCACTCTCTGGGCACAGCCATCCAGCCAGTTTTTTATCCAGTGAAGAGCACACTTGTCTATGCCACATTTTGCCAGTTTCTCAAGGAGAACGCTGTGGGGTGGCAAAGGCCTTAACAAAGTCCAGGTAGACAATGTCCACAGCCTTCCCTGCATCGAGAAGGCGGGTCACATGGTCACAGGAAGAGATCAAGTTGGTTAAGCAGGACCTCCCTTTCATAAATCCATGCTGGGTGGCTCTGATCCCTTGCCTGTCCTGCACTTGCCGTGAGAGCTCTCCCAAGACGATCCTCTCCATGATCTTTCCCGGTACCAAGGTCATGCTGACAGGCCTATAGTTTCCCGGATCTTCCTTCCGGCCCTTCTTGTAGATGGGCATCACATTGGCCAACCTCCAGTCATCTGGTACCTCCCCCGTTGACCAGGATTGTTGGCAGATAATGGAGAGAGGCTTGGTGAGCTCTCCCTGAGTACTCTTGGGTGAATTCCATCCAGCCCCATAGACTTATGCATGTCCAGGTGCATAAGCAAATCATTAACTACTTCCTTCTGGATTATAGGGGAGTTGTTCTGCTCTCCATCCTTATCTTCCAGCCCAGGAGGCTGAATACGCTGAGCATAGCTGTCTGACAATTAAAGACGGAAGCAAAGAAGGCATTAAGTAAATTCTGGCTTGTATTAGAAATAGCGTGACCAGCAGAAGTAGGGAGGTGATTGTGCCCCTGTACTCAGCACTGGTGAGGCCACACCTGGAGTGTTGTGTCCAGTTTTGGGCTCCTCAATATAAGAGAGATATCGAGGTGCTGGAGTGAGTGCAGAGGAGGGCAACAAAACTGGTGAAGGGGCTGGAAAATAAATCATACGAGGAGAGGCTGAAGGAGCTGGGACTGTTTAGTATGAGGAAGAGGAGGCTGAGGGGAGACCTCATCACTCTCTACAACTACTTGAAAGGACACTGTAGAGAGGTTGGTGCTGGTCTCTTCTCCCAGGTAATTAATGATAGAACGAGAGGGAATGGCTTCAAGCTCCAACAGGGTAGGTTTAGACTGAATATTAGGAAAGAATTCTTCACAGAAAGAGTGGTCGGGCATTGGAATAGGCTGCCCAGGGAGGGGGTTGAGTCACCATCCCTGGATGTGTTTAAGAGCCGATTAGATGTGGTGCTGAGGGATATGGTGTAGGGGAGGACTTTGTAGAGTAGGGTAGATGGTTGGACGCGATGATCCCAAGGGTCTCTTCCAACCTAGATGATTCTATGATTCTATGATTCTAAGTGTCTCGGCCTTCTCCTCGTCCTTGATCGCAATGTTTCCCCCCTCATCCAGTAAGGGATGGACATTCTCCCTGACTCTTTTTGTTGACATATTTATAGAAACTTTTTTTGTTGTCCCTTATATTAATGGCCAGGTTGAGTTCCAGCTGGGCTTTTGCCTTACTAATTTTTTCTCTGTATAACCTAACAAGGTCTCTGTACTCCTCCTGAGTTGCCTTTCCCCTCATCCAAAGGTGGTAAACCCTCCTTTTTTCCTTAAGTCCCATCAAGAGCTCCTTGTTCATCCAGGCCGGCCATTTTCCCTGCCCTTTAATTTTGCAACTCATGGGGACAGCCTGCTCCTGGGCCTTTAGGATTTCCTTCTTGAAGAGCGTCCAGCCTTCCTGGACCCCTTTGCCCCGCAGAATTATCTCCCAAGGGACTCTCCCAACCAGGGTTCTGAACAGGTTAAATTCCGCCCTCCGGAAGTCCAAGGTGGAGGTTTTGCTAACCCCCCAAAATGGTTAAGGAAACCATTTTGTGATCGCTAAGCCCAAGATGGCCTCCAACCTCCACATCTCCCACTAACCCCTCTTTGTTTGTGAAAAGTAGGTCTAGTGAGGCACCTCCCCTGGTAGGCTCACCTACCGGTTGTGTGAGGAAGTTATCTTCCATATAGTCAAGGAACCTCCTAGCCTGCCTGCTCTCTGCTGTGTTGTATTTCCAGCAGATATCCGGGAGGTTGAAATCCCCAACCAGAACAAGGGCTGGCGATTGCAAGACTGCAGGTAGCCGCTTATAGAATACTTCATCGACCTGCTCATCCTGGTTGGGTGGTCTATAGCAGACTCCCAGCACAAAATCACCCTTGTTAGCCTTTCCTTTCACCCTTACCCATAAATACTCAACCTCATCATCACTGGGGTCTAGTTCTATACAGTCAAAACTCTCCCTAATGTACAGAGCCACACCCCCCCCTCTTCTTCCTTGCCTATTCCTTCTGAAGAGCTTATAGCCATTCATCGCAGCGTTCCAGTCGTGACCATCATCCCACCACGTTTCAGTGATGGCGACTACATCATACCTATCCTGCCGCACAATGGCTTCTAGCTCCTGCTGTTTGTTGCCCATGCTACGTGCATTAGTGTAGATGCACTTGACCTGGGCTGTTGATTTCAGCCTCATCCTTGGCCCTTTACCCTCAGGCTCATTACCAGCGGGCCTGGTTTTATCCCCTTTCCCCTTAACTTCTAGTTTAAAGCCCTGTCCATGAGCTTTGTTAACTCCTGCCCTGGTACCCTTTTCCCCTTCTGGGACAGGGTTTTCCCATTGTTCACAAACAATGTGTGAAAACTTCCTTAAAGTTATGCAAAAAGCTATAGCCCTCTCCCTAACTGCCTAAATAGCTTCAAAATAGTGGGTAATGTTATTGGTGCAGTATTTAATACTTTGTATGGTGATATCCAAGCACAGAAGGTTAATTTAACTTATAAAACAATTACAGATGGCAAATAAAATCAAAGGACTGTGTGTTTCTTGTAAAAGATGCCATAAAACGGAGATTTAGTAGTTGATTGGTTACTGCAAATTATTACTACTATAAATAGTTATCTGTGTGATAGAAAATGCTACATTGGAGAACTATCCCAACAGTCCCAGTATCAGTACTGGGAGATGAATGGATTGAGAGCAGCCCTATAGAGAAGGAACTGAGGGTTCACACTCTATTCAGTGTGTGTGGTTCAGTGTTTCTAAACAATGAGGACCTTCATGTCCACAGATTTCTATAATCTGGACTCTGCTGTAAATTGTACCAATGCTTAGCTGCCGTTCTTCTTTCACAAATTATTATTAATACTGAAGATTTCAGAAGCTATCATTCATGCACACAAGTGCAGAAAGTTTACATTTAATTTAAAATTATTTAAATGATGGCATTTAAATTATTCCCACCTGGATTTCCTAGGTGGGGAAAAAGTCAGTAAGTTTTATTTTATTGCTCTAGTCAACTATTGTAGTCTGTATCCTGAGACAAGCTAGAAGACAAAAGAATTGTGGTTATTTTGATATTTTCAGCACTTAAAGACTATTTTATTGGGGTAGAAAGCAGCAACTTTGATTTTTGTAGCTAAACAGTGTTGACTAAAAACTATACCTTGTTTATGTGTACTACAGGTTCTGTGCATTATGTGAATGAGAAAAGACAGACAAGGCATGTATTGTCCACAGACAGTCTGGTCCAAAAGCTTCTTTTCATGGAGGAAAGAGATGTTTTAGTTGTAATAACAGAGAACCTGCAGTTGTCCTTGCATGCAATTACTCTTGAGGGAGAGGCAGAAGAGCTCATGAAGGTAAGAGTCAGATGACACAGTGAAGTTGCAATGTTTAATCTTTGTACGTATTTGTTAGGGTTTTTTTATTACAACTTTTGCTTACAAATGAACCAAGCCTCATTTTGTTTTCTCAGATAATACCTTGATGAGCAAATATATGCTAATTTAAAAGTGGAATAGAGGGATGTGTTTTTGGAGTTGGAAAGACGGTTTTTAGCTTGCCTTCCTGTTTTTTCTTAGTTTCTTTGATTTTGACCCTATGTTAGTCCTTTTATACTTCATTTACTTCGTCTTAGGGAATTAGAGAAGAATTGAAAATTCTGGTATAATCAAATATTTGTTAAAATGTCTTGTGGATAAGTAGTTAGTAAACTGCATCGTCTGTTTCATTATCATCAGTCGCTCAGAGCTGTTCTATCTTTCAGACTGGTAGGAGTAGTGATATTGTCTTGGTGATACTGTCTTTGCGAAGCTGAAAGATGTTTTAGTTCTTACATTATGAAAGTGTTCTTCACAGCTATAAACCCATAAGTCACAGAAACACAAATAATAATATAGTGACCCCAAAATTATCGTACAGGGACAAAATCCAAACTGACCTCATCCAGGACTTATAATCACCTTGGCTCAAATAAAATACTGTACTATTGGAGGATGCTGCTTGGGGGGATGGAGCCCAAACTTTCACCTTCCTTAAACTTTTTTTCATTTTATCTGAGATTGAAAAAGACTGGGCATTTGTGTATTACAGGAGTGTCTGCTTCTTACTAAACATTGCCTATTTTTGACTAGAAATAAGATTTAGTATTTTATGCTTTAAAGAAAACTTTATCGAGTTCTAGGAGAAAATCAAGTACAAGAGAAAAAACTCCTTACTTACTTAATTAACCCACTACAAGGGTTCTTTTATTAAATTTATACATCATATACTTGGTGCATTTAGTGGTGATCCCTGCCTGAGTAAAATTATGAGTCTGGCTGAACTGACATACAGGTCTAGTTATACTTTAATTTTTTAGCCAAAGTAGGCGATTTAGATGTTTACCGTCTTTCCGTGTGTTCCTCCTACCTCCTGTAAAATTATGTATTTACTTATGCTTCACAGGTGAAGTTGAGTGGGAAGATAGGTCATTCTGCAGACATCATTTTAATAGACCATAGCCTTGTTGTTACAGCACTGGGCGAGACGGTCATCAGGTAAGAATCAAGTTTTAGAGTTTTGTTGTGGTGGTTGTTTTTTTTTAACTGACAAAAAAACTACAATATTTTCTAATTTTTTTTTTTCTCAAAATAAATAGGAAAATGAAATGAAAAAATCTCCTTGAGGATAAAAACTAATTCTATATCTTTCTTTTTCTCTAGTTATTTTATCAGGCAGTGCTATCCAAACCTGTTCCTTTCTGAGTGCTGTTACTGTTTTCTTCTGAAAATATATCCATTTGGGTTTATTGCATAAAAAAGATAGCCCCTTTGCTGTTCTTTCCATTGTTGACTTGATCTACCTGTTTCTTCTAACATTTTTCCTGTGGTGGGGGTGTTCCATTAACATCAGTAGTTCACTTTCTTGAGCCTCTATCTGCTACTATCAGACAAAATCATCTGTTATTTTTGTGAGAATGTGATAAAGACCAAGTATCAAGAAGGAATATGTTTGATGACAATGTTTAGTTCTAAAAAATAAATCTGGAATTCAAAGGACTACTGGTTAATCAAGGGATATTCTTAAAATAGAGGAGGATGCATAAGTAGGAAGAAAGAAAATTACAACTAGACCTCACTTCTTTCATTTTCTTTTTTTTTTCTTAAAGCTGGATTTGCTTCTGATTCCTTTCTTCAAGGGAGAATATCACAAAACATGCTGCAGATTAAAAAGGAAAGGAGATTAAGAAATTCACATTCCAGAGGCAGCTGCTGACAATGTAGTTTTAAAAATTGAATGATCTGGGCATTATGGAAATAGCAAATTAATGCCATGGACAGCATCCTATTGCTTATGTTTAGCAAGACACATGAAAGGAAAAGCATTGTTAATGCTCTTGGTTTTGTGTACCTTAGGTTCTGGGATCTGGACCGAGATGAGAACTATGTGCTGTCCCTAGATGTGCAATTTGGCTTTGAGGGAGGAGAATGTATTAACTGTGTTTCTTACTGCAGTGCGAAAGGTAAGAAGTAATATGACAGCGGTGATCTCTGGGTCCTAAACCTTGTCAAACCTGAGCCTTCGATGCCCTGTCGTCATTTCAATATGTCTGTCTCGTTACTGAGGGTTACAGTAACAGCACGCCATGTAGCAGCATTTTAGTTCAGATCAGGAGTGTCCTTTTGAAGGTGGAATGAGATCATAAAATCACAGAATTGTCTAGGTTGGAAGGGACCTCATTCAATACTCACCACGCTTTGTCTCAGTGTGGAGTTACGGAGACAACAAGCGCGGGTGCTGTTGGATTCCCTTTGATGACACTGAACTGGTGTAGGTTCTCCTGGAGCACACCTATTGCACTCCAGCATGTTATGGGCATTCAGTCTACAAACCCACACCTGAGCTAATGCAAAGTAGAACTCACCAAATACATATAGCGTGGACATCAGATCCTTCAAACTTGTTTTCTACAGAGCTACTCCTATGCATCTCATTGTTTGCCAGCGTAGGCATAGCTAGTGTCTGAGGGAACGGGTTTCAATGGTGATTTGCCTGTGGTGACTACAAAACCAGCTATTCGTGATTAACATGAAATAATTTTCTGATACATTTAAAAGATTACTTAATCTGGTAGTTTAGAAAATGGGTCTTGCCAAGTGAAACTTTTCCCCACTTCTCCAGAAAGTTTCTCCAGTTCAGGATGAGGATGCTGGTTTGCAGGAAGGCAGAGATGGACGCTGCTAGAAGGTGGCTTCTCAGTGCTTTAGAACTAGAGCTAGGCTCCCTGCTACTTTGCATAATGTGGGTTTGTTTTTCTGAAGCTAAAATATGAAATGCTTAAAAGGTTTGTGAATGGCAGGTCTCTTAGCAGCTGGTACTAACAAAGGGAGAATAGCGATGTGGAGGAAAGCAGCAGGATCCCATCAGAGCACACGGGCTTTGGAGGGCAAGGAGAAGTGGAAGCTCCAGGCACCTACAGAACTCGAAGGAAATGTCACTCAGATAAAGGTAAAACAGGAAAGAATCTTCTTGCATGTTAGTAGGATCTCACAAACATTAGATTAATAGATTGTCTTTGTGAAAGAGATGAGTATGATTGTTGTCATACCAATAGGTGCACCCGCAGAGACTTGTCCTCCTTCAGAAGGAGGAACAAACATCAAGATAAAGTAACTTTTAAAATTTAAATGGGCAGAAGTATGACCTGTTTGTAGCTATTCTGCTACAGGAAAGCTTGAAATGCTCAGCAAGATCGACACACCGAAACACAAATGCCCATCTCTGGGAGAATTAGCAGTCATGGCATCCTTAAATCCAAACATCTGTCCGTTATATGTCTTACTGACAAACCCTCTGGATCCAGCACCCTGAAATTGTTTTCTGGAAGAAAGACAGATTGTCAGAAATGTTAAATTTACGTAAGTTTTTTAAAATATCAAGCAATAAAATCTGACTAAATGCATGATTTTATTTGTAAATAATTTTCTTCTTTTTAGTCCCTTTTTTAGTCCCCACTTTCTACAATCAAATTTTATTTGGTGAGAAGATGTGCCATCTAGAAGGGAATGCTATATTTTTACACACAAAATGTTTTCAGCTGCTTTTTTTGTCAAAAACTATTTTTTGTTTGCTGTAACTTTTTTATGTGGAACAGTGTCAGACTAGATGTGGATGATAACAAATCTGTAAGAGAAAACTTAGAGGAATGCTTTAAAATATTTCTGCTGCTATTTACAATATTTTAATGCGAAAGGTTATGACAAAACATAGTATTGTAATATTTATTTTTTAACCCTTTGTCTGTTAAGTGTCGGGGTGCATAATTTTTATTTACTTGAAATACTTTCATTTGTCACATTAAGCTTAAGCACTGTCATTGTCAGAAACACTTACTAGCACTTTGATGTATGCAGAAGAGAAATGCTGAGCATTAAATTGTAAATTTAAATTTAAAAAGTTTTACCTTAACAAGCAATTAGCTTTTTTGATCACCACCATTCTGCTAAAATGCAAAGCTTATGCTTTTAGGTTCTCCAATACTTTTTGATTTGTGTGTTTATTATACCCTATTATTATTTTTTCTATTTTTTTTATAGTTTCTGTTGATTTTTCTGTTGCTGTTCTTAATATCTGAGAAAAACATGCATTATTTTTTATATATATGGTGCCTTTTATTCTGTTTTCACATAAGAATGGAAAGCACATGCAATGGCATGTGCTTGCTGTGGGCTGGTATATAGCGAGGGTCTGTACCAGAGTCCTGCTTACAAAATTAAAAGATAAAAGTTGAGAACCCAAGTCTTTTGTTAAGATGCTTCAGTAACAAAAGGTCCAGGATATAGAAAGTAGTGTGTGCCATTAGTGTATCGTACAGCTGCTGGTAGGTTGCGGGAAGAGATAGAGGTGTTTGTCAGTTTGACCATTCAAGCATTTTCCAGATCACAGGATATGGAGTGCTCTCCAGAAACAGCACCTTCTTCCCAATGTTTGTTACCATAAACAAAAGCATTGCCAAACAATTGTCAACAGTCACTGCATGTCTCGTGCTACGAAGCCATCTTTAATTATGGAAACTCTAGATTAATTTTTTATTATAATCCCTGCATTCAAAAAAATATTTTGTAAAATTTTAAAAATTGTTACATGGGGAATCTTTTGGTAATGCCTATAAAAGCCTTTTCCTATATTTCCATGAAAACTCAGAGTAGAAAGCCATATACCATGGTGAGGTCAAAGGGCAGTAGTAATTTCATAGGACTCCTTGCCAACCTCAGCTTTTTCTCAACCTGATATAGTTGGTGGCTTCAGAAGGCAGGTGGTTGGGAAGCACACTGTGGTTCAACTGTTGTGCAGCACAGGAGCTAGTTATTTTAACCAACTGCTATTAAAAAAAAACCCAAACAAACTGTGTAAAATAACTTCAATTCTTAAATCACGCTCTCGGATAAAATTAAATTATTTCCAAACACAACTGTTTAAATCAGTGTTGCGGGAAAGGTGTAGCCACAGAGATATCAGTATGTCAGGAAAGTAAGATGAAATTTCAAATACCTTTGAGAGAAGCAGCGACAGCAGAGACTGGGCACATCCCTAGAGTTTATAGAGCTCATCAGTTGTGCAAGGACAGAGAAGTTCTTGGACTTTGAAGGGATTTTCTGGAGACGAGCCCAAAGCCCTCTGCTTGTTCCCCAGCCCAGCCTGGAGGAGCCCTGGTGCTGGAGCTGTGCTGCAGGTTGTCCTCAGCCCGGGGGGGCTATGGCTGGTGTGGGGTCAGGCAGGAGGAACCCCGTGTGTGCGTGCAGCTGCCAGGCTGGGGTCGGGATCGCTTCAGATGGAGAGTTCACAGGCAGTCAGGTGGTTGCCACCGTGCTTCCTGAACAAAATCATCCTTTGGTAGGAATAAACATCAACACTGTCAGTCATGCTTGTTTAACTGTGAATACAGAAAGAGAGAATGAAAATGGGAGCGTTATTTTTCTCTTGAATAACAGAATTCATCAGCTGCGTGTTAAAAATTGTGTCTTTTCAAGTCATCTTAGAAACAGATCTTACCTTTCTCCTATCAAATTTTGTAAGGTATTTTCAGTTAATAATTGTTCTGTGCAGGTGCTCTTTCTCAGTCCTAAACGGAGAGAAAGATAATCTTCATAGGACTCATTGAAAAACTGGAACATGGAGATTCTCCCATGAGAAGGGGAGAAGTGTACTTTTGGACCCTTTTATTTGTGCATGTGATTTAACCAGGGAATTTGAAATGCATTGACTGGAAGGGCTATCAAAACAGCCAAAAAGAATATGGTACTCAAAAAAGAAACCATGTGTGCAATTTGCTTTTAGAGATCACAGTGTTATCAAGCCCTCTAAATATGTGATACTCTCTTGCAGTAGTAAATGTAAGATGGTGCAATAATGTCTTAAGAAAGAAAAGTGAGTTTAATTTAAAAAGCAGCTCCTCTACTTAAACTTAAGGGAGTCTGAGTAACTGGGTAGCAAGCATAATAGTTTTAAACTTTAATAATTCCTAGTCATTGACTATAGTTGCATTTAGATAGTAGAACTTTGTATATGTATAAAAATGTTTATTCTGTCCTACCCCTTGTCATCTGTCTTGGCACATTGCTGTGACTGTTCAAGATGATATTGTGTGTTGTGCTTTTTTAATTTTTATTTTTATTTTCTCATTGTGGGCAGTGGGGTTCCCGAAAAAACCTGCTGGCAGTGAACAACATCCGCTCAGTGGTGATCCTCAGTGAGCAGGCCATGTCATTTCATTTTCATCAGCAAGTGGCCATTGTCCAGGTGTCTCCCAACCTCTTTAATGTGACCACCTTCAGCACAGGAACCACGCACAGCCTTCATGTTGATATGAATGTTAATGGAGTCTTCACTACTAAGGTTAATTGGATTTTTTCACTTATTTGCTTGATCATTTGCCTAGGTAGGTGTATGAAGACCAAACTTTCTAAGTCTTTAACGTGACCCTTCTTTGATATTCAGTGTATTGTGTAATGGAAGTATTGTTATGATGGTAGCAATGATGCTATGGTGGAGTTTTCAGATAGCACAGTGACTCAGTGATTCTCTAGGTGCTGACCAGAGAACTTTAGGGTTACCAAAAGGCTTCCAACCCAACATACAGAGGAACTAGTGAATGGTGGCTATTGTGTGGAAGGTCTTGCTGTGTTATTGCATGAATTCCTTTAAAAGAAACTGAATGTATATATTATTTTGCTTTTTTTTTAAATTGGTTTAGGATGCTGTAGTATTCTGGAACGGGAAGCAAGTTGCTGTCTTTGAGTGCTCAGGAGATACCTTCAGAAGTGCAGGTAGGACATAGAACACTGATCAGAGTTGCAATGGGTCTCTTCCTCCAAAGTTAAATGTTCTCTTCATTCATGATAGCTGATGGACTGTAATCGTAAGTGCAGAAGTCATTAGTCATTAACACTAATTAGACTTAGTAGTCTAATTTGTAGTATAGAGAGATTAGGGTATAAAAATCATCAACAAAACCAGAATTCAAATGCCACGTCCTACATCTGTGCTTGATTCACTAAATACACTGGGATATGATGTGTGGATTAACCTCAGAAGATACTGGTATTATGGTATATGAGTAGCAGTGCAGCAACAGAGGTAAAACCAAAGGTGATGTGCATCTGTAGGCATAAAATTAAAATATATATCCTCTTAACCTCTGTTCAGCTACAGCCAATCCTGGAAGTACTTAAGGATTAAATGTTCTTTATTCATAGAGTTCCTAAGGCATTCAAGGCCTTGACAAACCAAGCATCTTGTTGGTGTTCCCCACAGATTAGCTGTGTACCTGACAGTCACACCTAGACTCATCATATAGGGCCTTGCACAAAACATGGTATGAGGACAAGGTTGCTTCTTTTAAGTAAAGCATTCTGACACTTGATCAAAAACAGAATTTTTTTTTCTTACTTTCATAGCCATAGCTCCTTTTGCTTTCTACAGATGATGGCTATTGAAGGCTTTTCTATTTTGCTTTAGAGAAAGTGTAATCAGCGTTACATAGCACTTGCCTAAGAACTGGGAAGGAGTGGGTTTTAGCTGTCAGGAAAATCTGCTCCATAAATTGCTGTAGATACAAGTAAGTCAAGTAAATTAGTTTTTTCTGTGATGAATTCTTCCTAAATATTTCTGCCTTGAGAAACAGGTTATGCAGAATTCCATCAATCCCATCCAAAATCTTGAGGGTTTAGGCTTTGTCTTTTGAGAACCATCAAGTATTTCCTGAGAAGTGGTTTATCTTTTCCATATTTACTCACTTATTTCATAACTTACCCATGCTTAATCAATTTGTTATTGCCACCGAGGTTCCAACAGTCTACAACACTCATGAAATTATTGGAGCCGCTCTGCTTTTCCGATAGAGATTCCTTTATTAGTCTTCAGTTGTGGTTCAATGAAGGAAGGAGTGAGTTCTTTTAGCAGAACCTCACATTGCACTAGTCTTTCTCTTTCACTCCCCATATCAACCCTTTCCCCTTTTTCTTCCACTTGTTTTTGAGGGCAGAGGGTACAAAACACTTGTTTTCAGTAGGAGTCTCAGCTTTTGTTGTGGTGGCAGAATGAAAACGGCTGCAACACCAAGGAGGTTGGGAATCAGTTGAGACTGACAGATTGAAAAATAGATTTGGTGCAAGATAGTGGAAATTGAATGCTTTAAGTCAAAATTATTTTTGTTTTTTAATTAAAAAAAATATCTGTTTATTGTAATGATGGATTTATTGTGATTGATTGTTCCAGGCTCTTTTCTTTGTGACTCTCCAGTTGTGGCTGTGCACGGAGAGAATCTGTACACAGTTGAGCCATATCGGGTCCAAGTCCGCACTTGGCAGGTGAGGGCTGATGAAACCATGAGGGGATGAATCTGCTTTCTTGTTCTCAAAGATTGGTGTTACCCTTTAAAATTTAAGTGCATGTTCTATAAATCTACTAGCTCTACCTTTGTCATAGAAAAAATATTTTGAGTATTTCAGCAGAAAGATCTCCCGACATTTTGTGATCTTTAAGAAGTCTGTCACTTTAAATGCTCCTGCACTGTAACTAATAAGTATTTATAAAAGAAAACAGAATTCTGCACGGGACAGACTTTAAAAGGATCAAATTTGCCTGCAGATTGAATATGTATATGTGTATTACTGCCAGGAAAATGAACATACTGAATATTCTTATAAGATAATGAAAATAACCACTGCACATTCTGTGTGTTCCTGCAAAATCTCTTGCTTAACCTTTGCAACCTCTGCTAGTGCATGCAAACGAAAAAGAGAAATCTAATTATCAGACTTCTATGATACATCATTTTATTTAAGAAATAAATTTATTTAAGAAATAAATATTGTATTCAAGAGCGGGTGGGATTTATCACAATAAGGGCTGATTAAATTAATATATTTATTTTTGCAGCTGTGTATTAAAGACCTTCAGGGACCTGTATTTCTGTATCCTTCTTAGTTGGAAAAAGGTGTATTATTGAAGAGGAAACTGTTGCAGAAGGATACTTCTAAATTTTGACTTTTTTGGAGGCTATACATCCAGTTTTCAGTCTGAAACACACAGATCGTGCATGTGTGTAGTTTCTCACTTTGCCGATACAGATTTGTCTAACACAGAAGTTCAGCAGTTAGTAACTTGATGACCAAGTCCCTTCTAGTTAGATTCTGAATACACAAACCTGGTGTGATATGTTTCTTCTCAGGGCACAGTTAAACAGCTGCTGCTGTTCTCTGAAGCAGAGGGGAATCCGTGCCTCCTGGATGTCTGTGGAAATTTCCTGGCTGTGGGAACTGATTTGGCTCACTTTAAAATTTTTGATCTCTCTCGCAGGTATTAATAAGCTTTTTAAAAACATCTGTTTATAGTTGAGCATATATTTTGTGAGGAGGGGGGGATCTTTAATTGATTTTGATCTGATGAATCTTAAGACAATACATGCAGTGTATGTGAACTGAGGGCCTGTATCTAAAGCAAGGGAAGAGCCGCAAAATTATTGGACAAATCATGTATAAGTAATAATAACAACAATAATTTTTAAAAGAGGACATTGTGAAGGATCTTTCTGTGTATTTGAAAGTGGGTGGAGAATTTATGGAGGATCAAGACAAGGATGTCACATGTTTCTGCAGATAACTTGACCAAGACCCTTAATCTCAGAAGAGTTGAAATAAAGAAGGAAAAAAAGACAGAAGCTAGGTCTCATATCTCCTTATAAATCAACTAACTTGATTCAGTGAATCCATGGAGGAAGTGAACCTAGAATTGTGGACACTCCATTCTTCCTCCTGTTTAGGTTAAGAGAGGGGTTTACTTCACTTGGTTCAAACTTTACTGGGTGTTCCCATACTGATGTGGGGTGGCGCGAAAAAGATACGTGCGTGACGTGATGTTCAGTTCAAAAATTTATCTGCTAATGACAAATCTAATTTTGAAAACCTGAAAAACCTTGAGTGAAACAGATTCTGTTCTTCCTTCCATCCTGGCAGTTAGTTACCTACTTGTTACCTGTGTTGAGATGGCACAAATTCTGCATGGGATGCAATTTGAAGGTTACTGAATTTGGGCAGGTTGTAACTATCACAAATATTGGATTATGATGTTTGATAGTGGAGAAAAAGTAGCTAAACTCCTCCATGCTATGTTAAATTTTTGTGGCTAGTAATGAAAATACCTTCTCAAATGATGACAGTATAGCACTCTTTAATTTCAAAGCTAGCATAGTTGGCTTAGAATAAATGAGAGGTCTAAACATGTACCCCAAGAATGTTATTTTTACAGAATCAAAGATTTTTTTCATGGGATCATATTATGGGTCTAAATTACTGTTGCTTTTTTTTGTCGCATTCTTTTGATTCATGAAATTTGTCCTATTTGTTGCTGAATGACTGCTGGGTTTGTATCTATACCAGCAGAAAGATTCTTCTGAGATAATAAAAAAAGCGGGTGTGTTGGTGTGTTAACTAGGAAGATGATATAAATACCTCCCATTGATGACATTTCTTAACTTCTGCTCCACGGTGTGTTTTCCATACACAGAACTCTTATATGACAGGCTGTATTCGACATTCATAGTACTGTTCAACTTAGGTAGGAAAAACAGACCTCTAAATTCAAAATTCTGGGAGGATGTTCTTGCTGTATATCCCTGTTCTGGGAGTCCTGTCGGAGCACAGAAGTTTACTCTTGCTGATTCCTTGAGGAAAGAGTGTCTCATTAACTTCTTCCTGAAAGAAAGGCAGGTTGCAGCAATTCTCTGGAGAGAAAGCTGGAGTCTGGGGTGGTAGTGTCATAAGGTAGAAATAGTTTGTTTTTAAAAGTTTTAAAAAATGTTTTGGCTAATGTGTATTGCCAGTTGCTTGCCGCTATATGATGTAAGTTTATTCTTTTCCACAGAGAAGCAAAAGTGCACTGCAACAGCAAGAATTTCTCTGAGCTGTCTCCTGGCCTCGGAGGCATCGCATCTGTCAAGTGCAATGCTAATGGCAATAAAGTCAGTATCCTTATTAGCAAGGTGAGACAAAGCTCTTTGCTTACTGCCCTAGGACCTGAGCATCAGTTACCAGGCTGGTGCAGTTAAAGATTCACTTCTCAGAAATAAACCTGCATGTTCTATGCAGTGTATTAGGTCTTGAAATGTCACGTCCAAGATTGTAACTAAGCACCAAAATTAAAGTATGTTAAGGTTTTTTACATTTTGTGAGAAGAACAACCTGGAAAAAGAAGCAATATTTTAGTTACAAAAGCTAATTTGTAGCATTTCAAAGAAATCAAAGGCTGACTTACTAGAATAGAGAAATAGCAAGAAATTTTCTGATACTTTTTCCAAAAAATGTGCTTGCGTGATTACCAGTGAATAAAACTGGGAGAGTGAATGAGATGAAGTAAACACACCATCTGAACTTTATGTTTTTTCTTTCTGACTGCATGCTTCAGCAACTTTTGTTTTCCCTTTGTATAGGCAAATGGGAACATTGATTCCAAGATATGTTTCTATGATGTCGAAATGGACAAAGTTACACTCTTTGATTTCAAGGCTGAACAGGGCAATGGTAGAGAGAAGCTTTCTTCTGGACAAGGCATTGGCAAGTAAGAAGCTTTTATTTCAAGGAGTGTTACTTGTGGGTTTAAGATAGGAACCTGCCCTATGAAGACAAGCAACACCTTGATACTGGCATTCCTCTGTCTTTGTGTAGGAGCTTGTAAGAATTTAATTATTTTATTTCTAAAGAATTAATTAAAGCCAGTGCATTGTATGTCAATCTGCCTGAGTCTGTCTCTTCCAATACGTGAACTAGAGAGTGTCAAATGAAGGTATTGGAGAGCAAGCTCAAAATAAGCAGGAGGACATGGTTCTTCAGACAACATGCAGCTGAGCTAAGGAACTTCTTGCCAGTTATGGCTGTTGAAGTAGAGATGTAGATGCGATGTAGAAGTTACAGGTGATGAAGGAAGAGGTTTTGTGAGATGAGGATGATTGCATGTTGGGGATGTGTTGGGGACTGCGTGTTGGGGATGGTGGGCTCGTGCAAATTGCATGAAGTTCAACCAAGCCAAATGCAGGGTCCTGCACCTGGGACGTGGCAACCCCAGGCACAAATACAGGTTGGGCGGAGAATGGCTGGAAAGCAGCCCCAAGGAAAAGGACTTAGGAGTGCTTATGGATGAGAAGCTCAATATGAGTCGGCAGTGCATGCTGGCAGCCCAGAGAGCCAACCGTGTCCTGGGCTGCATCAAGAGAAGTGTGGCCAGCAGGTCTCGGGAGGTGATTCTACCCCTCTGCTCTACTCTGGTGAGACCCCACCTGGAGCACTGTGTCCAGCTTTGGAGTCCTCAACACAGGAAGGACATGGACCTGTTGGAACGGGTCCAGCGGAGGGCCACGAGGATGATCAGAGGGATGGAGCACCTCTCCTAAGAAAACAGGTTGAGAGAGCTGGAGTTGTTCAGCCTCGAGAAGAGAAGGCTCCGGGGGGACCTTATAACAGCCTACCAATATCTGAAGGGAGCTACAGGAGAGCTGGAGAGGGACTCTTTGTCAGGAAGTGCAGTGACAGGACAAGGGGCAACGGTTTTAAATTGGAAGAGGGGAGATTTAGACTAGATACCAGAAAGAAATTATTTCCTGTGAGGGTGGTGAGACACTGGAACAGGTTGCCCAGAGAAGCTGTGGCTGCCCCATCCCTGGAGGGGTTCAAGGCCAGGCTGGATGGGGCTCTGAGCAACCTGCTCTAGTGGGAGGTGTCCCTGCCCATGGCACGGGGGTTGGAACTGGATGATCTTTAAGGTCCCTTCCAACCCAAACCATTCTATGATTCTGTGTATGTGTAGAGGTAGTATATGACTGGAATCAGGATTCTGGTCTTAAAAATAAAGAAAAATCTTAGCAAATCTTGGAAAACTACTGTTCCTTGAAGAGTTTAAAAAGTAGGAACTGAAAAGAAGACATTCTGAAGGAATCCTAGGAAAAAAGGTTAATTTTGAAGTCCAATACAGGATTGTTTTGTATAGATAAACACTCATGACATGTCTATTTATAAGTGACTGCTTTGTTTTCATATGAGCTGTTCTGTGGCAAACGCATTAGAAATCCTAGCAATGAGGCAGCAAAATGCTGTGAACTAGGAATTCTCATGGAAGTATGGTGGAATATTAGGGTACAATTTCCCATCTGGTTTTACAGTTATTTTTCTGGCTGTATTTTTCTTAAGAAAAACCAGCATTAGAATAGAAGGTGGTTTGCTCTTTTAGCAGCTATCTGTTATAGAAGTTACAAGTGAAAAAGGATTTACTCTCCTTATCACTGAAAAACAGAAGAAACTACCTAGCTCATTGAAAACTTAAGTCCAGTGCAAATTTGAGGCCTTATGTCTTGGTCAGTTAAGCAAACAGTGTAATAATGAGAAGTGAGGAAGTTGTTTTCAAGTGCAGTATCTTGTGTAGCCCAACAGAGGCCACCACAAATTAGTAATTCTATTTCATATATTTAAATGTTAGATGGTGTCAGTGTGAATAAGCCATATATCTCTGCTTCATTTTAAAGTATTTTGAAATTCGAATGAGTAAACTCACCAGAAAATAATTATAATCTATGCTTCTTCCCCTTCTCTCTCTTTCTTCTTCTGAAGCATAGTCTAAACACTTCCAATTATTTTACACAAATGCTGGTTTTCAGTTTGTGAGTAATTTCTTTTGAATGCAGTGGCATCGGTAGGACGTTGTGTATTTCTGCATCCCTTTGAATCTCTCCCTTAATTTGCCTTTCAGCCCTACTCTAATCTTCCCCACAAAGTCCACACTTCAGTGATGACAGCCAATGAGAAAAATATTTTACTGATGTTTTTGTTTTGTTTAAAAAAAAGGCACCTATTTATATTCTGTGTCTAGAAGAAGAATCCTAAGCCGTTGCTAAAATAGTCTGATTCTGTACGTCTAGAGTCTTAACACGACCGGCACTGAAGTAGTATTTAAATGCCCGAAGGAGGCAGTAAGATGTTTCTTATGTAAACTGCTGCCAGAGAGTGGCTGTCCTAAGGCTGCAGGGGTTGTCCTTGTGCTTAATGTGCTATTTCACAGTGCCTCAGAATTCCCCATACACAGTAGGAAGGTCAAACTCAGTTCCAAGGAAAGGGAATGAGCCGGGTCATATCTGGAGACTGAAGTCCCCAAGCTATGCGTTAGATTGAGCTTCAGCTCTGGAGTTTCCCTCAGCACACAGATCTTCAGCAGGTCAAAGCATCGATCACACTGCATGCCTAGGTCTGTTTGCTGAATTCTCAGTAGAGAGAGATTTAACTAATTTCTTATATTTTTTGCCCATCAGTTTAATCACAGTTAGTTGTGATCTCTTACAACCACTGCTTAGCTGGATTTGAACGTGAGGTATACGTACTAGAAACTCTCTTTACTGCTCATCTAACTGCACATCAGTGTTCTCGTGCTGTCTTTAACCTGGCTGGGCATTTCTAGCCCAGCTGGCAATAAGCACCTTGGGACAGGTTGTGAAACCCATAAGCAGACAGGGCTGAGGTGGTCCTTATGTTACAGCACCTTCACCAGGAGCAGTCACTAAGGTGATTGTTGACGGATGTTCAAGTATCTTTGTAGGATGTGCAATCTCAGTGGAGGCAGATTTTGGATACCTATTTGTATTTGTGACAGTACCAGCTTTTTTCTACTGAAATGCTATCTGTCCTATAGTCACAGTTAATGTATACAGAGCAAATTAAAATCGCCCTTGTCATGTATAAAGTGTTAGGAGGTAGGAAGATGCATATGGTTAATGTTACAATGCAGAGGTACTGGTATAGATAATCGATTGTCATCTGAAAATTATCCCTTGGTTAGTCCTTTATTTACATTCATGCACCAAAGGGGCTGGAATTATTTTGCCTCCCTCTGTACATTTTTTTTCTTGTCTCTTGGTAGGTCTGTTGTGGACTATCCAGAGTTGCACAGTCACATCCCTGCTTGCCATTTCTGGGACCAAAGCGAACCAAGACTTTTTGTATGTCAAGCAATTCTTGAAACAGGCCTACTATCTCCAGACCAGAAGAAAAACCAAACTGAGAGCACAGTATGGCATTTTTGTGTGTTTTATCATGCCTTACATGGAGTTCTCCCTGTCCAAGTAATAATCATTGGCCTTCCATTAAGGATGTGGGAGTAGGTAGTGTACATTATCTTGTACAAAAATGAGTAGTGAAGCTATGTGTTTGCTGTCGTGGCCTCAGGCAATCACTGTACATTAGCTTTCTCTTTTAGCTCTAGCTTACATACAGTAATGAAGAAAAAGAGGTAATTTCTTTATCTATGCTAGAATTTTGGGAATGACTATAATGCAAACTTTTATAATATAATGCAAGTTTTTCAGGTGACATTAATGGGTACATTGATAATCTAGAGCTTTGATATTTATTCTCATTTTAAAAAAAATGCACATTTTATATCTTGAGTCCACTTTTAGCAGCAAGAATTAATTTTATAAAATAATAGGGACCCCAACGTTAAGGTGAACAGTGAAGTACACTCTTCCCACCCAGTTCTTACCATCTTCTGCTTTGCTGGACAGACATTGTATATCTGTATGATACTTCCCAAATTGTCTTTTATGTTCTTTTTTACGTTATAAAAATTTTCATTTTTATTGATCAGAAATGATCTAATGACAGATTTTTCATCAGGCTAACAACGCTTCCCTGCTTCCCCAGCTTGTAGCAGTCCTTACCATTTGGTGTGTACAGAACTGCCTGTCCTTCACAATGAGTCCATTGGTTTGAAATGTTGATGTAAAGTTTTCTCATTTGTGCATGATTTTAGTTCAACCTCTTCCAATTAGAGATAGAAGGCTCTTTGTATATTTTGTTGGTTGAAATGACTTCAGAAAAATCATGGGAAGATGGAGGAATGGAATACTGTCTCAAAAGCCCTTGGCGGGGTATTCTAGGAGCAAGAAGAACACTTCAACTTAATATTCACAATGTAAACAAGCAAAAAATATTTGGCTTCTACATAAAATTGAAAAATAAAAAGATATAAAAGGAGTGCAATTTGGCCCTTATTTAATAGAACTTTTAACTGTGTGCTTATCCTTTAAGAAATGAGATGTCTGATTAACTTTTGTTGGAAGTGAATGCTTCATTTTGACTTGAGTCAGGTCAACATTTAAGCTGTCACAGAAACTATTTTTAAATGGCTGCTGTATCCCTGGGAACTCAAAGCAGTCAGTGAGCTGCTGAAATTATAATAGAAATAACACAGTATTTTAAAAGTAAATTTGTTGAAAACAGTCGGGAGTATTTCTTTGACCTTAGTCCGATCTGTCAGAGAGACTTCTAGAGTAGCAGTCTGTGGCCAGAGACTTCCCTCTTTATGGTCAGTGAAGTTGGTTCCTGGAAGGCGTAGGTGGTGGAGGTCCCTCTGCAGTAGGAATAGGGGCAACATGGGTTGAGTCACTGGCTACTTGCTACAGGGGGCAAGCCTGCAGTGCTGCCCTCTCCAGCAGGTATGCGCTTGCCAATGTATATGTCATGTTATTTTCAAGAGAAGGTTCTGCCAAGTGAATATGGAAAATAAAAGCAAAACGAAGGAGGATATTGCAGCATAAAACCAAAACAATGCTTTGCTTCCTTTTCCAGGCGGATGTTTGGATTATATCATTCTTCAGTACTGAAGAGTATGGCCTTTTGCTTCAGGATAGCTTTCCATTACCTTCATCTTACCAAGTTCTTCTGGGCATAGAGGTGCCACATTATTACTTTGCAAAAAAGGTGAGGAGATCTTTCACAATTCCTTCCCTTCACATAAGTTCAGACTTTTCACTCTGGAGGCATCAAATGTAACCAAATTGAGTCTGGGGGTGCAGAGCAACTCCAGTTGCTTCATCCCATGTAGAAATGACATAATTCTAGTGCGGGTGTTCTTGGCAGTATTGTAGAAATCTGGACTGAATTAGCTTTTCATGGCTATTGCAAACTGGATGTGATGTACAAGCCTAGGAGACATAGTAATTACCAGGGAACGCAACTGAAGAAATGATTTGAAAAAAATTCTCCTTTGTGTAATCCCCGTGCCTATTGCAAGTAAGGGGGGTGTGCGTTGGCTTTGCACGGGCCGTAAGAGGGGACATTTCTCACTAGCTTCAGCAGAAGCAACCCATTTCCTTGTTGGAATGGAGCTTAGTCCCCAGAGAATATCAGAGACCAAGAATCCTCATCTTGCGCTATCACCAAATGTCTACGTGCTCCAAATACAGGAACGCATACTTTAACTTCTTACGCTTCAACACGAGTCCAGAATTGCCTGCCTCTTGGGTAAATAATGCCACGCGGGACTCCATGCAGACTGGCAGAAGCCTGTTACCTGGAGATTGGTCTTCTGATTACACTCTGACCCGAGTTTCCTCATGCCTGTTAAGATGATAATTTCCACTGCCCCCTTCTTGTAGGGGGACCTTACCAGAGTCTGCTTATTCTACCAAGGCATTTATTTTTGTGAAATCTGCAGGAACTTAATCTATTAATCTAATCCTCTAAATCTTCTTAGTAAGACAGACCAATGTGATTACTTACATCTAATTTCATATAGTTTAGGAGCAGTGTTAAACAGGAAGAATGTATCTAGCCGTTTCTCTACTAATTTATTCATATTCAGAGCAGTACTTTGCAATTTAGTCCCCTTGCAAAGAACTGATTGTTGTCACTCTCCCTGTGCAGGTCTAGCTTTCAGAGTATTTACTTTCCTTTCTCCCTTAATTTGAAAGGTCAAAGGTGATCTGCAGTTTCTAATATTTCTTCTAACACTTCCCCCCATCATGTCTTATGCTATTTTACTTTGATATTACGTCTCTTTTTCTTTTCTTTTTTTTTTTTTTTGTTAACTCTGGGTGGATTATTGCTGCCATTAGTTGTTTTTTCGGAGGGGATGTGTCTATAAACCTGTAAGTATCTGCATTGTTTTGCTCTTCCTGCATTCTCCTTTTCTGTCTTCTGTTTCCATTTTCTTTCCTCAGTAGATTACTGCATCTTAGTGACTAAATTACTTGTTATATAATAATTAATTTTGGAAACATGATTTAGTGTATTAAGAGTCTGCCTTAAATATAGCAAATCAAGTTTATGCAACAAGTCTGTTTTGACCAAGTTTCAAGTTTCATCCCAGGGTTTCTCCTTATTCATTTTAATGCCTTTTCTGTCTGAATCCAGACATTCAGCAAATTTTGGGAGAGTAGGTGACTCTCACTGGAGAGGTCCGGAGGCACCCGTTTGCTGGCCACTCTAGGGAAGTGTGCTGCTTACTGGGAACTTGTACCAGGGATGTCACCAAGAGAGTACCAAACCTCATGCAGTCTGACTGCAGTCCTCTGACTATTATCCACTGCTGCTGTTTGACGTGGGCACCAGGGATGGAGCCAGAAAAAGCCTGAAGACTATCAAAAAAGAGTATAGAGCCCTGGGAGTGGTGGTCAGGGACTCTGGGGCGCAGGTAGTTTTCATGGGTACTGCTGGTGAAAGGGAAGGGGGTTGATAGGGGCCAAGTGAATCTGGCAAGTTGATAAATGGCTACAGGACTGGTGCCACAGCCAGGGATTTGGCTACTTAGACCACAGGCTACTAGACCACTTTAAGAAACCTGGTCTACTGGGGCCTGATGGGGTCCACCTGTCAGAGAAGGGGACAAGCATCTTTGATCAGAGGCTTGTCCAGCTTGTGAAGAGGGCTTTAAACTAGAGTTGTTCGGGGAGGGGAACCTCAATCCATCCCACTCCTACCAGTTTGATGCCAGTACCAGGAATAGATGCCAGGGAACTACAGGCCAGTCAGTCTCACCTCTGACCATGGAGCAGATGCCCCTGGAAACTTTACTAAGCATATGGAAAAGGAGGTGATTGTGTTGTTCCAAAGTGTTTACCCAGTGTGCAGATGCCAATATACACACGTATTAAGGTGTGACAATCAACATGTCTTCACTATAGGCAAATCATGTCTGAGAAGTTTGGTGGCCTTCTACAACAGTGTTACAGCGTTGGTGGATAAGGGAAGAGCAACTGACATCATCTACCTGGTTTTATGCAAAGCATTTGACACTGTCTGGCCTCTGACATCCTGGTCTCTAAATTGGAGAGACACAGATTTGATGGATGGCCCACTCAGTGGATAAGGAATTGGCTGGATGGTTGCACTCAAAGGGTTGCAGTCAATGACTCAGTCTCCATGCTGGGAGGGCTGGAGCCCCTCTACTGGGAGGACAGGCTGAGAGAGTTGGGGGGGTTCAGCCTGGAGAAGAGAAGGCTCTGGGAGGACCTTAGAGCCTCTTCTAGTCCCTCAAGGGGCTCCAGGAAAGCTGGGGAGGGACTCTGGATGAGGGAGGGGAGCCCTAGGAGGAGGGGGAAGGGTTTGACCCTGAAAGAGGGGAGATGGAGCTGAGATGTGGGGAAGAACTTGTTTGGTGTGAGGGTGGTGAGAGCCTGGCCCAGGTTGCCCAGAGAAGCTGTGGCTGCCCCATCCCTGGAGGGGTTCAAGGTCAGGTTGGAGGGGGCTTGGAGCAACCTGGTGTGGTGGGAGGTGTACCTGCCCAGGGCAGGGGATGGCACTGGATGGGCTTTAAGGTCCCTTCCAACCCAAACCATTCTGTGATTCTATGAAACTGTAGTCAAACACATTTGCACTTTTGATTTCTACCTTTTACTGTATCTAATACTGTCACAATATTTTTATTTGCTTCTGTAAAGCTTAATATTTCTTTATCTCACCTAGCTATACTATTGGAGTATATGTGAAATTTGATGTTCTTCATGACTCAGATATCTTCCACTTCTTTTGGCTTGTGAAAGATTCCTTGTTAAACTCTACACAGATCATTTGATACTGATGATTGACTTTCTCTTTATTATTTTTCTGAATAATGGTTAAATTGCTGTGAGCTGCCTTTCAATGACTGGTAAAAGTATTATTGATGCTCTATAGGCTCCACAACTGCCAATTGTATGGGGAAGGGTTTAACTGAGCTTTAGTATTCGTATGCTTCTCATGAAGGCAAGAATAAAAGAACTGAGTCTGTATAGTTAACTATATGTACTAGCTTAACTATATAGAACAGCAGACTCATTTTTTGAGAAGAGACTAACCTTTATGAAATCTCTAATTTATCTGAAATCTCCAGAAATCTGGGGACATAAAATAATTGTTGCTATTGTAATTATAATAATGTATATAAGGTAAATTTTACTATAATAATAGGGGTCTGCCTCTCCTGTGGCATTTTGTCAGTCTCGAGACTGTCACTGATGTACTGTCATTATGATATTCTAAACTCTTCTATGACATGCCCTATTTTGGGGCATTTTCTAGGAAGTTCTGAACCATTGCAGCTCTTATCACTACTGATCATGATCCTGCAGAAATAGAAAACTTAGACTGTGGTGGAAATAATGTAATTGATTACACATAGCAAGTTTCAACCTACTTGATAACTGAATGATACATTCTCATTTTAGCCAGGAGAAGCTGAGACAGAACAAGCAGAGTCTGGCTCAATAAAGGTCTCTCCGATGGTTGCGAGAAGATACATGAGGGATTTCACTGGATTAGGAGACTGTGAAAAGACCACCCGGGATGCGATGCTGAACTTCAGCTTCTATTTGACTGCTGGAGACATGGATGAGGCCTTCAAGTCCATCAAGCTGATAAAAAGGTATTTATATGTATTTCTTTATGGGTACAGTTTATTTTCATTAGAAGTTTGTATGGACTGTCGTGGTTTGGCCTCAGACGCCAACAAAGAACCAGGCGGCAGCTGCTGGCACAGACCCGAGTCCCCACCGCCACCCCGGCCGGGAGGGGAAAATGGGGAGAAAAAGGCAAAACTCGTGGGTTGAGACAAAGGCAATTTAACAGAACAGCAAAAGGGAGCGAGAAACAACAACACCACTGAGAGAGGAATATACAACCCTGATGACAGTACTGCCACTCACCGACCCCACCCGGGCGCCCCTCGACTGCTCCCCCTCCTCCTCCCCGGCAGCTCCGGGGATGGAATACCTGTGTCCCTGCTAGGGCCTGGGGACAAGTAACCCTATCCCCACCAGACACAGGACAGAAGTTTTGATCATCCTAAATTCTCCTTACATTTTTCCTTTGTGATTTCATTCTCCCTTTCATTTTTAACAAAATGAATTATCTTTTATCTGACAGACGTTTCAATGTATTCTCTGCTTATTTACTGTCTACAAGATGTTGCAAAGATTGTGTATTCTGATTTACTAAACAAGAAAAAATGATTGATAACAAGCAACCTCATTCTGTGTCTGAATTGCAAAAATCTCATGTTATCACTAGAAGAAAATGAACATTCACAATTTTATTTATACATCTAAAACAATCACAGTAATACCAAGTATTACAATTTTACCGACCACATAGCTGATTTTTAAATTGAAATGTACATTATTATAATATGGATATTGCAATATTAGAAGAATAATACAATGTCTTTTAAATATTCCAATATTTTATTTAAAAAAAAAAAAACACCTGCAATTAATCATAGTATATTATTTCTAGAAAAGAAAAAATCCAGAAAGTAATGCAGGCAAATGAATACAAATCTTAGTTGGTTTTTACAAACCTACTGCTAGAAGAAACTCTTTGTCAGCTCTATGATATTCTACCCTGATAGTCTAGAACAATGCAGTTCACCTGGAGCATCAGTCTCTGCAGAGTGTTGCTCACTTTGACCATGGTGCAGAGCAGCAGTTGGGGCTGAGTTTCTTATTACATCAGAACTGAGTGCAGAACAGAACTCAAGAGCCAGCTTGACGATCCCATTTTAGCAAAGTGTGGAAAAGTGTGGTGGAAATAATGGTAAAGAAGAAAAGCAGTAGTTGGGAGTGACAGAACAGTCCTAAAGAATTTGTAACATTCATAGCTCTTGTGAGTTCAAACCTGTCAGTAACTGTGCTCAGAGTAGCATCCGTAGTTTTTAATCATCTGCCATTCCCTCTAGTTCCTGTATCTGAAGTATTTCTGCATAATAACTTTTGGGCTGTTGTTTTTCTTCCTGAAAGTTATGTGCATGTGACTTCTGTGAGACCATGTGATTCTCAGGATCAGGCTTACAAACATTATGCCTAATTCCAAAGGTACTAATTATTTTCATTTCATTACCATATTAAGTTACCAGGCAGGTCTTTTTTAAATCTCATGCTTCAGTCCTCTAGATATGTCTTATTCTCCAGTTTGGGTGCTTGAGTGGTAGTTGCATTCTGCAATATTCCCTGTGTTACATGCCTCTGAGCATTGCTGGGCAGAGCTGGGGGTCCTGACGTAGCACTCAATCTGAAAATGTCACAGCAGACGTTAAAGCAAACTGGAAGAAAAGAATTTAATTTGGGTTGAAATACCTGTTCTTAATGGTTTCCAATAATGTATGTTAATAGTATCTGTGGTTATTAGAGAGTTTGTGTAACCTTCTTCTGTAAATATTTGTCCTTGTAACACCCAAGTAGATTTTTCAGCAACATGTGTGGCCCGTTCTAGCTGTGTACCCTTTTCATTTGTAATGGCCTATCTGGTTAGACACACGATAAACCCAAATCCTTGTCTCAAGCTACAAAAGAAGTGTCTGAAAAAAATGCAGCTTAATTCTGCCTTCCTTTACTTTACAATTAGAATGGTTAGAGTTGCTTTTGCTTGTTACTGTCGGGGCTGTGCTGTGGCTGGGGAGCAGGCATTGCTGTCGGGGAGAAGTTCCTTGCGGAGCGGATGGACGGAAGGACTAAAGATTCATGAAATTTAAACAGCTGTTAAAATCATCCCTTATTCCATAGTGAGTTTTCTGCTTTCTCCGATTGCCTGTTAACTCCAAAGCTATTGTCACTGGTCTCCTATAGCCTTTTACATTCTTATTAGGGAGCAGGATAACTTTACGCAGACAGAGAACACGTGTTTGGCTGCCTCTTCTCTATATTCACATTGTGTACAGTCTGACTGCTCCAGCTGACCCTGCTGACATGTAGCTGGCATGCTCCATCAGGATTCTGACAATACAACATTCTGTCCTGTACAGCAGAGGGAGAGGGCAATATAATATAATATAATAT